>CAUYUJ010008891.1:938828-1301737 GCA_963575745.1 Prorocentrum cordatum
GGAGGAGGAGGAGGAGGGGGAGAAGGAGGAGGAGGAGGAGGAGGAGGAGGAGGAGGAGGAGGAGCAGATTGAGCCTCCTTGATCGTGATAGTTGGCGTCCTCCTGCAGCCCGTTCGGCCTCGACCGCGGCGCCGCGCTGGGCCGGCTCCGGCGGCCCGCCGCCGGGGAGCCTGGGCCGGTCCCCGTCGGCGAGCTCGGCCTGCCCGCGGCCCAGGCGGGCGACCGCCCGGCGCGCCAAGGCGGGGGCGAGTCGCGCGCCGTGGATATTCTCTCGAGCTTCCTGGAGAGGATCGGCGGGATGGCCATGGGGGAGGAGGCGAGGGCAGGGGAGGTTAGAAGACGGAAAAACGCCATAAGCATAGTTAAACTCATGGCGCTCCACGCTGATTTCTTGGATCCGCGCTGGGGCACCCCCTGGCGGCGCCTCCGGCACCGCCCCTGGCGCGATCCTCGCCAGGGAGGGGGGTCCAGCGCATTTAGAAATCCGCGCGGAGCGCCAAACCATTGATGTTTATGCAGTTGCTTCTTCTTTGAGGATTGCCGTGGGTGGGCGAGGGCAGGGGAAGATCGACTTCCCGAATCCCTCAGAGACAACAAGCACGCAAAAGCCTGTTTGGTGGCTTGCGCACGTGTCGCTTATACTTAGCCCATGCGCTAACGCTGCCATATCGTTTCCTGGGGAGGAGCGTTTTTTCCCCACATTCTGAGTGGGGTTCTTGTTTTCCCAGAACACCCTCTCCTTCTCCTTCTCCTCCTCCCTCCGTCCACTACACCATACTAAACTATACCATACCAAACTACACCAAACTAAAATATACCATACCACACCATACTAAACTATACCAAATTATTCCATACCATACCATACTAAACTATACCGTGCTAAACTGTACCGTATCATAACGTACCGTATACAATACCATACCAATACCAATACCAATATCATACTAAACTATACCAAGCTTAACTATACCATACCATAACATACTAAACTATACCATAACATACCATACCATAACATACCATACTAAACTATGCCATACCATACCATACCATCCATACCAATACCAATACCATACCATACCATACTAGGCTGTACCATACCATACCATACCAATACCAAAACCATACTAAACTATACCAAACTTAATTATACCATACCATAAAATACTAAACTATATCATACTATACCATACCATAGCATACCATACTAAACTATACCATGCCATACCATACCATATCTTGTCCCTACCCGTAATATACCATACCATCCTATACCATACCATTACATGTCCTCATACCAGGACTCTCTGACCAATACCACACCGTACCACACCATACCATACCTAACATACCATACTATACCTTACCATACCATTCCGTACCATGTCATACCATGCCCACCATGCCATACAATACCTACCGCACATACCATACCTTACCATACCATACCGTACCATGCCATACCATACCTACCATACCATACCATACCTACCGCACATGCTATACCATACCACACCATACGTACCACACCATACCATACCGTACCATACCATACCACAGATTTCGTGCCCCTGCCACCCCTCCCGGGAGGCCAGAGCGAGGAGGGTATCGGCATACCATACTATTTACCAGGTTTCGTGCCCCTCCCGCCCCTCCAGGGAGGCCCCGCCTGAGCGAGGAGGGCATCGGCATACCATACTATTTACCAGGTTTCGTGCCCCTCCCGCTTCTCCAGGGAGGCCCCGCCTGAACGAGGAGGGTATCGGCATACCATACTATTTACACGGTTTCGTGCCCCTCCCACCCCTCCAGGGAGGCCCCGCCTGAGCGAGGAGGGTATCGGCATACCATACTATTTACAAGTTTCGTACCCCTCACACCCCTCCAGGGAGGTCCCGCTTGAGCGAGGAGGGTATCGGCAAACCATACTATTTACCAGGTTTCGTGGCCCTCCCGCCCTCCAGGGAGGCCCCGCCTGAACGAGGAGGGTATCGGCATACCATACTATTTACACGGTTTCGTGCCCCTCCCACCCCTCCAGGGAGGCCCCGCCTCGGCATACCATACTAGGCCTATTTCGTGGTTTCGCCTCCTCCCCAGCGGGAGGCCCCGCCTGAGCGAGGAGGGTATCGGCATACCATACTATTTACCAGGTTTCGTGCCCCTCCCGCCCCTCCAGGGAGGCCCCGCCTGAGCGAGGAGGGTATCGGCATACCATACTATTTACCAGGTTTCGTGGCCCTCCCGCCCCTCCAGGGAGGCCCCGCCTGAGCGAGGAGGGTATCGGCATACATACTATTTACAAGGTTTTGTGCCCCTCCCCCCCTCCAGGGACGCCCCGCCTGAGCGAGGAGGGTATCGGCATACCATACTATTTACCAGGTTTCGTGCTCCTCCCACCCCTCCAGGGAGGCCCCGCCTGAGCGAGGAGGGTATCGGCATACCATACTATTTACCAGGTTTCGTGCCCCTCCCGCCCCTCCAGGGAGGCCCCGCCTGAGCGAGGAGGGTATCGGCATATCATACAATTTGCACGGTTTCGTGCCCCTCCCGCCCCTCCAGGGAGGCCCCGCCTGAACGAGGAGGGTATCGGCATACCATACTTTTTACAAGGTTTCGTGCTCCTCCCGCTCCTCCAACCTTCGGACCTCACGAGGAAAATGAAACCACTCAAACCAACCTCCCGCTGCTGCTCCTGCTGCGGTTCCTGCTGCTGCTCTTCACCATCATCCATCTTATCCTCTTCCTTCTCCTCCTCCTCCTCCTCCTCCTCCTCCTCCTCCTCCTCCTCCTCCTCCTCTTCCTGGAGGGTATCGGAAAACATGCTGTTTACACGGTTTCGTGTCCCCCCTCCACTCCTCCAGAGAGGCCGCGCTTGAACGAGGAGGGTCGCGGAAAGCATTACTCTTCGCCAGGTTTCGTAGCCCTCCCCCCTTCCAGCGGGGCCCCGCCAAAGCGAGGAGGGCATCAAGAAAATGGGTCCCGCGAAACCGTTCATCTCTTTATGTGGGGAACTCCGTTAGCATAATTTTTCCACGATGATTCCGGATTGTGAACTGGCATTCTACCCTCATGTACGTGTAGCGCTCCGGTTCGGGATGCTCGGACCTCGAGGGGCGGCTTGGTGTCCCCGCCCCATCCACAGCCAGAAAACTGAATACCAAGAGAGGGGGGCTCGTTAGTAAATCATGGCGCACCAGCGTGGATTAGCGTCCGGTAATGGATTAGGTAGCGCCGACTAAAAGCGCCGACTAGCGTCGATGAGCGTGATGGCGACTAGCGTCGATGCAGCGTCGACAAACGCCGCAAGAGCCAGTAGGCTGGTACGGGAGTCGCCCACGATTTGCCTCCGACGAGGAGGGCGGAGAAGTACTCGGGGGGCATCTCCTCCCCGAACAGCTCCTGGACGGCGTGCAGCCGCCTGTCGCCCTACCTGGCCTGGGGGCACATCTCGCTGCGGACGGTGTGGCAGAACGTGGAGGCACGGCGCCAGACCGCCCAGGGCAAGTGGAAGAGGTCGCTTGACGCCTTCCTGGTGCGCACCCAGTGGCGCTGCAGCTACCTGCAGCGCTTCGAGATGGAGTGCTGGATGGAGCTCGGAGGATGAACAAGGTACCCATACCGCTACCAGTCCCTCATGTTTCCCTTTTTCGGGCCTCCTGGGAGGATCTCGTCGCCACCGCTGGATTCGCCTCGAACTCCTGGTCAGCAAGCACCCTGGGAGAGGTCTAGGGAGTAGCGGTATCGGTACCTTTTGGTTTCCCCAGGAGCACCGGTGGCTTTGCCAAGCCTGGGAGGACCTCAGGCAGGGGCGCACTGTAGTGTACGGCGATGTTGCGGTTCTGAATGGAACCACGGAGGAGGAGCGGCTAGCGGCCTTCGAGCAGGGCCGCACGGGCTACCCCATGGTGGACGCCTGCATGCGCTGCCTCCTGGAGACCGGCTGGCTCAACTTCCGGATGCGCTGCATGCTTGTCTCCTTCGCGGTGTACAACCTCTGGCTGGACTGGCGCGCCGTGGCGGCGCACATGGCGCGCTGCTTTCTGGACTACGAGCCTGGCATCCACTATTCGGCTACGCGTAAGAGGGTGACCCCTCGACGGATTGGCGCGGACTCGCAGACGTCCCCAAGGCACTGGCTTGCGCGCTTTGAGTTGCTCGCCCCCCCTTCCTGCGGCCCCCCAGAGCCTCGCACCACGCGTTGTCACTCCTGCCTATCGGGTCACTCTTGCGCGCGGCCGGGCTATCCGCAGTTGCAGATGCAGGCCGGCACGACCGGCGTGGACCTGCGCTGCTACAGCGCCACCAAGCAGGCCAAGGAGCAGGACCCGCAGGCCGAGTTCGTGCGCAGGTACGTGCCCGAGCTGCGCGCCGCGCCCTCCCCGGCGGCGGCGCTGGAGCCCTGGCGCCGTGGGGCTGCGGAGGCGCTGGCGGGCTGCGGCTACCCCACGAGGATCGGGCCGGACGAAAGGGGGGGAATGGGAATGGGGGCGCTACGAAATCTGCTGCATGCAGCTAGTTTCGGCCCCACCGAGGGGCCCCTTCCTCGATACATGGCCGCCTCCGGCGCCGCGAGGCGCCGGGACAATCAGCTACGGGAGCTGATTCTCAAACCCCCCCTTTGCTCTCCCCCCCCGTTCGCCCGGCCCGACAGGATCGTGGACGAGGTGAAGACAGCCAAGGTCAGCAGGGCGGTGGTGTCGGCGCTGCAGAAGTGGTGGCAGGGCGGCGGACAGGCGCCCGACAGGCCCGACGTCCAGGGCCTCGGGGGGCGTGCGCGGGAGGCCGCGGACGGGCTCCGGGCCGCGGGTGGCCGCGGCCCGGCGGCCGGCGACGCTGCGGCGCAGCGGCCAGCGGCGCGGCGGAAGAGGCCCGCGGCTGGCGGAACGGCGGCGCGGCGCAGGACGTCATGGCGCTGCTGGCGGGGGGCGGCCGGGCCGGGGCGGCCAAGAGGGTGGGCTCCGAGGCGGCTGGCGAGCCGCAGGCGCCGCGCAAGGCGCCCAGGGCGGGCATGAAGCCCGAGCGCGGCGCGTCGGCACGCCGGGCGCGTCGGCAGGCGGCGTTCCGTGGCAGTGCCCACGCTGCGCGCTGCTGAACGAGGGGGGTGTCGCTGTGCGTGGCGTGCGAGCTGCCGCGGGGGGCCTGGGGACACCCTGCCCGCGCGCGGCGCAGTGATAGACCTGGACTGACGCACCGGGTGGCGCGGGCCCGCAGATTTTCGAGGGCGGGGGAAGTGTGGGCCACCACCTACCATTCCACCCCAACCCAACCCGAAGGCCTCAATTTGCCCTCCATTTCCAGTGGGGGGGGGTCGGGGAACGTTGAAAAATCACATGGAGCCCGTACCCCCCCCAACCCGAAATTCGGGTCAAATTCGATTCTTCGGGTTGGGTTGGGGTGGTCTGGTAGGTAGTCAGTGGGGTGCTGAGCATGAGACGGCAGCGCTCGGTAGCGATGCTTGTGCTGCACGGTGCTGCACACAAGGGAAGGGCGGCCGCTCGTGGAGTCTAGGGCCTACGCAGACGCCGCTGGGCGCCTTGGATCAGGGGCAACGTTAGGGGGCATCGATCCCGCATCGCCCATTGATCGCCGAGAGTCACCGAGCGCGCTCCACCACTCTCAAAGTGCCTACTCGCAAGCGTCCGTAAAAAGAACATGCCCTCCTCTACGTGATGGAACGCAGATCCCCCGCGGCGGATCCAGGCCATTTGCGAGTAGTTCCCCTGCGAGTAGTGGGACGCGCTTGTCCACAGAGGAGCCCGATAGCCCACCCCGCCAAGGACTGTGGGGATTTGCTATCGTGTGTCTGCTGTTGAACTGGTTCGGTCCAATTTGACAAAGAAAAGCTATCGTGGGTATATCGCCAATCTATCGGTGATGCTTAGCTGATTCCGGGCCGATGGTTCCCCCCACGGGCCCCTCTGCCCAATCGTTGCCCCTCAATCTAGTTGGTTACCGCTGGCCCCGCGTGACGCGGTAGTGGTCCTGGACTGAAGCATGGGGTGGTGCTCTTCAGGCAGTTTTCGAGCGCGCGAGAAGCACGCAGTGCTCAACACGATGTGCTGCCGCCATCGTGCCGGGGCAGCTCGGGGAGCGGAAAAATAGCTCACAGCAAGTTCATGGCACAGCAATCGTCGCTCGGCATATGTGCGACCGAGCGACTTCCGTCTGGCGGGAGGGCAGCCTTTTCTTGTCGAGTTGTCTCCAGTGCTTGTTCTATGGCGAGTGCGGGCTCGCGGGGTGAGAGCACAGACGCAATCAGCGAGCTTGACTCCTCTTCGTCCGTGTCCATGTCGGAGTGGTCGGGTCATGGCAGTCGTGGCGGATGCGGCTGCAAGGAAGCTCCAGACTCGCAGCTCTTTGAAGTTGGTGATCTCCCGTTCCCCTATCAGCAGATGCTGGGTCTGCTGAGCACCGGGGGGTACATTCGCAGATGCACCAGCGGCTTTCTCCAGGCCAAGCTTGATCGGCGAACCAGCATGAGTGCGCCAAAGAAGCCTGCAACTAAGGTTTCGGAGAAGGTCTCGGATGTCGCTGATCAGAAACACGTTGAAGGAAGCCATCGACGTGACTAGCGCAGCCGAAGAGGCAGCGGGAGCGGCGCATAGTGCTTTGCTGTGTGCACGGCTTTTTCGAGCAACAGATCTCCGTAGCGTCTTGTGCTAGAGCAACAGATCTATGTAGCGTCCTGTGCAGCGCGCTCCAAAACGAGGGCATTCGGGACAGCTCGGCTGGCATGGAGTAGTGGCCGACGGTCAACTGGCCATCGTATGCAACCCATGTTTTGTTCAGTAGGTTCCGCCGTGGATTTCGCGATCCGTGCATTGCGCGTTGCGCAGTTGGTTGCACCAGCAGTTCTTTGCGCCATGGGTTGTGCGATCCGTGGATTGCGCCATCTACGAAGTGCGCAATGGGATGTGCCGTAGGAGTGGGTTGCTCCGTAGGTTGCACCATCCGCGGGGTGCGCCATAGGTCGCGTCTTAGGTTACGCACGTTGCTGCCGAGCATCAACAAGCTTGTTACCGGTTGCGCCAGAGGTCGCGCATTCGGCCGATAATGCACCGGCCTGCTATTGGTCGCGCCGTACTTCGCGCAGTCGCGCCCCCGTCGGCCGAAAACATCACGGCCTGAGCTTGCTGGTGCCGCAGGTTTGCACATTCGGCGGCTCAGAATACAGCGGCCTGCGAGTGGCTACTCCACAGCAGGGTTGGACCTAAGCGGTGTTTTGGCGATTTCGTGGGTCGTTTTCGTTTCGATTTCGTTTTGCGGTAAAGGCGGACGAAAAACACTGTTTAGGTTCAGCTCTGCTCCACAGGGCGCGCACTCGGTGGTCGTGAATAGAACGGCCTGGTATTGGCTGCGCCAGAGGGTTTGCACCCCGCGGCCGAGCACGCGACAGCCTGCCAACGGGTGCGACCAGTCAGTCTGTCAGTCAGTTCAGTGCAGCTCGCGAGCTGAAGTTTGGGCTGCGCCCGAAGAGTGTGCACGCGACCGTGCGTGGACAGAGGGAGGAACGGAGCGAGCCGGGAGGGAAGCAGAGCGTCAGGGATGGAGCGAGGTAGGCAGTGTGGAGGGAGTCCCAAGTAACAATCTCAAGCACCAGCAAATGTTGTGTTTCCCACGAGCTTGTTTTGATAGTGTGTCGGGCATTTCCCTCCTCTTTTTTGCTCCCTCCTCCATCCCCTCCCTCTTCCTCCTCTGGATTTGAACCTGATGTCGTCAACAATTCAGCTGTCGTCGCCGTTTTGAAGATTAGCGCGGATCCTTACGGTTGGTGCCTTTGGGGATTGGGCCGTTGGGCCGTTGAACCCACCCGACAGAGCCATGCAGAGCGGGCATTGAAAACGGCTTCGTTGTGGAACAGAAAGCTTGGTTTTCGCCTTGTTTCCTCAGCTGGATGGGTTGAGCAGTCTGTCGAGCAAGTCAGAGCAAGCAATGAACAAGCTAGACGCTCATGCATTCTGGCGTGCCGAGCGATTTTCGCACGTGCGTTCAGTGATTACGTCCGTCTCGCGGCGCCACGACGCTCAGAGTCGCATGGCCCGCAGGCCGTCATCGAGGAGAAGATCGGCGCTGGCGTCATCCGCGCAACCTCGGGCACCCAGAGCAGGACAGCCTCGCAGCCGCATGCGGCGCTCCAGCAGGGGGCTCGCCCTCCAGGGCCGCAGGAGTTGGCACCTCCTGCTCGGCGGGAGGCGGCGGAAGTGAGACGAGGGCGGCTCCGCCGTCGGAGGCCGCCGGAGGCCAGGAGGTGTGCCACCAATCAGAGGCCTCGGCGAGACGCATGAGAGCGACCCTTTGCCGGAGCGACCTGTGGGTGCGGGCCCACCAAGGTCCCCCGATCGCCGAGCGTGGGGTGGCAGTGGCGTCTTTCGCTCGCTTCTACCTGGCCCCCCCGCGGCCTCCAACAAGCCGCGCACCGCGCACCGCATTGCGCGCAGCTGAGAGGTCCCAATGCTTTATTACGCAGGGCTTCCCGGAACTCGCCGCATGAGCGACGCAAACAGTGGGGTCGTTTGCGCGAACGTTCGCGCAGATCACTTGCCGGCCCGGGGCGGAAGACAGAGTGGACCGGCCTCCTCAGAAGGCGGCGGGGCTTCTCGGGAGCCCTCACGCCCTCTAAGAGGCCGTCTGTGGCTTCGGGGAATGGCTCACTCCGGATGGCATAATCATCGGGGGAAGGCGACTGACCTTCCGACGGAGCGACCCCCGCCCCCCCCCCCTGGCCCAGGAACTTGAGCTTCAAAATTGCCATCCCCTCCAGTCCCCCCCCCGATGGCGCCCGCCCGTCCCCCCCTCGAACCCACGGGGGGATGCCGTGCGGAGCAGAAGGCTCCTCGGACGGCGAGGGGGCTTCCTGAGAAACCCCTTCGCCTCCCGAGAGGGGCGGTCCCAACCCCGAGGCGGGGATCTGCCCATGACCATCGCCTGGGGGTTCAATCTTCGGGGACCTCGGCGGGCGGTGGATAGTGGTGGGGGGGATGCCTGGGGGCAGCGAGGGCTGCAGAAAGGGACCCTGTAGGGCCCCTAACGCGGCCCTTCCGGGCCCAGAAGGGGGCCCTTCGGGCCCGGCAAACATGGCACCCGTCTTCTGCCCCAATGGATCCCCCAAGTGATTCGCGCCCAGCGAAGGGCGCCCCCGGCCGACGTCCCCGAAGGTCGACCCCTCGATGCAGTATAGTCATGCGTGAAAGTCCCTGCCTCGCACCTTCCGCCTCTGCCTTCCCCCTGGTGCGAAGTGGAGGAGGAGCACGCTGCGGCGGCGAGCGAGGGGGGGACGTGAGAAGGAGAAGGCCTTCTCAGAAGTCGGCGGGAAATCTCAGAAGCCTTCGCGCCTTCTGAGAAGTTGCTTGTGCGTCTTCGGAGAAGGCTCAGACAACTTCTCAGAAGGCCGGGGGACTTCGACTTCGAGCCTTCCGAGAAGGCCTTCTCCTTCTCACTTCCCCCCCGGGCTCGTCGCCGAATGATGAGACTGCCCAGGTGTCCCCTTCCCTGTCGCCTCGTCGTTCGTGCCCCCTCTTTGCTCGTGCCCTCTTCGTCGTCGGCGTCGTCCTGGTCCTCGTCCTCGTCCCTGTGCTCGTCGTTGTCGCCGTCGTCGCCGTCGTCGTCGTCGTCGTCGTCCTCGGAGTCTTGCCGCCGCATGGCACGCCTTGAGAGATTGCTTTGGGGCCCTCATCCCCTGGGGGCGGGCCGCCGACGAAAAGCAGCGCGCCCCTCGCCTCCGCGCGGGCCTTGTGGCACCGTCGGCCTGCGAGAGTCGACCGCGCAGGGGCCGCCCTTTCCCTCCGCCCGCCCCGCCCCGCTCTCCGTCGCGTCGTCCCCTCGTCGTCGTTCCCCGTCTTGGGCCACAGGCCTCCTCCGCGCAGCGGATTGCAAAAAAAACCAAGGATTGCAAAAAAAACCAGGATTGCAATCCGTTTTTTTTTTGCAATCCTGTTTTTTTTTGCAATCCGGTTTTTTTTTGCAATCCTGGGTTTTTTGGGAATCCCCGCCGCGCTCAAAGGCAGACGCGGGAGGCACGTGGCCGAAGCTGGGGCAGGCGAGGCACAGGGGCCTCTGCGCCACAGAGGACCCGTCGGGGGAGGGGCCGGCCCCTGGGGCCTGTGTCGCCCCGGAGCGTCGTCCTGTGTTCGGGTGGCGCTCGCACGCGCTCGTCGGCTCGGGCTGAAAGGGGGCGCGGTATCGCTCGGACGTGTGCACTTTTTTCGGTGGGGATTAGAAAGGAGCGTCCTGGATCATCCTGCGGAAAAACCACGCACGACATCGAAAAAGGCACAGGGAATGAACGTCCGAGCGATGGCCAGGGGGGGATCAGGAAAAGAGGTGGGGGTACAAAATCTGCCGCATCCAGCTGGTTCTGGCCCCGCCGCCCTCCATCGTCGAGCGGCAGTCCTGTCGACGCGGCGGCGACCCCGGCGCGGGCGTTCAAGGTTGGACGCCGCCAGTGGCTCGGAAGTGGCCGATATTGATCGATCTGCGCTACCGGGAAGCCGCCGATCGCTCGAAGTTTAACGATCTGGGCGGTGCCATGAACCCACGCGGACGTCGTCACGACCCGAACCTGCCGAAAGACCCTCTGCTTCTCTGCGCTCGCCAAGCGCCAACCTCCTCTGATGCTTGCCCCCCTTGGGACCCTCTGGATGGCCTCGGATGTCTCCGCTGGTGGTCCCGGAGGCCCCCAGAGGCAGAAGAGTAGCTTGGCCAAACATTCAGAAGCCTCCATCCTGTTACCTCGATCACTGAGGTCCGACGTCATGAAAGGATGGCAACGCCGCGTAGAGTCCCGACAGGGGGGCCCCTCGATCCCCCATCCCTCTGAGGCACACCTCGGGCTGGACCGATCCATCGAGGGCTCTGTCGGGGCTCAAAAGACGGGGGTCGATGCAAACGGGGGTCACTCAGAGCGCCGGATGTTGCAGGATCCTGCAGAGCCAGGGCTGCATTGACCCGGGCTTGCGTGCAGGATTTTGAAGGATCTTAAGAATTTAATCGCTTCGCTCATTCCGCCGGCCCATACAGTCTCATGTCTGCCGTTTGCCCGAGGGCCTGGTGTCAATGCGGCGCTTTGGGGGTTCCTGGGGCCGCTTGGGGGACTCCTGGGGCGCTCGGGGGGGCATTTGGGGGGCCTCCTGGGGCCGCTTGGGGGACTCTTGGGGGCCTCCTGAGGGCCTCGTGGGGGCCTCTTGGGGCCTCTTAGGAGCCTCTTGGGGCCTCGTAGGGGCTTCTTAGGGCCGAGGGCTCGAAATGTTGTTTCGTGTTCCCTCTCTGGGGCCCCTTTGGGGGCGTTCTTGGGGCCCTCTTGGACCGTCTTGGAGGCTTCTTGGGCCGTCTTCGAGCCCTCTTGGGCCATCTTGGGGCCCTCTTGGGGGCCTCTTGGGCCCTCTTGGGGCGATCTTGGGGGCCTCTTGGGCCGTCTTGGGGCGTCGGGAAGCCGAAAAGGTGGAAGCTCCAAAATCTCTCAAAAACCTAAGGAAAAAACAATGAATTTTGCCTCCGGGGGCCCTCTTGGGAGTGCTCTTGGAGGCCTCTTGGGGCGTCTGGGGGCTATCTTGGGCGTCTTGGAGCGATCTTGTGGCATGTCGGACCCCTCGTGTACCATCTTGGGGGCCTCTTGGGGGCCTCTTGGCCTTTCTTGGGGCTCTCGGGGACGTCTCGGAGCCCTGTTGGTGCGCTCATGGAGCGCTCCTGGAGCGCTCTGGGGGACTCCTCTCGGGACTCTCTCAGGACCTTGCCGGGGTACTTTCCGCCCAGGGACCCCCAGGGGCCGCCCCGCGCGCGCGAACTAGAGAATTGTTAACCAGTTACCGGAGATTTTAGCACGCCTCTGGCCCGTTGGGCCGGCGAATTTTTTGCAGGATCCTGCAGAGCCCAACCTGGCCCGGGTCTGGATGAACCCGGGCCAGAAGGTCCCCGACCCCTGGGCCCGAGACCAGGCGGGAACGCCCGGCGTGAAGCAATGGCGACGCCCCCCTCTCTCGGGGGCAGCCTCCCTCCCTCCCTCGGGATCCTCCGAGATCCTCGACGAAGGGGGGTCCTCCCAGGGATCCTTTGGTATCCTCTGGGGCCCCCGAGGAGGAGGAGGAGGAGGAAGAGGAGGAGGAGGAGGAGGAGGAGGAGGAGGAGGAGGAGGAGGAGGAGGAGGAGGAGGACAAGGAGGAGGAGGAGGAGGAGGAGGAGGAGGAGGAGGAGGAAGAGGAGAGGGAGGAGGAGGAGGAGGAGGAGGAGGAGGAGGAGGAGGAGGAGGAGGAGGACAAGGAGGAGGAGGAGGAGGAGGAGGAGGAGGAGGAGGAGGAGGAGGAGGAGGAGGAGGAGGAGGAGGAAGAGGAGGAGGAGGAGGAGGAGGAGGAGGACAGGAGGAGGAGGAGGAGGAGGAGGAGAGGGAGAGGAGGAGAGGAGGAGGAGGAGGAGGAGGAGGAGGAGAGGAGGAGGAGGAGGAGGAGGAGGAGGAGGAGAGGGAGGAGAGGAAGAGGAGGAGGAGGAGGAGGAGGAGGAGGGAGGAGGAGGAGGAGGAGGAGGAGGAGGAGGAGGAGGAGGAGGAGGAGGAGGAGTCCTCCCAGGGACCCTTGGGATCTTCGGGGGTCCTTCCTCGGGGGATCCCTGCCTCCCACGGATGGGGGAGGCTCCCTGCCTTCCTCGGGAGCCTCCCGCGGCGATCGCAGGGATCCTCCCCCCCGCTCGGGGGGTGGCGGGGGGGGGGGGGGGGGGGGGGGGGCGGCAGTTCCGAGAGGGCCGCCGCGGGGGGGGTCGCCACCTCCTCCAGGGAACGACCCAATCACGCCCTAAGCCTCGCCCATCCACGCCCAGAACCTCGAGGGCGCCCAACCGCGCCCAGACACGCCCAACAGCTCAAGGACGCCCAACCACGGCCAACCATTCCCGACCCTCCCAGGACTCCCGCAGACGCCCCAGAACCACGCCCAAAACCTCTTGGGCACAAGCTCTTCGGCGAGCGAGGGAGAGAGGTGAGAAGGAGAAGACCCTTTCAGAAGGCGGCGGTGTTTCCAGGGTTTTCGGGGAATGCGCAGAACATATCCTCGGTGAGCAGGGGACTTTCCAACCTTCTGAGAATACCTTCTCTTTCTCACTTCCCCCCCTCGGTCGCCGCCGACCAGAAACGCTCCACCCACGCCAGCAACCTCCTGGGTGCAAGCGATCAAACATCGCGCTGACTAGAGAATGGGGCGATTACCGTCGCGCTACCTTTGCAAAAGAAGGATTACGCTGCGTCCCCCTGCTTTTTGTCTTCCTTGTGTTTCTTCTCCGTTGCCTCCTGAATGTCGTCCGCTGTCTTCGATGCTGTTTTCCCGTTCCTCTCGTGCGCGCTCCCTGAATGAAGGGCTGTGTGGGAGTCCTGGCTGGTTTAGTGGGTTGCTGCTCCGCGTCTCGAAAGCCATTGTGTGGTTGTCTTTCTTGGAGGAAAGACAAGATGCAGCCAAGATGCCGACATGAGGACTAGGTGGGGTTCGGAAGGGGCTCGCTGTTCCTTTGGTCATTCCTTGGTTGTACCTCCAGCCCTCCTCGTGCGCCCAGGCGCTCTTCGGGGCCAAGGAGGGGCTCCCTTCCTCGTATGTGTCGTTCCTGGCTCCAGCAACCCGACCATAAGCAACTACGATGTCCGGGCTGTGGCTGCTGGCCGCTCATCGGGGTGGCGCGGAGCGCGCGGCCCGCGGAGCGCAGCCACCGCGGGCGCGCCCGGGCGCCGCGCGGGCTCGCGCGCCCGCAGGAGGGAGTCCGACCCTGCGGTCCGGGTGCACCTCTTCACCGTCGGAGGCGCGGACCGCCGCCGTCGCCGTCCCTCGCCGGGGACTTTCGCGACGCCGGTGCCGTGGAGACACGCCAACCCCGAGGATCTCGCGCAGCGTTTGACATTGACATGTGCACACACGTATGTGTATACATATGAACATCTATAGATATGTATGTATAGGGAGAAAGAGAGAGAGAGAGAGAGAGACAAAAAACAAACAAAAAAATATAGAGTGACAACGAACAATATACATATATACGCAAAAAATACTTGTAGTTACATCAGTGTGAGGGATCCGAACGGTCATTCACTGTCCCTGTGTGCGTGGTTGACCTGTGAACCCGCGATGCGGATTGTTGTTGGTGGTGTTGGTATTGTTAATGCTGCATCTGCTGATGTTGTTATCGTTGACGTTGTTGTTGTTAGTTGAATTTGTTGCTGTTGTTGTTGTTGTTGTTGCTATTGCTGTTGCTGTCACCCACATAACTGCACACACCCGCGCAGGATCTCTCCTCCGATCTCACTCCCTCACCACTCACCCACACACTCACATACTCACATCCTCAGCACCACCACGTCATCATCAAAGTAGACAGTCACTCACACTCCCTCGATCTTTTTCCATTCACTCATGACTTACCCACTCACTATCCTGCCCACTCACTTACTTCCCCTGAGTGGCTCACTCACTTACTCATAACTACCACGGTGAGTTGCGAGGGAGTCTCAGGCGGGAACCCCCTCCCCTCCCTATGGAGCCCCCAGATCATCTTACTAATCCGAGCGGGTCGTCGGGATCGTGTAACTGTCGTCATTTGTTGGCTTTTTCAGGCCTGAATATGGAGGAAGTATCGGGCGGTAGCTTCGTCGGTGAGTGAATTGTGAGGAAATCTTTGGCGGGAGCCCCTTGTGAAACCCGCAGATTTTGTTGGCAATCCGAGCGGATCATCGGGAGCCTGTGGCTTGAGTATGGGGGAAGTCTCAAGCAGGAACTTCGTCTGCAAGTGACTTGTCAGGAGTCTCAAGCGGGAGTGCCCTTCCTACGGGGCCCGCGGATCATGTTATCAATCCGAGCCTGTGATGGGAATCCGTAGCTGTCGGCACTTTTGGCTTCCTCTGGCGTGAATATGGAGAAGGTATCCGGGAACCTTGTCAGAGAGTGGATTGAGACGGAATCTCAGGCGGGAGCCCCTTCCTTATGAGGCCCGCACTTCACCTAGGTAGTCCGAGCGCGTCATCGGAAACTTGGAAATGTCGTCATTTTCGGACGCCGGAGGTTTGAATGGAGAGGAAGTCTCGAGCGGTAGCCTCGTCTGTGAGTGAATTGTCGGGAAGTCTCAGCACCCTCCTTACGAGCGGGCCATCGGGATCCTGTAAGTATCGTCATTGTTGGCCCCTCCAGGCTTGAATATGGAGGATGTATCCAGGGGGAGCTTCGTCTGTGATTGAATTGCAAGGAAACCTCAGGCGGGAGCCCCCTCCTTGTGGGGCCCGCATTTCAATTAGGTAGTCGGAGCGAGGCATCGGAAACTTGGGCCTGTCGTTCTTTGTCGGACGCCGGAGGGTTGAATTTGGCGGATGTAACAAGCGGGGACCTCGTCTGTGAGTGAATTGTGGGGACATCTTAAGCGGGAGCCCCCTACCTATGGGGCCCGTGGCTTGCATTTGTAATCCCAGCGGGGTCATGCGAATCTTGCGATTAGCGTCAGTTTTGGGTTTCGCGGGCATGGACTACGACGAGTGCACGCCGGGCCAACTCTTTCGTTTTTCGCCCCCGCTACCTACCGCAGGGCAACTGGCCGCAGGTGCACGTCTTCAGGGAGTCCCCGATCTACCAGGAGGGCGCCGAGCTCTTGCGACAGAGCGCTGAAAGCGCCGACGACGACGACGACAAGGCCGAGGCGTGGACGAGGAGTTCGCTCGTGTTCAGGCCCAGCGAGCAGGAGCTCACGTGGCAGAGCTCGGCGCCGCGCGTCGTGCGCCGCTCGCGGTTCACCCTGGCGCGCGCGCCCTAGGTCACTTCCGCGATGTCGCAGGGCCAAACATTGTTCAAGGGCCTCGCCATCAATTGCTCGAGGGGCGAGGGTGCTGGCCGCGCGGGCATGTCTGAGGAGATGCGGTGGCCGCGCATGTACATCATGGTCCCCCGCGCCACGCGCGTGCGGAGCACGCTGATCCTGCGGCCGCCCTCGCGCAAGTTCCTGGAGCGCGGGCCGCCTGCGCCCTTGCGGGGGGCGCTCAAAAAGTCCAGCGAGAAAGCGGCGACCCCAATGGGCGAGGCGGAGCCACTCGCAGCGCGGCTGGGTTTCGCGCCGCCCCCCTCCCGAGCGCGGCCGCGCCTGCCTCGAGGCCCGCGGGTTTCAGGAGAAGGTGGAAAAGGAGGGGGAGCATGAGAAGGAGGAGGAGAAAAGACATATATACAGGAGGAAGAGCGGGCAGCGCAGAGGGCGAGAAGGGGTGTCCGCCAGGGCGAAGAGGACAAGGCTACGGGCAACCTGAACAGATTCTCATGCGGGGTCCGACCGTCGGAATAAATATTGTTGTTGTCGTTGCGGACGTCATGGGGTTATCCCCCCTCGGGTAACATATTGGTTTTAATGTGAAGTACCCTTTTCCCGAGGCTCGCGCCATATTTTTTATCTCGGGGAAACCTTCCTCGTCAAACTGCGTGGTTCGCCCCCGAACTACAGCAGCAACGGCTCCCGCCTGATACCTTGGCACAATTGATTCTCAAATCGCGCTGTCGCTGGGGACTTCCTGGCACTGCGTCAAGGAATCCCGTTTTCGCGTGGGACGTCCTCACAATTTATTCAATAGCCGCGCCCTCGACATTCAGGGGTCGCGCTCTCGCTGTCGCTCGTGACTTCCTGGGAATCGAGCTGTCGCTCTTGATTCTCACGCGGTTCGTGCAGGACGCACGTTTCAGCAACCCGCCTGGCCGACCTGGCCGCCCAGGCCTCCTTCCCGACCCGCCTAGTCGGGTCTACCAGTCCGATCTCCCCGTTTGGTTCGGCCACGTGCTTTCTGCTCTTAGCCCCAACATCCTAGTCATGCTCCTTCCTTCTTTCTCCCCATTGTCCATTCCTTCCCTCCGTCCCGTCATTCCCCTGCATCCGGGGCTGCGTGAAACACACGTTGCAGGTGAGCTACATCTACCCCAAAACGGGTACGGTCGAAAACGAAGAGGGCGGGTATCGAGGGTTCGGGATGTACGTGTCGAGTGGCACCCAGGCAGATAAGAGCGAACGGTGTTTAATTGATTATTGAAAATCCGACCACCGAAGACTCATTATTTTTGATCCTCTTCCAGTCACAGGTGTTACCCCCTATTTAAAGTGCCCTTCCCGGGGATCGCACCCTGTATTTTCATAAAGGAAGTCTTCCCCCTCAAACAAAGTTGTTTCTCCCCGGACCGCGACGACAACGGCTCCCGCTTTATAGCTCCTCGAAATTTACTCAGGAATCGCGTTCTCGCTAGGGACCCCCTTGCAATTTATCCCAAATTCGCGCTCTCGCATGCAACTTCCTTGCAGTGTGTCCAGGCGCCACGCCCTCGCCATTCAGGACTCGCGCTCTCGCTTGGAAGTTCCCCAGGGTTTACTTAGGAATCGCGCTCTCGCCCGAGACTTCCTGACGAATTATACAAGGCTCACGCATTCGCATATCTTTCAATTGAAGTGCCCCTCCCGGGGCTTGCTGTGTTTCCCATAGACAGATCATTCTGATCAAACTGCGTCTTTGGCTCCACTTTACAACAACAACAGCAACAACAACAACAACAACGGCTCCCGCCTGCTATTCCCCTTAACTCATTCCCAAACCGCGCTCCCTCGAAGGACTTCCTCATAATTTAATGCACGAATCACGCTTTCGCGTGGGACATCCTTGCAGTTGATTCAGACGCCGCGCCCTCGACACTCTGCAATCACGCTCTCGCTGTGGGATCCTTCGGGCTGTAAAGGGGAATCGCGCTTTTGCTCGTGACTTCCACGCGACTCATGCAGGACGCACGCTTCAGCAACCCGCCTGGTCGACCTGGCCGCCTAGGCCCGCCTTCCCGACCCGCCCACTAGGGTCTACCGGCCCGATCTCCCCGTCTGGTCCTGCCACATGCTTTCTGCTCCTAGCCCCCCTCCTGCTATTTGCGTTCGTGTTCCATCTTCCTCCCTCCCCCTTGTCCCTTCCTTCCATCCCTCTCTGTCCCTGCCTTCGGGCCTGCACGAAATACACACGTTGCATGAAAGAAAGATACATCCCGCAGGGGGTACGATCGAAGACGAAAAGGCGGGGTATCAAGGTTTTTTGGATATACGTGTTGAGTGGCACGCGAGCGTGGAAGAGCGAGGAGTCCTACAATGATTGTTGTTGTTGTTATTATTATTGTTTTTGTTGTTGTTTGGCGTCGTCCCACCCGCAACCCGGCCCGCGAACTTTCCGCGACCAACCCCGCGACCCACCCGCGACCCACCCCGCGACCCACCCGCGACGCACCCAGCGACTCACCCGCGACCTCCCCACGCCCCCCCCCCCCGCGACCCGCCCGCGACCCGCCCGCGACCCGCCCGCGACTCACCCGCGACCCACCCGCAACCCGGCCCGCGACCCACCCGCAACCCACCCCGCGACCTACCCATATTGCTCTGGCAAAAAAATCGGCGCCTGCGGCGGGCTTCTACAGAGCCTCGCAGATTGCCGACGACCTCGCCGCCCCCTCACTCTTATCCGCAACTGCGGGGTGCTAAATACCCACTTATGCTTTGGAGATTGGGGGGGATCAAAGTGGAACGGAGACCCCCCTCCGGCAAATCGGTTTCGATTTCGCGTCGCGCGTGCGGGCGAGGCCGTGCGGGCGAGGCGAAGTTGCGTGGGCGTGCGAGCAGAATGACCTCGCCGCGGGTAATGCCAAACTGGGCTAAGTATTGCTACTCCCCAGTTAGCTGGCGGTGTCTCGGGGGGGTCCCGCCAGTTGGTTGGTGGTGGATTGGGGGTGTTCCGATGGTGTCCCGATCGCTGTCCCGATGGCTGTCGCGATGGTGCCCACATGCTGTCCCGATGGTGTCCAGATGGTGTCCCGATGGTGTCTCGATGGTGATCCGATGGTGCCCACATGGTGTCCACATAGTGTCCACATGGTGTCCACATGGTGCCCCGATGGGTGTCCACATGGTGCCCACATGGTGTTCCGATGATGTCCCGATGGTGTCCCAATAGTGGAAAGAGCGCCAGTGGATCACCTCGTAATTGAAAAGGGGGGGTTGCTCCCAGAACCCCCCCCTCCCCCCCTTCAATGGGGGGGGACATGTTCGGACCCCCCCCTTTGAAAAGGGGGGGGGGGTCCAGACCCCCCCACCGTTTGGCGCTGGAGACGGGGGGGGCGATTTCGGACCCCCCCCCTCCCCCCCTTTGGCCGGAGGGGGGAGGTAGGGGTTAGGGGGTAGGGTTAGGGTTGGGGTTGAGGTAGGGGTTAGGGTAGGGGTTAGGATTAGGGGTTAGGGGTTAGGGTTAGATTTTAAGATCGGGCTAAGGGTTAGGGTTACGGGTTAGGGTAGAGGTTAAGGGTATGGGTCAGGGTTCGGGTAGGAGTTTGGGTTGGGATTAGGGATTAGGGTTAGGTTTTAGGCTTAAGGTTAAGGGTTAGGGTTAGGGTTAGGGATTCGGGGTGAGGGTTTAGGGTTGAGGTTAGGTAGGGTTAGGGCAGGGGTTAGGGTTAGGATGAGGGGTTAGGTCCCGGTTAGGAATTAGGGTATGGGTCAGGGTTAGGGGTTAGGGTGGGGGTTAGGGTAGAGGTTAGGGTTAGGGTAGGGGTTTGGATAGGGGTTAGGATAGGGTTGAGGGGTTATGGCTTAGGGTTGGTATTAAGGATTAGGGTTACGGTTAGGGGTTAGGGTAGAGTTCAGGGGATCGGGTTGGGGCATAGGGTTGGGGCTCAGGATTAGGGTCAGGGTTAGAGGGGGGGGTAGGGGTTAGGGGCGATGTTAGTGTTAGGATTTAGGGTAGGGGTTAGGGTTAAGGTTAGGGGTTAGGGTAGAGTTTAGGGATTAGGGTTGCGGCATAGGGTTGGAGGTCAGGGGGTTGGATTAGGGCTTAGGGTAAGGGTTAGGGATTAGGGTCAGGTGTAGGGTTAGAGTAGGGTCAGGAGTTAGGGTTAGGACCTAGTTTTTGGGTCAGGGACTAGGGTTAGGGTTAAAGGCCAGGGTTGGGGGAAAGGGGTAGGGTTCGGGTTAGGGGTAGGGGTTAGGGTTATGGTTAGGGTAGGGGTCAGGGTTAGGATCAGGGGTTAGGGTTGGGGTTAGGGTTCGGATAGGGGTTAAGGTTTCGGGTTAGGGCCTACTAGGCGTGGCCACGAGTGCACCTGGACCGCGAAACCACCTGCGGTGGCCGTCACTCCCACCCGCAAGCCACCCCACCATAAAGATCATCTCTCCCCTCGTTATAACCACATCGAATACAGCGTCGACGACGACGACGACGACGACGGCGACGACTGGTGTGCGGTCCAGTTGGCACGCGAGTGCTCTAACGGGCGGGAAGAGTCGGGTCGGGCGGAAGAGATTCTGCACGCATGCGCAGCAAAGGCTATTTTTGGAATAGGTGGATCGGCTCGCAACGGAAGGCACTTTGTAGTGTAAAATACGAGAGATGCTGCACGCATGCGCAGGACATGTTTTTTTGCAATAGATGGAGCCGGTTTACATAACGGGGTCGCATTTTGTATTGTCAAATACAGGAGATTGTGCACGCATGCTCAGGACATGCTATTTTTTGCAATAGATGGAGCGGGGTCGCAACGGGGACTCGGCACTTTGCATTGTAAAATACAGGAGATTCTGCACGCATGCTCAGGAAATGCTTTTTTTGCAGTAGATGGAGCCGGGTCGCAACGGGGACTGGGCACTTTGTAGTGTAAAATACAAGAGTTTCTGCACGCATGCTCAGGAAATGCTATTTTTTGCAGTAGATGGAGCCAGTTTGCATAACGAGCGGTTTTGTAGTAGTTAGGGTTTAGTAATTGTAGGATTAGAGACTTAGGGTAGGGGTTAGGGTGGGGATTAGGGTTTGAATTCGGGGTTGGAGTAGGGGTTTGGGTAGAGGTTACGGTTAGGCGTGGGGTAGGGGTTAGGGTTAGGAGTGGTAGGGATCGGGTTCCGGAGCCAGGGGGCGGCGTGGCGAAAGGGAGGGAGGGGGGGTCCGAATTTCACGCTCAAGGGGGGATGGGGGGGGCGGTTCGGACCCCCCCCTCCCCTTTGAAAAGGGGGGGGGTCCGCTGGCCACGGATCGGGAAAGGGGGGGGGGTGTCCGCCGACGATGGAGCGGGAAGGGGGGGGGGTCCGCCGACGACGGATCAAGGAAAGGGGGGGGGGGTTCTGGACCCCCCCTCTCCTTGGGTGATCCAGCGGCGCGCCCTCCTAAAAGTGTCCCGATGGTGTCCGGGTGGTGTCTCGATTGTGTCCACATGGTTGTTCCGATAGATACAAAGGGATACCAAACGATAGTGAGGCCGATCGATACGGCTACCGATACATAGATAGTGGGATCGATTTTGGTAGGGGCCTGCGAGGAGGTGATTGCGGACGGGTGGGCTTGTTGTTGTGCATCGTTGATGCACATCGCGTTCACGTTGGTTCCCCATCCTCCACCGTCGACGCTACCGCGTGCAGCGATCTCCTGTTGTTCAGCGTACTCCGGTGCAGTGATGGTGGAGCGATCGCGGCTGTGAAGCAGTGTGTGTGTGTGTTTTTGTTCGCAGCCGCGGTCCCCCAAGGTCCCAACCCCACTTGATCCCGTGTTGATGATCCTGGGGCCCGGAGGCCGGAACTGAGGAACAATTGGTTGGTCCGCGGGCGCCATGGTACGCGAGTCGGTCAGGTGCTGGTCAAAGCGACCGGTGGGCTGCTCCGGAAACTATAAAGGGCACGAAGCGAAAGAGCAAGACACGCGAGCAGCGACGAATCGGGGCCCAATCAGGCCGCGAAGGTCGGCCGAGAAACTGAAGAAGCTCATGCCGCGATTGAAAACCAGTCCGCAGGAGGTCCGGGGTGCTCCCCCCGAGTCGGCTAGACGTAAGAGTGACCTTTCGCTGGAGTGACCTTCGGTGCGGGCCCAATCTGGTTCCTGGATCGCCGAACGCGAGGCGGCGCGGCGTCTTGTGCGCTTGTGTTTGGCCCCCCGTGGCCCCCCAAAAGCTGCGCACCGGTCGCCAATGGCCACTCTTGCCCAGGGTCATTCTGGCGTGTAGCCGAGGGACGCTGCAAGCCAGGGCTCTGCAGCCTCCCTCATGGAGGCAGCGGACAATGGAAAGTCAATTTTCTTGCACAGCTGTGCTCTGGCGCTCGGACCTCTTTCTTTTCGTTCGTCGTCGCCGTTCGTTCGCTCGTCGTTCGTCCTCCCCACCACGGCCACAGAGGTAAACTCCTGGAGGGAGGAGGCGAAAGCCTCCTGTCCCTCGCAGCTCCTCGGTGCACGAGCCAGGGCACGCGTGCCACTTGTTTTTCCGGCCCGCGGCTGCAGTGCTCCAGGGTGCGCCAATATCTTGGAGGAGGAGGAGGAGGAGCAGGAGGAGGAGGAGGTGAAGGAGGAGGAGGAGGAGGAGGAGGAGGAGGAGGAGGTGGAGGGGGAGGAGGAGGAGGAGGAGGAGGAGGAGGAAGAGGAGGATGAGGAGGAGGAAGAGGAGGAGGAGGAGGAGGAGGAGGAGAAGAGGAGGAGGAGGAGGACTTCACAGGGGAGTCCCCGTGTACGGGGCCCTGGCTGTCCTGTCTGGCCCTACCGCAGTCACCCACGTCGTCCCTCTTGGGTCCTCCTCCTCCTGCTCCCCCTCTTCCTCCTTCAGGGACAACGATAAGGGGCGAGAGTCTCAGGGGGGGGACGCGTCGACACCCTATCGCACATCCGTCGCCGATAGTGGCCCGATAGCCCACCCCGCCCGGAACGTTCGGATTTGCGACTGGAGGCCCATCGCTGATCTGTCGGCGATGTATCGCCGATTGCAGATCGATATTACCCCTCCTGAAACGGTCCCACCCTGCGGTCCCCCTCTGTCTTGTTCTTCTTTTCCTCGTCGCTTCCTCCTTTACTGCACCTCCGCCCCATCTTGAGGATGCAACTCCTGGGAGGTTCAATGCAGAGTCGGCGCTGGTGTATCCGCGGTCGAAAACTTGTCCAAATGCGGCATAATCCGACCTAAGTTGGCGCAGACCCGCTGACTTCTGGGTGGGCCCTTAATTGGCCTTCATTGCTCTTAGCAGTTCTTATGAAGACCTCCTAGGAGCTGCTTCCTAACCAGCCTCCTCCTCCCCTCATCCTTCTCAGCAGCGGTCGGGGGCCACGATAGCGGGGGATGGGCATAGGGGGAGATGCATCGACACCCAACGGCTCACTGATCGCCGATAGGGGCCCGATAGCCCCAGCCTGCCCAGGACAGTGCGGAGTCACGATCGGACGCCCATCGCCGATCCATCGGCGATGCATCGCCGATTCAGGGTCGCTGTTCCGCCGCCCCCACCGCCCACCCCCCCCCCCCCCGATTGCTGCCTCCCTCGAGCGGGGGCCGCCCCGCGAGGCAAGTCTGCCCAGCTGGCGGGCGAGCCCGCGGACCTCGCGGCGCAGGCTGCCGCCGCCGCCGCGGCGCGCCAGGGCCGGAAGCGGGGCAGGCGCCCCGCCCCGCCCCCCGGGCTGCCCCAGGCTGCCCGTGGTGGGCGTCGCCCACCACGGTCAGGGCAGCGGAAGATGCGTGAAGTTGGGTCTGGGCCTCCTGGGCGGGGTCCGAGTGGATGGGGTCGGGGGATCGCGGCCGCATCGCCGAGGCATCGCCGATGCGGCTCGATGCGGAGCCCGATCTGCTTCACGCCGACGCCGCCGATGCACCGCCGACGTCGACGATGCATCGCCAGTGCATCGCCGATAAATCGCCGCTGTATCGCCGATGTACCGGCGATGCGGCGCGGTCCCCCGATCCCATCTACTCCGACCCCATTTATCGGGCCGAACGAGGAAAGGGGGGGTTACGAACTCTGCTGCATGCAGCTGGTTTCGGCCCCGCTGGTGGGCCCGTTCCTCGACACATGGCCGCCTCCCGGCGCTGGGAGGTCCTGGGAAGATCAGCTACGTGAGCTGATTCTCAGACCCTCCCTTTGCTCTCCCCCCCTTCCGCCCGGCCCGAAACTCGGGCGTCCTCCTGCTGTGCGATGGCAGCGGAGCCTCCTCCGGGACCCTCCCCGCTGCGCTCCGCCTGTCCTTCGGCGCGGCCCTCGGATGCCGGCCGCCCGCCCGCGGGGGGAGGGCAGAGCGCCCCCTCTCAGTTGCCCCGGGCACGCCCGTTGTGGTACGCAGCACGCGCCCGTCGGTCGTTTGGACGCAGGCCTCTTCATGGACTCCCAGGTCCCGATCTGCGTTGCGCGCCTTCCTCCAAGGCTCGAGGGGTGTTCCTCGTCCCTCCTCTTCCGGGGGCGGGGGGTTGCCCTCCAACGCCTTCCCACTCCCCGCTTCTAGCCATCCAGTTCTTCCGACCGACGGGTGCCGTGCCCGGAACGTCCGTGCTAACACGCTGCGTCTCCGCTGTCGGCCCCGCCCGCCTGCAGGGGGAGGGCAGACCGCCCTTTCGTTGCCCTGATACGCCCGCTTTGAAAGGCAGCACGTGCCGAGTTCTAAACGTTGCGCGTTAACACGCGGCGTGTTGGTTCAGCGTCTTGGTTCACTTTTTTGGCGAACTCGTAGCGCCAAGCGTACGTTTTCGATCTCCGCGTTGAGCTCCGCGTCAACACGCTACGTCTTGCGTGTTGCGTATCGGGGCAGCTAAGGACTGCCTTTGGTCGGCGACTCCCACAAGGGTCAGGACAGAGAGAAGCGCGTACACGCCGGTCGCTGAAGGTAGGTATCTTTGGACTCCCGGAGACCCAAATCTGCTTCTGGCACCTCCCTGCTTCAAGAATCGGAATGGTTTGGATGCGTTTTGCGATTATCTGGGAGGGCCTGAGCCCAATCTACTTTATCCGCCTTCCTACTTCATTTTGTTTTTAATGTTTCTTCCGACCGGCGGGTAAAGGTCAGCTTATGGCATGAAACGAAACCTTCGCTCAAACTCTCCATGCTTCGTTCCGCCTACCCTTGACGCGTCCCTCTACTCGGCGCGAGCAGCGGGTCTTCTGGCCACGCCCAAGGGGGTGGATCATGACTTTAAGACCCGCGGGCGACGATCGCAGGGGTCCCCGCTCCTTTCTCCAGGGCGTCGCCCCCGTCCGGGCCCGGCCAGGAATCGCCCTTGGGGCCCTCGGGACAGGCTGGAAAAAGTCTACATGACCAGAATACGCAGCACGTTCGCGAAAGCAAGTTGACAGGGCGTTGAAGTTGAGGGAACAGACCACGCTAGCATGGCCATCACCCAGAAAATGTTTATCGGGCCCAGAAGCTGCGGCATCCTTTGCCCGACCCCGCCCCCCGCTCCAGCGAACGCATAGACTCCTGCACTCCCCAGAGGCGACGGGCGAGGCGTTTGCGAACAGGGCGACGATATGCGGATCAAGCCATCTGGGGATGGAGCAAAACGAGGGGGCACCGGGCAACTATATGAAAACACATGTGTGTGTGTGTGTGTGTGCTTCCCGCTCCCGATCAAAGGGGGTGGCGCGAGGGTGGGGGGGTGCGCCTGAGAGGGCGGGCTGGCTTCCAAGAGGGCAGGCGGATTCTTGGAAGCCCTCTTGGTCTCCGGAGGGCCAATTTCAACAGCCGCCGGGGCCTCCTTGGACGGCCCCTGCCTTCTAAGACCCCCCCCGGCGCCTTCTTGAAGCCCACCGCCCAGCGCTACCCCCGTGTGGGCGTTGCCAACTTGGTGTGAGTAGGGGGTGGACATCATGGCCGGAGCCAAGGTATATCCCCAAGCTTGACGGCACCCTCTTCTTCTTTCACTGCGCCCCCTGGTTCCCCCATGGACCACGCACGTGCCTCCAGTCATTTTGCGGCGCCCCCCCTTGGAAGCCCCCCGTTTGGAGTCCCGCGACCTTGCTGTGTCGGCGTCGCCATCCCCTTCTCAGTGTGTCGCAGAACGTAGGAGCTCGTGTCGTCGCCCGTTCTCGGACAAGGCGGCCTCTTTCTCACTCCTCACTCCTCCCTCACTCTGTTCCCGTCCTCCGTCCTTTTCTGCGCTCGTCTCCTCTCCTTCTTCCGCCT
The DNA here is from genome assembly GCA_963575745.1 of Prorocentrum cordatum. Classification (NCBI taxonomy): domain Eukaryota; class Dinophyceae; order Prorocentrales; family Prorocentraceae; genus Prorocentrum; species Prorocentrum cordatum. The sequence goes on from CAUYUJ010008891.1 coordinate 964,738, forward strand.
CTTCCTCGTCCGAATTCATGATCGTGACGTTTTCTCATGACGTCGCCTCCAGGGGGATATCGAACAAGTGGTAGTCAGACTCTGCGCACGTCTTACACGTCTGGCGTGTGCGCATTCGGCACGTGTTGTGGCTTGTCCAGGCCCCCAGGGGGGGGTGGATGTGGAACACGCGCGTGCCGGATCCCTCACACTCGTGCGCTGAGTGGGGATATACAGTGTACTCCAGGCGCGCGCGCGGGCATTTGAACAATCGGCATGTGTTTTCACGTGCCCTGGTCCTCGCAGGGATTTCGAATACGCAGTCGTCGGACGTACAAATGAGTGTGCGGAGAGGGGTCGATGTCCAATCTGCGCTTGACGCGTGTGCTTGGGGCACGTGGTGGCCTGTGTCCTAACCCCCAGGGAGACGTGGCACGTGTTGACACGCGTTGGCACTCGTTGGCACGTGTTGACACGCGTTGGCACGTGGCACGTGTTGGCACGTGCTGGCACGTGTTGGCACGTGCATCAAGCAGTGGCGAAGCGTCCTGGCTCGCCTATAGCCCCACCAAACAATGTTCTAAGATTCTTTTGTGGTTCCCACAAAATGTTCTTAGAACATGTATGGTTGAGATATCTGTTTCATGTTATAAGAAACATTTTTTTGTTATTAAAACATGTTTGGGTTCGAAGAATATTTCGTGATAAGACTGTAGGAATGCTGGGACGGTCGGTCCCTGCTCAAGTGTTGACACGTGTCAACATGTTGTTCGGAATGCCTGCGTTTGGCAAGCGTTCCACGTGGTCTCAGCACAGCAGTGGCCTCATGTGGGAAGTATCGTACTGAAGGCGCGGTCGGCTCTACACGGCGTAGCAAATCACACCGCATGGCAAAGCCCAGTATATCATTATTGAGGATCATATGGTGTGCCAGATCGTACGTATAGAAGACGTGTCGTGCGACTTCCCTGGCTTCGAGATCCTCCAGAGATGTCCAGAGACTTCCAGAGGCTTCCAGAGGCATCAGTAATACACAAAACTTCAATGCACCTGTACAATCGGACTCCCTACCTCCTCGTCCTCTTCCTCCTCTCACTCCTCTCCCCACTCTCCCCAGCTGCGCCCTTTCCTCCCCCCCGACGGCCTTGCGGCGTCTTCAGGCGCGGGAGAGAAGGAGGGGGAGACAAGGAGAGGAGAGAGGAGGAGCAGGAGGAGGAGGAGCAGCCACAGCAGCAGGAGGAGGAAGAGCCTCAGCAGGAGCAGGAGGTGTGTCGTGGAAACGAGCATGTGGGTTGAGGCGCGTGGGGTAGCGACGGGCCCCGCTGACATGCGACATCGACGCGCCCCATCGCCAGACGAGCTTTTTCCGGAGGTGTGTTCCCCGATCCCGTGCAGCTGGCGCCCGCGCGCCGGATCCGCGGATCCGCGATCCATCTTGGTATGTGCCCGAGAGTGGGGAGGAGGAGGGGCAGGAAAAAACAATGGAGGAGGAGGAGGAGGAGGAGCGGATACGGGATCGCTGCGCAGTGTTGCGCGAGAGAGGGGAGGAGGAGGAGGAGGAGGAGGAGGAGGAGGAGGAGGAGGAGGAGGAGGAGAAGGAGGAGGACCAGTGTAAACCCAAGAGTCAGCAACGATGTTGGCATAAACCCTTCCTCCAAGCTCCCTCTTCACAGGCCCCTGCAAGGGTTCATTTTCACTGGGGGAACTGCCTCTTTGGAAGACAGCCGTTTGAAGACACTGACGCATGCCAACACATTATCATCTGGACTCTCGCGCCATGGATCAACCTGACTTGTTTTGTGTCTTGACGATCTTGAGTCGTGCCAGGACGACATTTCAGTGACTTCAACACCGCGAATCAACGTAACTGCTGCACTCACAATCATGACCCTTTCCAGAAAACCCTTTCTGGTATGCTGCCAATGGGAATCCGTGACATTCTTGCAACTTTTAACACCGAATGTGCGCGGCGCGAAGGCGAGAGCCACATCTTGAAAAGGAGTCGCCCTCAACCCGTGAAGCTCTTGCAATTGTTTCAAACGTATGTGCGTGGCGCGAAGGCGAGAGCTATATGTTGAACACCGCTCGCCCTGAATCCGTGATGCTCATGCAAGTTGTAGAAACGAATGTCCGCGGCGCTTAGGCGAAAGCCACAATTTGAAAACGGCCCGCCTCCAATACATGAAGTCCTTGTATTTGTGTCAAACGAACGCGCGCGTCGCGAAGGCGAGAGCTATATTTTGAAAACCGCCCGCCCTCATTCCGTGAAGCTCTCGCACAGTTTTAGAAGGAATGTGCGCGGCGTTAAGGCGAGAAGCTCATTTTGAAGACCACCCGCCCTCAATCCGTGAAACTTTTGCTTTTGTTTGAAACGAATGTGCGCGGCGCTAAGGCGAGAGCCACATTTTGAACACACGCCCTCCATCTGTGAAACTGATGTCAACTTTTCAGCTTCATCGTCATAAGTGGTGGGGCAGTCTCAGGCGAAACGCCCGGCCCGCCCTAAAGACTGGCCTCGGGGTGCGACAGGGAGCAATGATTTATATGGAAAATGAATTGAGGAGGCTGAGGTGGAAGAGGACGGAAGGAGGAGGAGAAGGAGGAGGAGAAGGAGGAGGAGGAGGAGGAGGAGGAGGAGCGGGAGGAGCAGGAAGAGTAGAAGGAGGAGGAGCATCAGGATGAGGAGAGGGAGGAGGAGGAGGACGATGAGACCGAGGAGGAGGAGGAGCAGGCGGAGCAGGAGGAGGAGCAGGAGAAGGAGGAGGAGGTTGAGGAGGAGGAGTACGTATCCCCACCCCTGGCGGCCCAGTGACGCCATGGGCGCGGAGCGGGGCGAGGACACGGCCCCGCCCCGCGCCCCAGTCGGGATGCTGCGCGGCAGGAGTGAGGCAGGAGCGTCGAGCGCCTTGGAGGGGAGGCCTCCTCCCGGGGGGCGGGCGGGCCAGGAGGTGGGGAGGCCTCCTCGCTGGGTAGGGGATCCCCGCGAAGGGGGGATCTCTCCGTGAAGGAGGGGGCGCTCTTCGGGGGGGGGGGTCGTGGTCGGGGTCATCAGATCTGCCCCGGCTACATGGCCACCCTCTGTTTCTTCTGGTTCTGCGTGGCTATCATATTTAGTTGTCTTGCTTCTCGTTCTCTTCCTCTCATGCTTCCTCTTCTCAGTATGTTCCATCTTGTTTGGTAAGTATTCGTGTTTTCTATTCTTCTTATCACAGTGAGGGGGGCGCGCGGTCCCTGGGTGTGTGGCTGAAGTGAGGACCCGTGGTGAGGATTCTGCTTGTTGCATTATTGCGTTGCTGCTGTTGTTGGTGCTGTTGTTGTTGTCGTTGTTGTGGTTTTTGTTACTTGTTTGTTTGTTTATTTGTTTGTTTCTTGTCGTCGTCCCATCCGCGACCCATCCGTGACCCACCCGCGACCAACCCCGCGACCCACCCCGCGACCCACCCGCGACCCACCCGCGACCCACCCGCGACCCACCCCGCGACCGACCCGCGACCCACCCCGCGACCCACCCCGCGACCCACCCCGCGACCCACCCGCGACCAACTTGCGATCCACCCGCGGCCCATCCCGCGACCCACCCGCGACCCATCCCGCGACCCACCCGCGACCCACCCCGCGACCCAACAGCGACCCACCCGCGACCCAGCCGCGACCCTCCCGCGACACAGAGTCTCGCAGACTGCCGACGTTCCCACCGCCCAATCACTCTTATCCGCATCTGCGGGGTGCTACGGTGATTATCATACTTATGAGTATCACCAGTATTAGTATTAGTATTATTATTACTACTCCTCTTCTTCCTCCCCCTCCTCCTCCTCCCTCCTCCTCCCTCCTCCTCCTCCTCCTCCTCCTCCTCCCCCTCCTCCTCCTCCTCCTCCTCCTTCTCCTCCCCCTTCCTTTCCCCCTCCCCCCCCTCCTCCTCCTCCTCGCGCGCTATTCTTCTTCTTCTTCTTCTTCTTCTTCTTCTTCTTCTTCTTTCGAAGCGCGCCTTGGCCCCCACGCGTCCGCGCACGTGCCTCGGGGCATGATGCGGACGCCCCCCCCCCTTCCTGGCGCCCCCCCCCCTCGGGCGCAACCAGAAACTCGGCGCGCCCTCCTCGCGCGGGGGAGGAGAAGGACGAGGCTGACGAGCATGAGGAGAACGACGAGAAGAGGAACACGACGGGAAGGTTGACGAGAAGGAGGAGGAAAAGACGGGAGGTTGACGAGAAAACGATGGAGGGGGGGGAGTACCGCCTCGCACTTGGAGAGGGGGGGGGAGTACCCGATCTCCGCGCGCCGCCAGGGGTCTCAGCGTGTCGCTCGGGAGCGGTCGCCCGGACATCCTCGCGTCGTGGAGCGACCAGGGAGGAAGCCTGCTGCCCTTCGGGGCCCTCGCCAGACCCCGTGGCCGTCAGACAACGAACCGAGGTCAGGAGCCGGCCTCAGGACGAGGCCGATGCCTCTGTGGAGGCGTTCGATGACGAACATCACGGCGCCGGATGTCTGGGCACGCTCGGGCAGGAGGGGACCGGGAGACCGAGGAGCATCGGGGAGATCGAGGAGGATCGATGAGGGCGACAGGAGGCCCCGAGATACTTGCGTTTTCGCCGGGTTTAGTGTTCTGGGACCCTCACGGATTGATCCGGCTAGGAAAATGATGCAAAAAGAACGGATCTCGGGCTCTAGTCGTTTTTTACAGTGTTTCAATGTTTCGCGACGTCGGATCTCAGGAGGGTGAAAGGAGAGAGAACGACAGGGGGGAAAGAGGAGGGGGTCGCGAGGGCAGGAGGCGAAGAACAGATCGGCATCGACATGGATTGTCGGGGTCTCGAGCGGATTTCTGGGATCGGCGCTGGGCTCCCCTGGCAGCGTCTGCGGCGCCGCCCATGGCGTGCTCCTAAGCGGGGTCGACCGCCGATCCGAGGGATCCGCACGGAGCTTTCCGAAAGTCTATTTTTACGCAGTTGTTTTTTTCGAGGACAGGAAGATCGGGGAGGATGACAGGGGTGGGTACAGGGGGGGAGGGTACGCCATCTTCTGGATGCAGCTGGTTTTGACCCCGCCGCCTTGCACTTTCCATCATACGTTCTGGCTCCCTGGCGCCTCCTTGCGTTGACACCAGCTGTATGCAGCTGATCTCCCTCTTTGTCCCATTCGCCCCGCCTGAGAAGAGGCTTCACTTGGTGACCTCCAGAAACCTCTGCGGAGACCTGGGCCTCAAAGCGTAGCAGGACTCGTGCCTGAAGGTGCCCACCAGTTTCTGGCCTCCAGGGGCCCGTTTCTGGGACTGGGGCCGTCAAAAGACAGCAGATGTATCAGGATGGCACGCCGATCTCGGTCAAGTGGCCAGGTCATGGGGCCATGGGCGAATGCTGACATCTTGATGTCATGTTGTCCTATTGGGGCAACTTTGCGGTCATCGGGCCACGTTCAGCCCACATTGGGGCGGTATGCTATTCATGCAGGAAGACTGTAATTTAGAAGTCGCAGTTTGGAGCAAGCGTACAACAGTGATGCCGTGTTGGGTTCAAAGATCAAACAGCGGTCGTCACGAAATTGAAGTCACATTCTGGTCAATGGAGGTCACAGAACAAGGGCCACATTCGAGTTTCAGAAAGGGGGGCGGACTAGTAAGTGTTTGTCCCTGTCAGAGGAAGGAGGAGAGGCAAGCGGGAGGCTGATTGATGGATTCGTTTCCACAACGCACCCAGAGCGCGCGATGGAATTGTTTAGCTGCATTTCCAGCAGCGTTGATAGTAGGTGTTGCCATGTTCGTGCTGATGGGGCAGACACATATTTGCATTCAGAATATACGAGTACCACCTCGAAGTTGTAGCAATCGAAATATGTATCTGTACGTATGGTTTTCGTGGCGTCCGAGTCCCTGGGCCCAGAGGCTGCACACGTGTTCAACATTCTCCCACCCCCTAATGCGTCAAACTGTAGCCCCGGAGGTCCAGGTCCCATTCTCGGAGCGATTTGGGGCCAGGCCCGCTGATGGGGGACTGTACATCGCCTCCCAAGGCGCCCAAGATGATATCCACAACATCACGATGGCTCCAGATGGCTTTCAAGACGGTCACGAGGGCCCCAAGACAAAACAAGATGCCTCCGAGACGGGTCAACAGGCCCCCAAGGCAGCCCAAGAGGGCTCCAAGAGGGCTCCAAGAGGACCTCCAGGCGGCTAAGATAATTCCTTCTGTAGGTTTTGACATGATGTCCACGTTGTCGCTTGTTCGGGCTTCCGACGCTCCAAGGCAGCCGCATGGGCCCCCAAGATCGGGCCACGACGGCCTAAGAGGCCGCCAGGAGGCCCGCAAGATGGCCCAGGGAGGTGCCCAGGACGGCCCTGGAGGCCCCAAGACGGCTCCGTGGACCTCGAAGCCGGCCCTCAATCGCCCGAAGAGGGACCGACGACTCCACGAGGACGGCCCCCAGCCGTCCTCGAAAGGCCATGCGATCCATCACCCGCCCCCAGGCGCCTTCGAGAGGCCCCGAGCAGGCCCCAGGACCCCCCAAGCAGCCCAATGGGGGCCCCGAAAAGAGTCCCAGGAGGCCCCATGAAGCCAGGAGGCGAGGCCCCCAGGAAGCCCCAAGACGGCCTCAAGGGGCCTCCTTCTCCACCTCTTCCTCGCCATCCTCTTCTTCCCACGGCTCCACTGATGCCGCAGAGATTGGGTTTTCAGACGAAGCCACATAAGCCCCACGAGTTGCAGCGACACCCTTGTCTCCACGAGCGTCGTAGGGTCGTCCTCCCCCTCACTGATGTCGCCGGGCCCTCTTCTCAAGGGACTCCTCCTTCCATCCAGTACTCCTCCCTCCTCCTCCCCGTCACTCGTTTTTTGCCCTCCCCCTCTACGCCTCCCTCCGTCCGCCCGTGCTCCGCAATCCCTTCTCCACCTCCTTCTCTGGACTCCTTCCTTTCTCCGCAATCCCACCTCCCTCTCTTCCTTTGCACTCTTCCCTCTTTCCCCCCATCCTCCTCCCTCCCTTCGCGCTCCCCCTGTCCTCTGTCTTCCTCCGCACTCATCCCTCTTTCGTCATCGTCGTGGCGTCCGTAGTCGTCGTCTATGTCCCTTGTCGTCGTCCGCGTCGTTGTCGTTGCCGCCGCCGCCGCCGCAGCGCCGCCCAGCGCCGCCCGCGCGCGAGCAGAGGAGGAGGAGGAGGAGGAGGAGGCGGAGGCGGAGGAGGAGGCGGAGGAGGAGGAGGACCAGTGTAAACCCAAGACTCATCAACGATGCTGAAATACACCCTCCCTCCAAGATCCCTCTTCATAAGCCACTACAACGGGTCAATTCCACTTAGGGAACTGCATTGTTGGGGGGCAAACGTGCGATTACCTTTGAAGCGCGCCAAAACACAATTCTCAGGAATTCAACGCCACTGGTCAACCTGACTGTTAGATCTTGGCGATCTGGAATCGTGCCCGAACATGATTCCTGGGATTGCAGCATCGCGAGTCAACGTGACCGTTCCAAAAACCATTCCAAATACCGCTTCTTGTACGGTACCCCTGAGAATGAATGAGCTTCTTGCAAATGCTTAAAACGCAAGTTCGCGGCGCTAAGGCGAGCTCTACACTTTGAGAACGAACCGCCGTCAGTGTGTGAACCTCCTGCAGTTTTGAAAGGACGAATGTGCGCGGCGCTACGGCGAAGGCGACCCGACTTCAGTCTGTGAAGGTCTTGCATATATATATATATATATATATATAGAACATGCGCACGGAACTAAAGCGAGAGTCACTTGTTGAAAACGAACCGCCCTCAATATGTGGAATTGTTGCATTTATTAGAACAAGTGTGCGAGGCGCTACGGCGAGAGCCACATTTTGAAAACGACCGCCCTCAATCCGCAAAACTCTTCCAAAGTTTTACAGCGTATGTGCGCAGCGCTAAGGCGAGAGCCACATTTTGAAAGCGACTCGCCCTCAATCCGTGAAGCTTTTGCAACTGTTGGAAATTAATGTGCGCGGCGCTAGGGAGAGAGCCACATTGTGGAAGCGACCCGCCCTCAATCTGTGAGATTGTTGCCAGTTGTTAAGCATCAGGTTCATAAATGGCTCAGCGGGAACGTCCGGCCCGCCCTTTCGACCAGCTTTGGAATGCGACAGGGAGCTGTCTAGAAGGAAAAGGAATGGAGAAGGCGAACTAGGAGGAAGATGAGGGTGAGGAGGATCGGCCGGAGGAATGAGGGGGGGCCACGCGGGAGGGAGGAAGAGCAGGCCCAGGACGAGCACGGAGGAGGAGGATGCCCCAGCGTGCACGCAGGACAAGACGAGCACGAGTACGCAAGAGGCGGATGACGAGGAGGAGAAAGGAGAGGATGCGGAGGTAGGGAAATGATGGAGCGCCCAGAACAGGGGAGGGCCGACAGGCCGAATGGACGCCGGGCCGACCCGCCTGGCCTCTGACTCGTGTTCCCCTTCAGCTTCGCACTGGCCGCCAGACTATCAGGCAAGCGCACGCGGCGGGCACCTCGAAAACACAACGGTGGTGGCCCCATCCCTCCTGATACCGTCTTCGGAATCGGCCAGAGCCTAAGCGCGCAAGCGCGAGGCGCGCTCGTCGTTCTGGCCAGGGATCGTCGCACGAAGTACGCATGGTCCAGCGCTCTGTCCAACCACAGATGCAGTAGTACGAGCGGCCTTTCCAGCTGTAGTGCAGCAAGCAGTGGTCGCAAGTCAGGTCGGCGATGTAGCCGTAATTTGAAATCTGAGCGCAGGGCCGGTGTATAATTATGAATGGCACAAGGAGTGTTAACACGAGTCATGTACGTAACATGGACATGGCTACTCTTAAATCGCTGGGCTAGTGGGAGCTGCCTCATGGCGGCAGGTAGCGTAGCGGAAAAGTGATAGTAAAGTTGTGTAACTAACGTGGTGTAGCGAGTGTTGCAGATTTGTAACAAGCGAAATGTTATGGTAGGGTACTGGGCGACGGCATCTCCGATGGAGTCCCCATAAACTCGGCAGCGGATGCGTCGATGAAGTCCGACTTAATTCGTGAAGGTCTGATGCAATTTTGGTTTGAATCGTAGGCCAAAGGTGTTTGACGGGCCAAAGGCGACCCGTGAAAGTAGCAGAGGTGTATGTATAAGGTCAACAGTTGTCCAACTTGGCTGCAAGCACGGCCCTGGTTGCTGATTCAGCACATGTTTCAAAAACACAAACACACGCCTGCATGTTCGTGAGTCTCTTCCACAGAAACCTGAAGGTCTGGGACCGAAGGAGGAACGCTTGGCGACGAGGCATAGCTCGTCCTCCTCCGAAAGCGTTCTTGCCGTGATCCAGCACCGCGACGGGTCCCTCCGAACCTCCAGTCAGGCCCGAAGCGGACCAAAGCCGTGAACACCAAATAGTCTTTCCTCCTCCCTGCTCCCCATCCTCCTTGTCTTGCCTCCAGTTCAGGGTCCACGCCGATCCGATCGACCCGATCCGGTATCGATTCCGGCTGCTCCAAGCCGCTTCGATTCTGATGTTCCGACGACCCGACGGTTGCACAGCGTACGCTGTGTTTCCTGGCGCGGCGGACCCGCTTTGATTCCGACTCCGTAGCGATGCGGCCCGATGCGATGCACATTCCGATCCGATTCGAGTTCCCGATGCGATGCTGACAGGCCCCACCATTCCTGTTCTGAATTACATAATCATCGGGGTGAGGGCGACTGACGTTCCGACGGAGCGTCTCCATCTCCCCCACCACCGCCCTTCAACGCGCGTCCCAAATTCCCCCCCCTTTGCAATTGCCATCCCCCCCGGTCCCTTCCCCCGACTGCACGCGCCCATCCCCGCCCGGAACCCAAGGAGAGGAGGGGGGCGATTATCAGGCCGTCCAGAGTAGGCGGCTACATGTGAACCCTAGCCCCACCCCCCACGATTTCTAAGGGGGGGTGGGGCTGGAGTTTCCGAAGGAAGGGACCCCCCCCCCTTATCGAGGGGTGTGGGGGGGTAGGATCGACATGTGCGGCCACCGAAATTCCCCCCCACCCGCCACCACTCACGACTTCTAAGGGGGGTGGGGATTCACCCCGCTCTGGAGCTCCGGAACGAAGTGACCCCCCCCTCTCAGAAATCGTGGTGTTGGGGGGGGATAGGGATTACATCGGGGGCCACCGAAAACGCCCCCCTCCCCCACTCCCCCCGAGGACGCGGCGCCCACGTCGAAGAGGTCCAAGAAGCGCAGGGGCAGAAAGGCCCAGCCGCAGGCGGCGCCGTCCCAGGCCGCGGGCGCGCCTCGCCCCGAGGGCCCTCCTCCTCGTCCTCCTCCTCCTCCTTCTCCGCCTCCTCCTCCTCCTCCTCGTTCTCCTCCTCCTCCTCCCTCCTCCTCTCCTCCTCCTCCTCCTCCTCCTCGTTACCCTCCTCCTCCTCCTCCTCCTCCTCCTCCTCCTCGTTCTCCTCCTCCTCCTCCTCCTCCTCCTCCTCCTCCTCCTCCTCCCCCAGGAGTTGCGAGGAGGCCCCAGGGGGCTTCAGGATAGAGCGAAGCGCCGGGGGCACCTTGGGCCAGCGGCACCGTTCGCAACCCCCGACCTTTTGCTCTTTTTGGCTCCTGGTCGTCTGGTCAGTCAGTCGGACCGAGTTACAGTCAGCCCGCATAGTAAAGATGGGCAACCTTGCCAAGGGTACCCTTACATCCTTGCCTCCTCGGCCCATCCTTGGCCACTTTCGTTGGCCGCGCCCCGCTCGGAAAGCTTCGAAATAGGTGTCCAAGGCCCTTGCATCCTTATCGCGCATCCTTACTATACGGGTTGACTGTAGGAGATCGGGGTCGGTTCGGGGAGGCTATCCTCGTGTCCTCTGCGTTTGTTGGATGCTCTTGCGCATTCTTCGAAACAGTGGGAATACGCCATAAGCAGAAGGTGGTGGCGCTCCGCGCAGATGTCTTGGATCCGCGCTGGCCCCCCCTTCCTGGCGCGCGGAGCGCGGCAAGGGCTGCGCCGGAGGCGCCGCCGAGGGGGGCCTTGGATGTTCCGTTTGTTTGGGCCGCCAGAGGGTCTCATGTTATCGAGGGATGGTCTTCTGGCCCAGGTTTGACTCTATTCGCGCGACCCCGCCTATAACAATTCCAGAGTTGGAGTGGGATGACAGGCAAGGCATAAAGAGGGGAGAGAGACAGAGGAGGACACCTGTCATCCAGGACGCCCCACAGCCTGGCACTGACGGCTCCCACTGGTTGAGGGAACGCTGCTTCCTGGGACCCGTCCTGTATAACCCAGCCTCGGAACGTAGTGTTGTTCGGCCTCTGAGGTGTCTGGAGGGCCACCGTGATACGCCATTGACTTCAATTATCATGAGTATTCTGTCCAACCAACCTTACGATCGCAGACACTTGCCAGCACGTCCGAGTGTTTCTAGAGGTGTAAGAGCGTTCAGGCTGCTTCCAGGGAGTTGTGGGACTATGTCCAAGGCGTGATGGCTCTCTCGATTACGCCTCCAGGAGGAGGCTGATGGAGGAGAGGGATCAGGAGTGAGACGGAGGTGGTTGATGATGAGGAGCAGGCGAATCAAAAGGAGGATGATAATGATGAGGAAGAGGAGGAAGACGGAACCAGTAGAGGAGGAGGAGGAGGAGGAGGAGGAGGAGGAGGAGGAGGAGGACGAGGAGGAGGAAGGGGAGGAGGAGACGACAAGCTAGGTGCGCGCGCGTCATATCTGACGTCCTACCCCTCCCTCCCATCCCTTACCATGGCGCTGATTTTCTCTATCCGCGGACGCGTGTCGTAGCGGACCTGTGGCTCCGCGCGCGCGTGCGTAGTGGGTGGTGGTGCACGTGCGTGCGTGCGTGCGTGTGTGCGTGGTTGTCGTGGTGGTGGTGGTGGTGGTGGTGGGTGGTGTGGTGGTGTGTGGTGGTGGTGGTGGTGGTGGTGCTGGTGGTGGTGGTGGTGTTGTGGTGCTGGTGTGGTGTGGTTGTGGTGGTGGTGGTGGTGGTGGTGCTGGTGGTGGTGGTGGTGGTGGTGCGGCGCGGTGGTGGCGGGCGGATGGGCGCGCGAGAAAGAGGCCCGCGCTGGGGCGAGAACGCCATCCTGAACGACGGAGGCCAAACACCGATCCGAAAATGAGGCCCACGCTGCAGCGGGAGCACGATTCGGAACGATTCGGGAGCAGAAATGAGGCCAGCGCCTCAACGAGAGCAGCATTTTGTGAAAAAATGACGCCGGCGCCTCAGCGAGAGTCGTTTCCCGGGATTTCCCGGGCATCCTGTGTAAAAAAACAGTACGCGGAGGGCCGAAGACGAACGATGACGTGGAGAGGAGTTCAAGCTCGCTTGTCCATGACGTTCCGTGGACTTCCTCTCTGTGAGCTGTCACTTCCTTCTCGTGAGTACTAGGATGCTGGGTGAACGCACCGAGCCTGCTGCGGGTGGTATGTTTGGCTTCTGGCCTTTATTCTGGCCCCTGGACTGCCCTGGAGGTTTGTGGAGGGCTCCCGAGGCCCAAGGGTGGCCCAATACGCTTCGAAACCAGTCGCTTGGCATCGCTCGGGCGTGTGCATTTTTCCTTCGGCGAGGACCATCGACAAGCATCCTGCATCACCTTGCGAAAGGACAGTCGCACATCACCGAACATGCACGGAGAATGGACGTCCGAGTGACGACAGGATCACCAACTTCCGAGCCACCCCTGGAGCTCCGAGCCCAGACCCCCGACGTCATGATGTTGTTTTCTGCGTTGAGCCTCAGAGGGCTCGACTTATGTCGGGCCTGCCCCTCTACAGGGGGAAGATACAACAATAGTCAAAGAATAGTCTGGGGACGATTTTTCCCAACCATCCTGTGGTGTTGGGTCCTCGTTTTGAAGAGACAGCGCCCCGCGTTCCCACCTTCCTCCCGCTGCCCCCCTCCCTCCTCCCCCTTCTCCCTTCCTGCGTTTCACCCACCTAGTACAGCGCTTCGTGGCCCCATAGGGTGCTCCGCCGAAGGCCCCAGTGGCAGGGTCCGCATGCAGTTCCACCTCCATTTCGGCGCACCCCTCACACGTTTCGTGGCCTCCATAGAGTGCCCCACCCAGGCCCCAGTGGCAGGGTCAGCATGCAGTTCCACCTCCATTGCGGCGCACCTCTCACACGTTTCGTGGCCCCACAGGACGCTCCACCGAAGGCCCCAGTGGCAGGGTCCGCATGCAGTTCCACCTCCATTTCGGCGCACCCCTCACACCGTTCGTGGCCCCTATAGGATGCTCCGCCGAAGGCCCCAGTGGCAGGGTCCGCATGCAGTTCCACCCCCATTTCGGCGCACCTCTCGCACGTTTCGTGGCCCTATAGGGTGCTCCGCCGAAGGCCCCAGTGGCAGGGTCCGCATGCAGTTCCACCCCCATTTCGGCGCACCCCTCACACGTTTCGTGGCCCCATAGGGTGCTCCGCCGAAGGCCCCAGTGGTAGGGTCCGCATGCAGTTCCACCCCCATTGCAGCACACCCCTCACACGTTTCGTGGCCCCATAGGGTGCTCCGCCGAAGGCTCCAGTAGCAGGGTCCGCATGCAGTTACACCCCCATTTCAGCACACCCCTCACACGTTTCGTGGCCCTATAGGGTGCTTCACCGAAGGCCCCCTGTGGCAGGGTCCGCATGCAGTTCCACCTCCATTTCGGCGCACCCCTCACATGTTTCGTGGCCCTATAGGGTGCTTCACCGAAGGCCCCCTGTGGCAGGGTCCGCATGCAGTTCCACCCACATTTCGGCGCACCTCTCGCACGTTTCGCGGCGGGTGCTCCACCCAAGGCCCCAGTGGCAGGGCCCGCATGCAGTTCCACCCCCACTTCGGCGCACCTCTCACACGTTTCGTGGCCCTATAGGGTGCTTCACCGAAGGCCTCCTGTGGCAGGGTCCGCGTGCAGTTCCACTTCAATTTTGGCGCACCCCTCGAATGTTTCGTGGCCCTATATGGTGTTTCACCGATGGCCCCAGCGGCAGCGCCCGCATGCAGTTCCACCTCCATTTCGGCACACCTCTCACACGCTTCGTGGCCCCATAGGGAGCTCCACAGACGGCCACAGTGCTGCGTTCGCATGCGGTTTTGCCCCCCATTTCGGCACACCCCTCACACGTTTCGTGGCCCTATAGGGTGCTCCGCCGAAGGCCCCAGTGGCAGGGTCCGCATGCAGTTCCACCCCCCATTTCGGCGCACCCCTTGCACGTTCCGCGGCCCCATAGGGTGCTCCACCGACGGCTCTGGTGGCAGCGTCCGCATGGCGTACCCGTGCCAATTTTGGCACACCCGTCACACGCGTCGTGACCCCAGAGAGGTTCACCGAGGTCGATACCCACAACTGCGTCACTCACAACTTCACATGGCTGGGTCACTCGCCAGGATAATGTTTATTATTTTATGCCATTTGGGTGCATTTTTGGGGTATTTGTTATTTCTGCTCCAAAATACCCCCTGTAGGGGGACAGACCCGTCTTAAGGCTCGACCCATTCTCCGGGGCGGGCCCTTCTTCCCGAGCTGTGCCGTGGGCAGGCCCAGGGCCCGGCGAGGGCCTCCCCGAAGCCGGAGGATTGGCAGAAATTCTCGACGCGGCGCGGCTTTGTCCACGACGCGAGGGGCCGAGGCCACTCTTCCGAGGCGTGAATTTATCCATATCCACCGCCTGGAAGGTCAGTTTTCGGAGCCTCGGCAGGCGGTGGATATGGACATATTCGGGCCCCCGGGGGCCGAAATATATGCATATCCACCGCCCGCTGGGGCACCAGGACGTCGGTTCCCAGGCGGTGGATATGGATAAATGCCCCCGCCTCGCAGTTCTTTCACGGCGCGAAGGGATCTGGGGCCCGCGCCCCGATCCGTCGCCCCGCTCTGCCCTCCCTGCCCGGCCCTCGGAGAGCTCCCTGCCGTCGGAGCCGTCCCTCTCTTGCAGCGACTGGGCGGGCCAGCACGGGGTGCAGGACGACCCAGGCCCAGGCTCCCTCGCGCAGGGAAGACCTGGCGACGGACAGCTCTCTGCTGTTTTCGGGCTCTGGGGGGCCTCGCCACCCGGGGCCGGCAAAGAACGACCCAGGAGGACAAGCCGGTCCTGGAGAACGGGTCGAGACTTTGGGTGGTCTGGGGTCTGGGGGGATAGTCATGGAGCTGAGGCTCCGCCCCGCGTCCCGCCTTGGGACGGCCTCCAGATGAGCTCGTCTGTCTGTCTACCTTTCCTGGAGTCGCTGGAGCCGCCCTCGGACCCAAGGGGGGGAGGGCCCCCAGAGATCCAGTCGAGGACTTACGGCAGGTACGCCGGCGCGCGCGTTCAGGATTTCACCTCACCGAACGCCTAAATCTGGCCAGTATTGAACGATCTCCGTTATCATCGAGGAGCGGCTATCGTTCAAGATGCATCATTGGACGATCCACGAAGTGCAAGGAACCGACGCCCACGTCATCGTGTCGTCGGCCTCGTAGCCGTGGGGCGTTCGCTGCCGCCGTCGACTTCATCCTCGTTGTCGCCAACGTCGGCGTCGCAAGCTATCCAAGGATATGTTTGTCCCTCACCATCCTGTGGTGTTTGGTCCTTGTTTTGAGAAGAGCGCCCCTCGTTATTCCTCCCGCTGCCCCTTCCTCTTCCTCTCATCAACGTCACCTTCTTTTTTCAGCACCATCATCATCCTCAGCAGCATCAACACCAGCATCACCATCATCATCATCATCATCATCACCATCATTATCATCATCATCATCATCATCATCAGCATCATCATCATGATCATCATCACCATTATCATCATCATCATCATCATCATCATCATCATCATCATCATCATCATCATCATCATCATCATCATCATCATCATCATCATCATTATCATCATCATCATCATCATCCGTAACGATTTTGGCTCAAGCCTTCGGGACAGTTTCCATCGGGCGGCTGGTGCGGCCTTGTGATGGCGTGGGAGGTGGCCCCCTCGCTGGAGGCCGCCGCTGGCGGCGATGTGGCCAGCCCGTGTGCGGCATGGCGGCAGAGGCGCCGAGCTGGCCAGGCGTGGGCCCGTTGGTCGGGGGACGTGCTCGTCCACGACCTGCCGCGGGCGGTGCGCTGCTGGCGGAGTCGGTACGAGAAGTTCGTGGAGTCGCTGGGGGACCCCGACACGGCGGAGCACCTGGCGGTGGTGGCGGTGCACCTGAAGGACATGGTGCACGGCAGAGCCATCGAGTCGCCCGTCGACACGCTGCGGAGGAACGTGGCGTTCCACGCGGCGTTGGCTCCCTGGCCGCTGGGGGCGGCGACGGCGTGCTCGCTACGCCAGGCCCAGAAGAGGCCCAGGCTTGTGACGCGCATCGCGCTGTCGGCGGCTGGCCTCGCCGTAAGCGGGGTGAACGTCCCTAGCTCGGGCAGACCTGCTGAGGGCGGCGCCCCGCCCGTGCGGATTGGCCGAGTCCCCGCCCGACTCGGCCATCCCGCGCGCGGGTGCGGGCGTCGTTGCTGCGGAAGCTGTCAGGGCCGCCGGGGCCGACGGAGGGCACGACGGCGAGATAGTGACGGAGCTGGGCGGCCACGACCCCCTGCAAGCGGCGCCGCCTTTCCCCTTGCTCGTTAAGGAGCTCAGCTATCATGGCGTGATCGCGACGCGCGAGCTCTCGGCGACGCGGGGCGCGGCTGGCTTGCAGTGGCAGTTGCGAGAAGGAGCTGGCGGTGAAGCGGAGCCCACGCGTGAACAGTTACAGTTCGGAAGTCAGCGCGGCACCAGCATGGCGACGTGGAGCGCCCGTGCTGAGATCGCCACGGGGTGCCTGGCGGGCGGCCCCCGTAGCAGGCAGCCCGAGGAGGCGCTTGTGGGCATGATCGAGCGCGAGGAGGAGCGCGGCGTGGAGGCGATGCGCAAGTGGGAGCTCATGGCGGCGGCGGCTGCGGAGGCCGATGGCGACTCCGCCACACCACCCCCTCTGCCAATTTGCGCGGTGGACTTCTGGGAGCGCCTGGAGGAGAGGGGCTAGCCCTAGGCGCAGGGAGGCGCACGGTGGCATCTGCAGGGGCGGAGGGCGAGCGCGACATTGCGCCGCCCCTCTTCGGGACAACGCGATCGTCAGCACCACCATGATCACCATCATCAGCATCATCATCTCCATCTTCGTCTCCATTAACAACATCGTCCGCATCAGTACCGTCATCATCATTATCATACGCATCACTATCAGCATCCGCAGCCTCATCATCACCATACCAGCATCGTCATCATCCGCAGCGCCAGCTTCGTCACCATCATGACAAACACAACAGTCAGCATCATCATCATCATCGTCATCATCAGGTGCCTCATCAGCATCGTCGCCGCCATCGCCATATCCACCATCATTACCATCGTCACCATCATCATCGCCACCATCATCATCACATGTGTGGCGGTCATGATCGCCATGAGGTTCGGCAGCTCCCATCACACGTTTGTGGCTCCAAAGGTAGCTCCACCGAAAGCCTCACTGGTGCCGCCCGCATGTGGGCGACACCCAGTTCCAGCACACTCCTCACACGTTTCGTGGCCCCTTGGGAGCTCCACCGAAAACCCCAGTGGTGCCGCCCGCATGTGGGCGACACCCCGTTTCGGCATACCTCTCACACGCATGGTGGTCCCATTGGGAATTCCACCAAAGGCCGCAATGGCGCAGTCCGCATGACGGCGACGCCCCGCCTCTGCACACCCCTCACACATTGCGTGGCCCCGTAGGGAAAGCCACCTCAGGCCCCATTGGCGCAGCCAGCATGTACGCGACAACCCCCGTTCCGGCGCACCCGTCACACGTTTCGTGGTTCCATGGGGAGCTCCACCGAAGGCCCCAGCGGCACAGCCCGCATGCGGGCGTTGCCCCGCACGGAGTTCCACTTAGGACGATATCCAGAACTGCGGTACTCACAGCTGCATTTGCTTAGGTCCTATAACAAAATCGTCGTGTATCTGGGGTTGCCGTTGTCGCCGTCGCCGCGGGCACGGTGCGCGCCCAGGCCGCGCGGACGGCAGCGCCCCAGATGCTGCCCCCGCCCAGGATGGAGCAGCCAGCGTCGGCTGGAGGCGCGCGGCCGAGGGGCGGCATTCGGCGGCCCTCGCGCGGGGGCCCTCGGCGGCCCTCGGCGACTCTCGCTCGGCTGCCCTTCGGCGGCCTTCGGCGGCCGCCAGCGACCCTCGGCAGCCATCGCGCAGCTGCCTTCGAGGGCACTCGGCGGCCCTCGCTCGGCGGCCCTCGGCGGTCCCAACCTGTGTTTCACGGTGTGCTACGATGCGGATCTGCCGATGGACGGGTGCAAGGGCCCCCCGACGGCCATATGCCGAGTGCGCGATGAAGCAAGCTCCCATGGCCACCTCCTGTGCACCACTTTCCGCCAGACGGGTCAGTGCGAGGAATTTGTTTTCTGCTTCCGTCGCGGCGCTTATTCGAGTGAGCGTTGTTTCAAGCTGGTAGTGCGTTGCAAAGGTGTACAAGGACCGTGTGGCAGAGGAGCCCTCTCCCGCATTCGACGCGGCCTCCATCCCCACTACAGCTCCGGGGAGACGGTGGCCGCGGGGTCAGGCACGACATGCCCTGCCTCGACCAAGTTTGTGTTTCTTCCTGCGGCACTGGTCAGCGCTGCCTCCTGGGCGAGTGTGCGCCTCATTCCCACAGCGGGTACGGAGGCACTGGCCGATCGCATGCGTCTGCGCGAGGAGGCAGCAGCCGCGGCCCGACGAGGCTAAGCGCACAGCTTTTGTTCTGCCGTGGAGGGCCTCCATGGAAAAGATGCTCCTCCTCCCCCTCCTCTTCCTCCTCCTTCTCCTCCTCCTCCTCCTCCTCCTCCCCTCCTCCTCCTCCTCCTCCCCCTCCTCGTCCTCCCTCCTCCTCCTCCTCCTCCTCCCCCTCTCCTCCTCCTCCTCCTCCTCCTCCTCCTCCTCCTCCTCTCCTCCTCCTCCTCCCTCCTCCTCCTCCTTATCCTCTTCCTGCTCCTCCTCCTCCTCTTCCTCCTCCTCTTCCCCCCCTCCTCCTCCTCCTCCTCCTCCTCCTCCTCCTCCTCCTCCTCCTCCTCCTCTTCCTCCTCCTCCTTCTCCTCGTCCTCGTTTGCTTTGGCAGCTGGGCTCACTTCCCACTCTGGGCTGCGGCACGGCTTCGAGTCGCAGGACATGCTCGAGAGCTGGGAGTGCCCCAGCGGCGACGCGCGGGTGACTGGGAACGTGGGCACGCACGGCAGCCTCAAGGACGGGCAGTGGCGCTGGCTCGGGCGAGCAGGTTGGGCAGTGGCGATGCTGGACCCAGACTCCATAGGGATCGCGGCAGCAGTGTGGGGGCCCCTGCCGGTTTCCCTCTCCGTGCAGCGCACGATTGCTAGGGCGGAGTTGCAGGCGGTGGAGCGCGCCCTGGCGCACGCGCTGCCGCCGATCACGCTCCACATAGACCGGCAGAGCAGTCTTGACGGGATTGCTGCGGTCCCAGCTTGGCGCGCGTTCGCGGCCAGACCGGACGCAGATCTTCGGGGGAGCATGTGTCGTAGGATCGACGACCTCGGCATGGGCCAGAACGGCGTCCAGTTGCGCAAGACGAAGGCCCACAGGTCAGCAGCGGCCGTTGCCGCTCTGGACGGCCGCGAGCTGCTCACTGGTCGCGCCAATGCTGCGGGCGACGAGCGGGCCAGGTAGGGCGTTGAGGAGGGCGCCAACGGCTTCCTCGAGTTTGTCCAGAGCGTCTGCCGGGAGGAGGCCGAGAAGGTGAAGTTGTTCTTGAACTTCGTTGCTGAGCTCACCGAGAGAGTCTGCGAGGCGGACGGCTGGCCAGACGTCGAGAAGGCGGCCGGACACGCCGCCCCTCGACCCCCGTACTGCAGAGGCGATGGAGGCGCACGTCCCAGCCCGCCGACGCAGTGGAGGGCGGGAGTGCCAGAGGTGCGGCAAGCGATTGGTGGCAGCACAGGCGCTCTTGAACGAGCGTTGCGCCGGTCACGCGGCAGCGCGGCTCCCTGTGCAGCCGGCGACCGCTCGGGCCCAGCCAGGGCCATCATCTGTGGCGCACTGCGGCGGTGGTCTGGTGCCGCAGGTGCGGTCGCAACGCCGATGGCCACGTGGCAAAGCTGCGGGAAGACTGCCCTGGCCGGCAGACGCAGCCATGCCAGCTCGCCAACCTGAAAGCAGGGCGCGCCCCCAAGGCCCGCACAACCGACCCGCCTATTGGCCGGCCCGCCCCCCTGACGGAGGCCGAGGTGGAACGCGTGGGGCTCGCTGGAACCTGCGCCAGCGGCCGCAGGGCGCAGCAACTGAGTGAGGACATTCGCGCGTGGGGCGCGCGGCCTGCCCGTGCGGGCTTGCCGAGGGGCGGCCGAGCGCCTCCCTGGTTGTACAGTCTGGCTCGGTCGCACGGTGACGGCTAATTAGGCGTGAAGTTTCGTGACTCCTCCTCCTCCTCCTCCTCCTCCTCCTCCTCCTCCTCCTCCTCCTCCTCCTCCTCCTCTTTCCCCCCTCCTCCTCCTCCTCCTCCTCCTCCTCCTCCTCCTCCTCCTCCTCCTCCTCCGCTGCTGCGGCAGCTGCCGGGCGGAAGGGGGGCGGCAGGCCCAAGGTCGAGATCTGCGCGCCGCGTCGGGGCTGCGGCGCCGCCGCGGGCGTTCGAAGGTGGAGCGCACGCGTCGTCGTCGCTTCGGCTGCGGGTTGGCCGGGCTCGGGGGACGGACGTCGGCGCCCGCGGAGCAGACGGTCGCCCATGCATCGCCGACCGGGGCTCGGCGGCCCCATCCTGCCCACGGCTGGGGGTTGGCCGGGCTCGGGGCACGGACGCCGGCGCCCGCGGAGCAGACGGTCGCCCGTGCATCGCCGACCGGGGCTCGGCGGCCCCATCCTGCCCACGGCTGTGGGTGGATGGGCTCGGGGCACGGACGTCGGCGCCCGCGGAGCAGACGGTCGCCCATGCAGCGCCGACCGGGGCTCGGCGGCCCCCTCCTGCCCAGGGGCGTGCAGCTGCCCCGTCGGGCCATCGGGCACAGCCGATATGGTGGCGGCGTGTCGTCGATTCCAGGCCGGTGCTTCCGCCCCCGAGCTCGTGCTCGTCTCCACTGAGCCCCTGGCCCGAGGGCACAAAAGGAGCATTCCATGGCAAGGAAGAGCCGTAACTCTAGGCGCTCCGCCTAATCCCACCGGCCCATCCAGAAACGATGCCCAGGCGAGTTGCCCTGATCGGGGATGTGGGGGAGCGTGCAGTGGAGCATGGAGCCGGTTTCTTGGAGTCTTCTTAGGTCGTCTCGGAAGCTTGTTTGAGCGTAGGTGGGCGCCTCTGTGGATCCGCCTGTGGCCTCGGGGGTCTCTTGGGAGCCTATCGGGGGCAGCTTTGGGCCTCCTGGTCACCTCTCAGGCCCTCTTGGGGCACTCTTGGGAGCCTTCGGGGGCCAGCTTGGGGCCATCTGGGAAGAGATCGATTCAAAAAGAGGGGGTCTCAAGCATGTAGTCAGGAGGGGAACGACTCCCAGAAAATAGGGGGAACATATGGGAAGTGGGGGCGGAAGACAAAAAAACAAGAACAAGTTTCGGAACAGATGGGGGATCCTGTTATTTGTGTCTATGTATTTGAAAGGGCGTGTTCTACCGCTGCTGGTGGAAAAGCGGGGGGGGTCACTGGGGGTTCCTAACCCGTCCCCCCCCCCACCCTCGAAAGCCGGGGGGGGGGGTACTACCGGTTCGAACCCCCCCCTCCCCCCCTTCCCCCAGTCCACCATGAAAAGGGGGGGGTCACTACCGGTTCGAACCCCCCCCCCTCGAAAACCGGGGGGGGTCACTACCAGTTCGAACCCCGCCCCTTCGAAAACCGGAGGGGGCCACTACCGGTTCGAACCCCTCCCACCCCCTCGCCGCCGGCAAACGATGCCCGCTCCTCGGGACAGTTGGAGAATGGTGGGGATGTTCGGACAGTGGTGGGAACGGTGGTGGTGGGGACAGTGGTGTGGGGACAGCGGGACAGTGGTGCGGACAGTGGTGCGGACAGTGGTAGGCACGGTGGTGGTGGGGACAGTGGTGAGGGGACAGCGGGACAGTAGTGGAGACAGTTGGACAGTGGTGGGGACGGTAGTGGTGGGGACAGTGGTGAAGGCGGTGTTGAGGACAGTGGTGGGACAGTGGAACAGTGGGGAAAGTGGTGGGGACAGTGGGGACAGTGGGACAGTGATGGGGACAGTGGGGACGGCGGGACAGCACAGTGGGACAGCGGCGGGGACAGCGGGACAGTGGTGGGAACAGTGTGGACAGTGGGACAGTGGTGGGGACCGTGGGGAAAGTGGGGAGAGTGGGATTGTGGTGGGACAGTGGCGGGGAGAGTGGGGACAGTGAGACACTGGTGGGGGCACTGGTGGGGACAGCGGGGACAATGGTGGGAACAGTGGGGACAGTGGGACAGTTGTGGGGACGGTGGTGGTGGGGACAGTGGTGTGGGGACAGTAGGAATGTGGTGGATACAGTGGGACAGTGGAGGGTACAGTGGTGGTGGCGACAGTGGTGAGGGCGGTGGCGAGGACGGCGGTGGGATAATGTGACAGGTACAGTAGGGACAGTGGTGTGGACAGTGGGGACAGTGCTGGGAACAGTGGGACAGCTCAGTGGGACAGCGGCGGGGACAGTGGGACAGTGTGACAGTGGGGACAGTGGGACAGTGATTGTGGCCGTGGAGAAAGTGGGGAGTGGAACCGCGGTGGGAACAGTGGTGGGGACAATGGGGACAGTGCGACAGTGGTGGGGGCAATGGTGAGGACAGTGGTGACGGTGGTGGGAACAGTGGGGACAGCGATGGTAAGGACAGTGGTGCTGGGGCAGCAGTGGGGGATGTGGTGCGGACGGTGGTAGGGGCCCAGAGTTGTTTGCTGGCGGTGCGCGTGGGGGGGGGCGTGGGGAGGGGTTCGAACCGGTAGTGGCCCTCTCGGTTTTCGAGGGGGGGGCTCGAACCGGTATAATAGTGATCCCCCCCGGTTTCGAGGGGGGGGGTTCGAACTGGTAGTGACCCCCCCTCCGGTTTTCGAAGGGGGGGGAAGGGTTCGAACCGTAGTGACCCCCCCCGGTTTTCCGGAGGGGGGGGTCGAACCGGTAGTGACCTTTTTCGGTTTTTCGGAGGGGGGGGGTCGAACCGGTAGTGACCTTTCTTGGTTTTTCGGAGGGGGGGGGGTCGAACCGGTAGTGACCCCCCTTGGTTTTCTGGAGGGGGGGGGGGGTTCGAATCGGTAATGACCCTCCCCGGTTTTCCGGAGGGGGGGGGTTAGGGGAGGGGGGGGGTTTTGCCGGGGGGAAGGGAGGGGGGGTCCAGCAGTTTTCCGCAGTAAAGCTGTGGTTGATCACGCTCTCTCATTCATATTTGTGTCCTCCATGTAGGCCCGCCCCCGGACGGCCAACATTGGGCCACCACTTGCGTCCCATCAGTGAGTCGTGCCTTCTCGCCGAGGCCGCCTTGGACGCTCTGATACGCCGCGCGGCGCCACGTCCAGTTCCAGGGGAGGGGCTAGAGGCTAGAGTTATGATGTCCCAGCCTACTTCAGCCTTCATCACCAGAAAGAATTTCGAGCACCAATCAAGTACCGAAGTTCTGGGGTTTTCATGTATCGGGCTCTGGGAGACGCTCGTCCGACACTGTTTCGATACTCTTTCGACACTTTTCCTGGTGCTCGAAATTATTTTTGGGATGTGGTCCTTCAACATAAGGCTAGAGGCTAGGGGGAGGGGTCAAGACACCCTCCCCGCCCGCAATCCTTTTTACCCACTCGCACCCCGCCCTGGCAAAACAGAAGTATCACCCGAGCCGCAGCGTGTTCGGCGGCAGTCTTCGGATGGACCGCTGCTGGACACCCAGACACCCCATGTGCGTGACGCTGGGGCGATGTGCGCCACGCGTGCCAGGCGCACCGCGCGCGCCAGGTGCGCCAGGCACCCTGGGGGCCCAAGCGTGCCGTTCTCGCATGGCGCGCTCGATGCGCCTCGTGATCCACGCGCGCCATGTGTGCCGCATGCTCCAGCCACGCCTGCTGCGCCACGTTTGGGGCACGTGCAGAGTGTGCCAGGTGCGCTTGCGCGCGTGGCAGTGCACCTCGGGAAACGTGTCGGCCCCCACCACCCTTGTCGAAAACCAGTGCGCGATCGCGGCGGGGTGGCCATCATAGCGTCTGGTAGGCCTGAACGTAGCAGGCACTTTGTGCCAGCACCCCCGCCGTCCCAATCAAGAACCAATGCACAGTGATCGCGGGGTGACCGCGCATGATCCAGAGTTTGTCACGAAGTACATGCTGATTTTTTTCCCAACCATCCTGTAGTGTTGGATCCTCGGTTTGAAGGGGCGGTCCCCGCGTCCCTCCTCTCCTCTCCTCTCCTCTCCTCCTCCTTCTACCTCATCCTCCTCCTTCCTCTGGTTCCTGCCTCTGCCCTCCGCACCAGTCAACAATTTCGGCACGCCGCTCACACCTTTCGTGGTCCCACAGGGAGCCCCACCGACGGCACAACTGCCAGCGCTCGCATTCGCCCACCGCACCATTTTTGTTGCACACACACACACACATCACACGTTTCGTGGAGGGAGCCCCATTGAAGGTCCAAATGCTTGCGCTCGCATGCGCCCACCGCACACATTGTGGCACACCCCTCACACGTTTCATAGCCCCATAGGGAGCTCCACCGAAGGTCCAAATGCGAGCGCCCGCATGCGCTCACCGCACGTGCCTGGGCACATCCCTCACACGCTTCGTGGCCCCGATGCTCCACCGAAGACCCAAACGCCAGCGCTCGCATGCGCCAACCGCACTTATTGTCTAACACTTCTTGTACGCTCCGTGGCTTTATGGGGAGCCCCACCGAAGGCCCAAATGCCAGCGCTCGCATGCGCCCACAGCACCTGTTTGGGCACAGCGCTCAGACATTTCCTGGCACCAGCCCCATAGGGAGCCCCACCGAATGCGGTGCATACCACGACGGTGCCCACGACTGCATGAGGTTAGGTCCCTCGCCGAGCTAATTTCTCAACCATCCTGTGGCGTTGAGTTCTTACTTTGACGAGACAGTGCCCCCTGCTCCTCTTCCGCTTCTACTCCCTTCTCCTCCCTTCATCATCAGATCAGCATCTTCAGCGACAACATCGTCAGCATCAGCATCAGCATCAGCATCATCATCATCATCATCATCATCATCATCGTCATCATCACCAGCATCATCAACATCAGCATCAGCAGTAGCAGCATACACAGCATCATCATTATCATCATCATCATCATCATCATCATCATCATCATCACCGGCATCACCATCATCATCAACAACTCCATCATCTTCACCGTCATCATCAGCAACAGTCCGATCCTCATCATCAGCATTATCATCGCCATCATCGTGACCAGCATCGGCATCTTCATTATCACCATCATCATGATTCAGCATCTTTCGGCATCATCTTCAACATCAGCATCGTCATCGTAATCGTCATCATTATCATCATAGTTGCCATCTTCATTTCCAGCACACACATCATCAGCATCACCAATCACATCATCATCATCATCATCAGCAGCATTATTATTATCATCACCATCATTACCAGCATCATCATCAGCATCGTCAGTATCATCATCGTCATCATCATCATCATCATCGTCATCATCATCATTGCCATCATCATCAGTATCTCCATCATCGTCATCATCATCATTAGCATCATCAGCATCAGCATCACCGCCGACAGCTTCGTGGCCCCAAACGATGCTCCACGAAGGGAGCCCCATAGGGAGCTCCACGAAGGCCCACGTGGCAGGGTTCGCGTGGCGGCCCCGCACTATTGTGGCGCACCCCTCACACGCTTCGTGGCCCCATAGGGAGCTCTACCAAAGAGCCCAGTGGCAGGGTTCGCATGGCGACCCCGCCCCATTCTGGCACGCCCCTCACACGCTTCGTGGCCCCATAGGGAGCTCCACCAAACGGCTCCTGCGGCAGGGTTCGTATGGCGAGCCCGGCCCACCCCTCACACGTTTCGTGGCCCTGTAGGAGCTCCACCGAAGGCTCCAGTGGCAGGGCTCGCAGGGCGGCCCCGCCCCAATTTCGGCACAACCTTCACACGTTTCGTTGCGCCGAAGGGAGCTCCACCGAATGCCCAAGTGGCAGGGTTTGCATGGTGGCCCCGCCCCACTGCGGTACATCCCTTACACTTTTCATGGCGTAGGGAGCTCCACCGAAGGCGTTAGTGGCAGGGTTCGTGGGGCGCTCCCGCTCTATTATGGCACACCCCTGGCACGCTTCGTGGCCCCATAGGGAGCTTCACCGAAGGCTCCAGTTGCAGTGTTCGCATGGCGGCCCCCGCCCATTTCGGCGCATCCATCAAACGCTTCGTGGCCCCATAGGGAGCTCCACTGCAAGCTATATCTTCAACGCGGTACCCACGATTATATATGGTTGGTTTCTCTGCCTAAAAAATTGCAGGGATGTTGGCCCTACGCACAGCTGGCAATAATTATGAGGGTACCCGTCGCGCCCCCCCGATCACCGATCATGACCCCAAGTTTTGCCACAACGTAGACTTGACATTGCTGTTCCCATATCCTGAGGATGGGGTTTGTGTTCCCTTTATCCTCAGGATGGGGTTCTCTTGTTAGTTAGTTCCCATATCCTAGCAAATGGTTCTTCCTATTTCTCCGATCCTCCCATATCCATAGCATAGGGTTCTTTGTTATTACTCCGACCGCGCCGACTCCTCATTCGCACCTCTCTCCTCCTGATCCTCCTCATCCTCCTCCTCAGGGTCACAGTCAGGGTCGCTACCCTGGTTCTGATGATGATGACGATGGCGATGAGGATGACGACGATGCTGATGATGATGATGATGATGATGATGATGATGAGGATGAGGATGAGGATGAGGATGAGGATGAGGATGAGGATGAGGATGAGGATGATGACGATCATCATGGTGTTAGTGGTGATGCCGATGAGGAGGATGGTGGTGTTTTTGATGATGGTGGTAATGATGATGGCAACAATGATGGCAACACTGGTGACATGACGATGATGATGATGCTGATGATGATGCTGATGGCGAGAATGGTGATGCTGATGGTGGTGTTTGAAGGGGTGGGATGCTGATGTTGATGATGTTGAGGATGGCGATGATGGTGATGATGACGATGACGATGACGATGACGATGCTGATGATGATAATGATGATGATGATGATCGTGATGATGATGATGATGATGATGATGATGATGATGATAATAATAATGATGATCGTGATAATGATAATGATAATGGTGGTGATGATGATGATGCTGATGGTGGCGGTTGTGGTGGTGGTTGTGGTGGTGGTGATGGTGATGATGATGGTTGTGGTGATGATGATGATGGTGGGTCTCGAGTCCTGGTAAAGGCCCCTGGAAGCCCAAGATAGCAAAAATACACAAGGCGAGGGGGTCTGGATCGTCGATCCCTCGCTGCCTCGATCAGGGAACCAGAGACGGGGTAACCTGACGGGGTAACAGGAAATGGCCTGTTCGAGGCAACACACGCGCACTTTGTTGCAGTGCAGTTTTGTTCCCAACCATCCTGTGGTGTTGGGTCCTCGTTTTGAAGAGACGTCGCCCCGCTTTCCTCTCCTCATCTCCTCATCCTCATCTCCGCCTCCCTCTCTCCTCCCGTCATCATCATCATCATCGTCATCATCTTCGTCACCATCAGCGTCATCATCATCATCATCATCATCAGCATCATCGCCATCATCATCAAAACCATCATCATCATCATCATCATCATCACCATCACCATCACCATCATCATCATCATCAGCATCATCATCATCATCATCATCATCGTCATCATCATCATCATCATCATCATCACAACCGTCATCATCACCAGCATCATCACACATGTCAGCACACCCCTCACACGCTTCGTGGCCCCATAGGGAGTTCCACCGAAGTTCCCAGTGCCACCGCCCGCATGCGTCCCCCACACCCATTTCGGCACACCCCTCACACGTTTCGTGGCCTCATAGGGAGTCCCAGCGAAACCCCCAGTGCCACCTCCCGCATGCGTCCCCCACACGAATTCCGGCACACCCCTCACACGTTTCGTAGCCCCATCTGGAGTTCCACCGAAGGCCCCAGTGCCACCGCCCGCATGCGTCCCCCACGCCCATTTCGGCACACACCTCACACGTTTCGTGGCCCCAGAGAGAGTTTCACCGAAGGCCCCAGTGCCACCGCCCGCATGCGTCCCCCACGCCCATTTCGGCACACCCCTCACACGTTTCGTGGCCTCACAGGGAGCTCCATCGAAGGCCCCAGTGCCACCGCCCGCATGCGTCCCCCACACCCATTTCGGAACACTCCTCACACGTTCCGTGGCCCCATAGGGAGCTCCACCGAAGCTCCCAGTGCCACCGCCCGCATGCGTCCCCCACACCTCTTTCGGCACACCCCTCACACGTTTCGTGGCCCCATAGGGAGCTCCACCGAAGGCCCCAGTGCCACCGCCCGCATGCGCCCCCACACCCCATTTCGGCACACCCCTCACACGTTTCGTGGCCCCATAGGGAGCTCCACCGAAGGCCCAGTCCCCCACACCCATTTCGGCACACCCCTCACACGTTTCGTGGCCCATAGGGAGCTCCACCGAAGGCCACCGACCGCATGCGTCCCCCACGCCCATTTCGGCACACCCCTCACACGTTTCGTGGCCCCATAGGGAGTTCCACCGAAAGCTTCAGTGCCACCGCCCGCATGCGTCCCCCACGCCCTTTTCGGCACACCCTTCACATGCTTGTGGCCTCACAGGGAGCTTCACCGAGGGCCCCAGTGCCACCGCCCGCATGCGTCCCCCACACCGATTTTGGCACACACCTCACACGCTTCGTGGCTCCATAGGGGGCTCCACCGAAGGCCCCAGTGCCACCGCCCGCATGCGTCCCCCACGCCCATTTCGGCACACCCCTCACACGTTTCGTGCCCCCATAGGGAGCTCCACCGAAGGCCCCAGTGCCACCGCCCGCATGCGTCCCCCACACCCATTTCGGCACACCCCTCACACGTTTCGTGGCCCCATAGGGAGCTCCACCGAAGGCCCCACTGCCACCGACCGCATGCGTCCCCCCCACACACACATGTCGGCACACCTCTCACACGCTTCGTGGCTCCATAGGGAGCTCCACTGAAGGCCCCAGTGCCACCGCCCGCATGCGTCCCCCCCCCCCTCCCACACACACACACATTTCGGCACACCTCTCACACGCTTCCTGGCCCTTCAGGGGGCTCCACCGATGGCGCCAATGCCACCGCCTCTCATGCGTCCGCCACTCAAGGTTTCAGGGAACAGCTCCAGACCTCTGGGGAGAAGGAGGAGGCGGAGAAGGAGGAGGAGGCCCGCTCCCCCCCGTATGTATGTTGCTTTGAATCCGCGGGAGATTTCATTCCACCAGCGAGGGTCTTTCCGTTGTTCTCGCTGTGGTCGTTGTAAACGGGCGGTGGGGGAGTGGTCCACCTGGGGAAGTTCCTGCAGCTGAAGCCGACGGGAGGCAAAGAGTCGTTCATCTCCAGCTTCAGGAACTCGCGGCGGCGGGCATCAACCTCGCTCCAGAGTGCCAGGCCGTGATGAAGCTCTTCTGCAACACGCCGCTGTGATTCGAACCCCAGGCGTCCAACCGCTTCAAGGGCCCGAAGCTCAGGGATCTCATGGCCTTCCTGCGCCAACTGGGGAGGCAGGTCCCTCCGGCCATCCGGGCCACGTGGAACGCCATGCAGCTGAAACCCGGTGATCGTCGGCTCCAGGAGGAGAGGTTCCAGAACGGCCACGTGATCGGGTCCTATTGGGACACCGTGGCGCGGTGGATGAACACGCGTGCACAGCGGGACGCGGACGTCCTGAAGAAGCCCCTCTTCCTCGTGCAAGCTGCCGACAGGTCTGCCACGACGATGAACGTCAAGGACGCCGCCAAGATGATGAACTGTGCCAACCCGAAGAACACCGGTGGCATGCGCGGACTCCTCCCGGAGCACGTGGGCATGCGGATCCGGCTCTGGAGGCGCTCGACCTCAAGAACGGCCTCGTCGAGGATGCCGAGGGGCAGATCGTGCACATCGTCGTGGACACTCGGGATCGGGACGACGTCCAGAAAGCCGAGAGAGACGGGGAGAACAGGATCTATCTGAAGCGCTTGCCGCTGGGGTTCTGGGCGCGCATGGAGAAGTACGCGAGCGCGCCCTTCGTGGGCGACCTGAAGCGCCGCGACGACAGCCTCGCGGGGGACCTCGCGGGCCCGCTGGTGTTCATTGAGCCCCGCGCGTCGGAGCCGGTCACCTCCCGCGCCTCCATGGTCACCCGGGCGGGCTTCCCGTTCTCAAACGGCAGGGCCATCACCGCGGCGGCGTGCCAGGGGCGCACCGTGCGAGAAGGCGCCGGGGCGAGGGAACGGCGCCCTTGGGGCGCGCGCGCGGTCTGCAGCTGGACCATCTCTCGGTCCTGTGGACTCTCGCCCTGGGCCGTCGGCTGTCGGGCGCGCTGCTCCCTCGGCCGACGTCGCCCAGGCGTGATCCTGGACTGCGGCCGCCGCGAGGTCGGGGGCGGCAAGAAGGATGACGACGACTGGTGGCTGGAGCTCTATGCGCTGCTCCCGCGCGCCACGCGCCACGAGGACCTCCTGCTCGCGCGGGCGCCGCGCATCGAGATCTTCGCAGGGCTACCAGGGGGCTCGCGGAAGCAGCTGGAGCAGTTTGCGGCGCGCGCGAAGCGGCGCAGGAGGGAGGCGACGGCCCTCGCCAGGAAACTCCGCGCTGCGTTCTCCCCTGCGCCTCGCTCGCCCGTCGTCGCTCTGCCCAGCGGTCAGAGCCTTGCCCGCTATCAGCCAGCCGGCTTGCTAGCTAGCTCTCTTTGCTCCGCGCAGCGGACCGCCCGCGCGCCACGCCGGGGCCCTTCCGGGGCGACCGGCGCGCGTCGCGGGGGCCCCGCGCCGCGCTGCGCCCGCAGCTTTGTATTTTGGAGCGCGCGGGCAAAGAGGGAGGAAAAGAAGGGAAGGGAACGGGCGCGATCCTCGTGATGGGGCGCGCCGACATGGGCGTCGCGGCTCGCGGCGCGCGGGCGCTGCCGCTGGGGTCGTTCGGAAGCTTCCTGCGGCGGCCGCGCTCGGCGTCGCGAGTGCACAGACAGGCGCGCCCGAACCGTTCACATTCATCTGCATTTTCACGAATCGTAGCCGTGATCGCATTTTTGCATTTTTTTTTTTTTTTTTTTTTTTTTTTCTCTCTCTCTCTCTCTCTCTCTCTCTTTCTCTTTTTTTTCCTCTCTCTCTCTATATATGTGTGTGTTCGCCCCCACGCAGACTCATTCTCACTTAGATGCACTCGCGCTCAGATTCACCCGCGCTCAGTCTCTCGTAATTCGACCAATCGTTTTCCTTCGTGTTGTGTACTCCGCCGCATTTCGGCACGCTCCTCACGCGGTTCGTGGGCCCCACCGAAGATGAGATTCACAATTGCGGTATTCACGAATGCATATGGTTGGGTCCTTCGCCAGGATATTTCAGTTTTCGCGTTCAATGCAGCACTTGCCACATGATGCCTGCGTTGAAAACCTGTGGCTAATGCGCTGCGTTTTCTTGTTATGGGCCCTGGTTGCCCAGTCAGTGGGGCTTGTTGGCAGTTCGTCCGCAACGGATTGCCGGGAAAATGCAATGCCGTTTTGTCGCGCTACAGAGACAAATTGTCGTGCAGCTGCTTGCTCCAACCGTTGCAATCTCTCCGTCTGGATCCTATGGTAGGTCTGTTACCACGTTCAGGTGTCACTTGGTTTACAGTCGGCCCGGATGAGTAGGTCGACCCTGCCAAGTCAAGGGTTCCCTGGTGCCCTGTGCCTCGCGACCCATGCACCGTGCATTCCTGTGGCGCCGTGGCCTTTTCGGAAAAGGGGCCTTGTGTCCTCGCGTGTCCTGTCCAATCGACTCAGATTGTACCCCGTTTAGATGTTACCCGGTTTAGTCCCCCCCTCCCCCCGTCCCCCCCCGCTCGAACCGCCGACACCTCCGCGCTGGCCGGCAGCGGACGTCGACGGCGAGCGGCGGCGGCCAGCGGCGGCGGGCGGCGGCCGGCGGGCGGCGGCGAGCGGCGGCGGTCGGCGGGCGCCGGGCGGCGGCGAGCGGCGGGCGGCCACGGCCTCCACGCGCGCCCGCCCGACGCCCCTCGGACCCCTCGGGCCGAGGCTCCCGCGGCGCCGGGGCCGCCCTCGGCCGCTTCGCCGCCCGGGCCCTCCCGAAGATGCGGCCCCCGCCGGCGCGCCGCCGCCCGGCCCCCGCCGGCGCGCCGCGCCCGCCACTCGGGGACGATCTGACGGCGTGGTACCGTGGCATCGCTCGGACGTGCGAGGGAAGAGGGGGGAGGAAGGAGGAGCAAGGAGGAGGGAGGAGGAGGAGGAGGAGGAGGAGGGAGGAGGGAGGAGGAGGAGGAGGAGGAGAGGAGGAGGAGGGGGAGGAGGGGGAGGAGGAGGGAAGAGGGAAGAGGAGGGACGAGGGAGGAGGAGGAGGAGGACGAGGAGGAGGAGAGGAAGGAGGGGGGTCTGGGTCCGCCTCCCTCTGAAATCCTGGGAGATCGCCTCCCCAGGGAAGGCGGCTGCCGTCCGAGCTCCGGCCTCGCCGCTGCTACTGGCCTCCTCCCCATCGCTCGGGCGTGCGCGCTGCCCCCCGGCGAGGACCATCGAGGAGCATCTCGGCTCATCTGACGAACACGGCGCGCTCGTGCATCTCCTCCTCCTCCTCCTCCTCCTCCTCCTCCTCCTCCTCCTCCTCCTCCTCCTCCTCCTCCTCCTCCTCCTCCTCATCTCGAGGACCATCGACATGGCGCGCTCGTAAAAGGGCCTTGTGATTGTTAGTAGCAAGAGGTGTCATCTCTTCCTGTGCGGAAGGCGGCGCGGAGGGGCGGCGGAGGGTCGGCGGAAGGAAAGCCAGGCCGCCTCCGCCAGCCGATGCCTGCGGAAGGCTGGCGGGAGGTGGCGAAAGTGAAAGATGCGCCCCCAAGAGATGAACAGATTTTTGGGTTCAGGGTTTCGGGGATCCGCCACATGAGCGCACGAGATTCGACGAAGAAACAAGACCATAAGCATAAAGGTATGGCGCTCCGTGGTTATGGCTGGGGCTCCATGGCAGCGCCTCGAGCGCCGCCCCTTGCGCGCTCCGCGCGCCACGGAGGGGTGTCCAGCGCAGATCGAAGAAATTCGCGCTTGGGGGGGGGGAGCGTCGTTCCACGGCATTGGCATCGCTCGGACGTGTACGTTTCCCCCAGCGAGGACCATCGAATAGCATGTCGACTCGTCTGCCAAACAGAAATAAACGCACGAGGTCGAAACATGCACAGGGAATGGGCGTCCGAGCGATGGGGAGGCAGGGCAAGAGCGGGTACCACGACCGAGAGAGCAGTTCCTGTTCGTCGCGGGCGGTGTCGCTGCGGAGGCTGTCCGCTCCAGACAGGGGGCTGCGCGCCCGATCGCGGCCGCTGTGGGCTTTGGACACCGTGTGTTGTGGGCACCGTGCCCGTGCTTTCCCTGGCCATCTTTAAGTCGGGCCTGTCCCCCATACAGGGAGATTTTGCACGACAAGTAACAATTCCCAAAAAGAAATTCGTACATAGTCAGAGGATACTCAAAACATCGTCCCCTGATTACTTGTTCCTATTTGGGGATATTCCTCCTCTATAGAGGGACAGACCCGACTCAAGGCCATCTCGGGCGTCCAACGCCACCTGGAGGAATCTGACGATGGAGTATGCATCTGACCTACGGCCGCCGCTCAACTCGGGCGCGCTGGAGTCCTGGACTATCGAGAAGGCGCCGCACTGGGGCCCTGCCGCCTCCGAGTGCCCACTCCGAAAAGACC
The DNA here is from genome assembly GCA_963575745.1 of Prorocentrum cordatum. Taxonomy (NCBI): domain Eukaryota; class Dinophyceae; order Prorocentrales; family Prorocentraceae; genus Prorocentrum; species Prorocentrum cordatum. The sequence goes on from CAUYUJ010008891.1 coordinate 998,470, forward strand.
TTCTGGCGGCCCAGACCCCCCGACGTCGCAGAAAAGAAAAGAATAGACCAGAAATCGGTCGAGACCTCCAGGGGTCCACGTCGTGAGAGAGTCACGGCATCGGATGTCCAGGGAGAGCAAGGAATGGGTGACGTCTCGACCCACGGCTGCAGTGTTCCTTGGCGCGCCAGCGTCCCGGTTTTGCCATGCTTCCGTCGTCGGCGTTGCCGCCGCCACCGTCGACGGCGTTGTCGTCGAAGCTGGCGGTGCCCGTCGTCTCCGAAGTTGGCGGCGCTGTCGTGAAGTCGGCGGCGCCGTCGTCGGCGCTGGTATCGTCGGCGTCATCTTCGCCGTCGCCGTCGCCATCGCGGTCTTCGTCGTCGTCGCCGCCTCCATCGTCGTCCATGTCGGCGTCTGTGTCGTCCGCGTCGCCGTCGCCGCCGTCGTGGAGGATCGAACGTCGAAAGTCGAACATCTAGCTGTTGTCGGCGTCTTCGAGCCTTTTCTGGGCCTCCGGGGCCCCATCGCCGCCACGGCTGGGTCTGCCTTGAGGGTCGAGTCCAAGCGCGCCCAGGGAGTGTTGGTCGCCGTTGTCGTCCGCTCACGATCTTTCCTTCCCCCTCCATCGCCTCCTGTCGCGTTGGGTCGGCACCCCGGCGTCGGCTCAGGCAGGGCTTTTCATGCCCTGCCTGGCGACAAAAAGGTTCCCTCCAAAGGTGCCGATCACGTTGTTTTGCGGTTTGCCGTCTTCCCCTTTGCGGGTCGTCCTAACCTAACCTGACCTCCACCGCCTCCTCCCGTATCCTCACACTTGCCCTCATCCCTCCTGCCGTGGCGTTGAGGCCTCAAAGCGTTCACAGCCAGGTAGTGTTAATTGTTCTCACTTTGTCAGTGGTCCCGTTCGATGCCTCCTTCCTCCTGCCTGGTGACAAAGAGGGCCCTTCCAGTGGGTGCCGAACTCGAGATTTGGTGACTTGCGAGTCTTGTCCTCTAAGGGCTGTCTTGACCTATGCTGGCCTCGACTTTTGTACTGGCTTGGTCACCGGAGCAAGCCCCTCTGCCTTGGAGCCGCTGGATCTAGCGGAGGAGGGGGAGGAGGAGGAGGAGGAGGAGGAGGAGGAGGAGGAGGAGGAGGAGGAGGAGGACGAGGACGAGGACGAGGACGAGGACGAGGAAGAGGACGAGGACGAGGACGAGGACGAGGACGAGAAGGAGGAGGAGGAGGAGGAGGAGGATGCTGCAGTTACGCTTTCAGTGGCACGCCCTGCCTCGCGGCTCGCCTGGGCACCGCTTGCCCGCCCCCTGCCCCGCTCCACTGCTCTCTGGCCTGGGCCCTCCCCTGCGAGATGACAGCGTCTTTGGGTTGAGGGTTTCCGGAATCGGCCAACTCCTTCCAGGGGGCCCCGCGGCTGTCTGAATCCGCGTTCTCAAGCTGCACAGTCGCCCCGCACAGCAAAGATGGGTAACCTTCCAAAGGGTACCCTTGCATCCCTGCGTCCTCGGTTCATCCTTCGCCACTTTCGTTGGCCGCGCCCCACTCGAAAAGCTTCGGAATGGGCGTCCAAGGCCCTTGGATCCTTATCGCGCGTGCTTATGATTCGGGTGTTGCTAGAGGTGCCCGTGGCCCAAGGTGCCCCCAGGATTCTCGGGGGGGGCCCAGGCGGCCTCTAGAGCACCTCTCACGAGGCCCAGATGGCCCCAGGTGCTCGAAAATGGAGCGAAAAGCTGGGGGCACCTTGGGCCAGGGGCACTTCTGGCAACACCCGAATGACACGGGCCAACTGCATCCGCCTGCCGCTGCGGACCCCGTCCTCCGAGCACGTTCCGCGCATCCCCCGCCGTCGTCCAATGTGCTGGGGAGCGCCCGGCCCCTCGAAGGGCGGAATGGGGGCGAGAGCGTGGAGCGCCGGCGTGGACTGCTCCGACGGCCGTGCCGTCGGCCGGCTCGTGCTGCATTGTCGACCTGCCCACCTTCTCAGAGGTTGGCAGCATCGGGAGCAGCCAGGAGGGGGAAAAGGTACCCATACGGCTACCCTTTCCTCATTTTCACCTGCTGAGACCTTTGGTACCCAAGAACCCCACGAAGTTCTGGGGATGCTGTGGGAGTATGTTGGGAGCCTCCTGCGGATTTCTAGTGGTTATATTTGGACGGCCTCGGAGCCCGAGTACGCTGCCCCCTGCAGCCCTTTCGGGTCCCTCCTTGGGCACTCTGTGGCCGTCTTGGCCGACGAGACGACCGGACGCGAAGGAGCGAGCAGGCACATATGTCAGGAGGGAAAAACACACAGACACAATCAATCGCTGATTCCCCAGAAAATATGGAAAAAATGGGAAGTGGTTGGGAAGACGAAAACCCAACAAATATGGGAACGGATTGGGAGTCTTTTTATTTGTGGAACAGGCGCGGCCCCAGAGGTCCCATCGCCTTCCCCGTGGGTTTTTGATGGTCCGGGGGCCCAGTGACGGGCCCCATGAAGCCGCAATCTATGAACAACCGCTGGTTTGAAAAACTATGTAGCACCCCGCAGTTGCGGATATGAGTGAGGGGCCGGCGGGGTCGTCGGCAGCCTGTGAGGCTCTGAAGAAGCCCGCCGCAGGCGCCGATTTTAAATCAATTGGTACAACGAGCCCGCCGCAGGCGCCGAACTGTTCGTCAAAGCAAGTGGGAGGAGGGTCGCGGGTGGGTCACGGGTCGGTCGCGGGTGGATCGCGGGTGGGTCGCGGGTGGGGTCGCGGGTGGGTCGCGGGTGGGTCGCGGGTGGATCGCGGGCCTGTTCGCGGGAGGGACGACGACAACAGCAACAACACAAACCAACAAAAGACAACGAACAATACAGCGAACAACGGACAACAAACAACAATATCACTCACAACAACCACAACAATCACAACAAGAACAAACACATCGCCAACAACAACCATAGCAACAGCAACACCAACAACACCACCAATAACAATATCAACAGCAACACCAGCAACAGCAACAGGAACAACAGCAACACCATCCCTATCAACGACAACAGCATGACCATAATCAACAATAACAGCGACAATAACACCAATACCAACAACCAACAAGACCTGAAGCGTGCGTCCCGCATGAATCGTAAGAGGAAATTTTGAGCGACAGCGAGATTCCCAAATGCATCGTGAGGGAATCCACAGCGAGAGCATGATTCTTGAGTGTCGATGGCGCGGCGTCTGAAGACATTGCTAGGACGTCCCACGCGAGAGCGCGATTTCTACATACATTGTGAGAAAGTCCCGAGCGAGAGCGCGAGTTGGGAATAAGTTGTGAGGAAATATCTGGCGGGAGCCGCTCTTATTACAAAACGGGGGCCAACAACAGAAGTCTCATACCCAAGACTTCCCCTGATTCCAAAAAACAGGGTTCGAGCCGCGGGGACGGCACGCCAATTGAAAACAACACGCTGTGCCACGAAGGGGGGATCAACAAAAATATGTTGTGGACATGAGAAGCCAACAGCATCAGCAACACCAACCAAAACAGCAACAAGCAAAAACAACAACTGCACTGCACCAACAAAAACATCAACACCAACAACAACCATAATACGTACAACCACAAGAACACCAACAACAACAACAATATCAGCACCAACACCAACACCAGCACCAACACCACCAACACCAACAGTCCAACCACCAGCAACCCAATCATTTGAGACGGTTCGTTGTTACCTGCTCGCATGCCAGTCAGAACGTACAACTCAAACCCTCGGTACCCGCCCTCGTCGTCTTCGATCGCACCCCCTCTGAGGGTATATCTTCCTAACCTGCCGCGTGTCAGTGGCGCAGCCCCGGAAACAGTGGAAGAGAAGACGGTGGGAAGGGGGAGGGAGAAGAATGGAGCAGAAAACACGTAGCAGAACCAGACGAGCCCATCGGGTGGGTAGACCCTAACGGGCGGGTCGGGGAGGCGGACCCAAGCGGCCAGGTCAAGAAGGCGTGTTGCTGAAATGAGAGTACTGCATGAATCGCGAGTGCAGCTCGAGCCATAGCGCGATTCTCAAGTCGATCCTGCGAAAGGCCAAATCGAGAAAATGTTTCCTCAGTGTCGAGGGCGAGGCGTCACAATAAATTGCTAGGGAGTCCCACGCGAGAGCGCCACTTTTGCATAAAGTGTAAAGGAAGACCCCGCGAGAGCGCGATGTTTAAAAAACTTGTGAGGAGGTATCTGGCGGAAGCCGTTGTTGTTGTAGTTCGGGGGTCGGCGACGCAGTTTGGTGACACCAAGTCGTTCCCGATAACAGCAGGGTGCGATCCCCGAGGGGGGCCCTTCAATTGAAAAATAGATTGGTTACCAGAGGGGGGGATCAATATTAGTTCATGTATATTCAGAACTCCGCGCAGTGGAGTCCTACTTCAGCCACGCACCCAGGGACAGTGAATGACCGTTCGGCTCCCTCACTCTGATATCGTTGGAGATTCGATCCAGCTGAACTTGGCTCAGCATACATCTCAAATGTGCTTTAGAGGGGCATGTTTTGCACAGGCTCTGGCAAGTTTACTTGCGTGGAGGGGGGTGGGACGGCGTAGTGAGGTCCGAGAGGAATTCAGCATCCTTCACGCAAGTCGGGACTTCCTTGCACGCCTTCTTTGCCCAGCGTTGTTTAAACAGGCAGCGGAGGGGAAGGCCGGGAGGGAAGTGCCATGCAAGGGGACCTGCTTGAGTCTGAAGAAGAAGAAGAAGAAGAGGAGGATCTCGCCGTTCCCATGAAAACCCTCCGGGGAGATGCCTCCTCCCCTTCGCCCCGCCGCGCCGGTGCCCTTCCGCCCCCCCCCCCCGGCCAGCTCGCCGCTCCGCCAAAGCCGGTCCTGAAGGAGCGGCAGGGCGGCCCCGCCGGGGGCCCGGCTGGGCCTTCTTGCAGCGGGCTGGCGCGGCTCCCGCCGCTCGTACCCTCTCGCTTCGAGCACCGCTATGGTTGCTAGGCCGGGCGGGGCCAGGACGGGGATGAATCCGTTCCAGGGCGTTTCAGAACGCTGCCATACCTCGCGCCCGAGACAGCCTCCAGAGCCGCCGGATCTCACAGATTTTCGATGTATCCTCGCCCGACGTGTTTCTCGTCCTGGTTTCGTCTTACCCAGGGGATGGGGGGTTTGCGCTGCAGGTGGATGGTAGTATTGTTGTGCGGCCCTGCCTGGGGGCCTCAGAGGGTTCCAGAATTCAGTGCGGTTTGCTTAATTTTGTTTTTTGGATTTCGTCGGATTTGGGCGACCTCTGGACGACATCTGGACGAAGTGGCGCAGAGATGTGGTCGGAATCCAGAAAGCATTTGGTTGAGATCACGTTCGCGAAACTGCCGCGCAGATCCGCAGGCTCTCCATGAGGGTCCACCCAGACCCAGGACGAGGAGGACTCCTGCTGTTGGCTCAAGCCGGTCCTTCTCCCCCGATTTCGGCTGCTGGGGTCTTGGGCCCCGGGACCAGCAAAAATGGATCTGGGACGGAAAACCACCACGTGCAAGGAGTTTGGGGACGCACATCTACTCGAGAGCAGTCAACTCTTCGATTCGTATCGGGACGACGAGATGTTTGTAGATGCCATTCGTCTTTTCGGGACTCTCTCGGAGCGAAGATAATGTGAGCAGTCCATTCCAGTTATTTGTTTCTAGGCTTCCTAGATGGGGTCGCAGGATCGCTCCGCATCGCCAATTCACCGGCGATGCGGCTCCATGTCGAGCCCGATTTTCTCCGCGCCGACGTCGCCGATGCGTCGTCGATGCATCGTCGATGTATCAGTGGTGCATCGGCGATGCGGCGCGATCCTCCGACACCATTTACTGGGACCCCGTCTAGGAGGCCTCTGTTGGAGAGGCCCTACGCCTGGTGCCGCCGACCCTGAACGATGACGACGACGACGACGACGACGACGACGAGCACGACGACGACGACGACGACGACGACGACGACGACGACGACGACGACACCGACGACGACGACGACGACGACGACGACGACGGCGGCGGCGGCGGTGGTGGCGAAGACAACGACGACGACGACGACGACGACGACGACGACGACGACGACGACGACGACGACGACGACGACGACGACGACGACGACGACGACGACGAGCGCTCTCTGGTGCCTCTTGGAGGTGTTTCCGGGTTTCTTGGGAGGCTCTTGCGGGCCTCTTGGGATCCTCGTGGGGGCTTCTTCGTGCTACCATGGTTCCTGGGGGTCTCCTGTGGGGATCTTGGGGCCTCTCGGGGGGCTTCTTGGGGGCATTTGGGGGCCCCCTGGGAGCCTCTCAGGCCGATGGCTCGAAATGTCTGTTCGGGTCCCCCGTCTGGGCTCCCTCTTGGAGCCGTCTTGGAGGCGTCTTGGGCTGTCTTGGAGGCCTCCTGGGCGGTCTCGGGGCCCTCTTGGGTCGCTTTGGGGCCCTATTGGAGGCCTCTTGGGCGATCTTCTTGGGCTGACTTGGAGTGTCGGAAAGCCGACATGGCTAGAACGCCACATCTTTCAAACACTATAGGAACATCAGTGCCGTGGGGCCCTCTTCGGAGTGCTCCTTGAGGCCACCTGGGGCGATTTGAAAACCTCTTGAGCCGTCTGGAGGCTGCTACTCTGGCGTCTTCGACCGATAGTTTGGAAATTCGGGGCCCTCGAGCACCGTCTTGCCGGCCTCTTGGGGCACTCCTGCCGCGTCTCGGGGCTCTTCTGGGCCCTGGAGCCGCCCGGGGAGGGGGGGGCGGGGATGCGTCTGGGGGGGAGGCCTTCGCTCGGACCCCATGCTTGCTCGTGCCCCCTGTTTGCTCACTCGGGCCCCATTTTACCGGGAGAAGCGCATCTGGGAGGCCTCCGTTCGGGGGAGCGTAAGACCCGGGTTTGCCAGGACTCGGGTTCGCCATCGTTTTTTGACGACGGCGCCTCGGATTTTGACGAGGAGGAGTTTCGTGGGATGTCTGCAGCGGGAGGCCTCGTCAAAATGCAGGCTCGGCCTCGTCATTTTTTTGACGGTCTCGTCGGGGATTTCCGAGTCCCCTGTACCCAGGTCTTACGTCTCCCTGATCCGTGCTTGTTCCCCTCGATTCCCTCTGGCCTGCCCCCGGGGCCGGGAGCCCCGGGGGCCGACGCCCTGCTGCCCTCCGCTGCCCCCCCCCGGGACGGGGCGCTGCTTCGTGGTCGGCCGGGTGGCTGGGGGTGTGGCCCATATATGGCAGCCTGGCTGGTCCGGTCGGCGGCGCCGTCGCGGTGGAGCAGGAGGAGGAGGAGGAGGAGGAGGAGGAGGAGGAGGAGGAGGAGGAGGAGGAGGAGGAGGAGGAGGAGGACGGGGAGCAGGAGGGAGGAGGAGGTGTGGGAGGAGGAGGAGGGAGGAGGAGGAGGAGGAGGAGGAGGAGGAGGAGGAGGAGGACGGGGAGCAGGAGGAGGAGGAGGAGGGGGAGGAGGAGGAGGAGGAGGAGATAGAGGAGGAGATGGAGGCTCGACCGAGTTCCATCGAGGCCCATGGTTGGTGTTTCCCGATGTCGCGGGCAAGGTGCTCAAACCGGCGAAGATTCGTAGCAATCGCGCCCGAGGCTTTCACACAGAAGGCAGCGCCGAAATGCCCTGAGACGCGCGCTGTGCCTGTTGCAGCTCCCGCTGCAGCGGGAACACATTATTGGCGAGTGTTTTACAAGGTATTGAGAGGCTCGCGTGTCTCACGTGGTTTCGTGCAGGTCCCCAGCTCCAGTGTCTCAATCGTATATACCGTGCCTATCAGTGTCTAGCCGAAAATGCTCAATTTTTGCTTGAATGGTGTTTTACCGGGTCCAAGCGCCTTCTCTCGATCCTTTCAGTCGTTCCCAGAATGCGCATGTTTGCTAAAGTTGGAGCCTCCACATCACCAGCGGTTCGCGGGCTCCGTGGGCCTACATCGTTGGCTGTAGGGGCAGTGGGCACATAGGGACCCGAGGAGGATTGTCCCCCCTGCGCAGGATGCACGTCACACCTGAGAGATTGTCTTGGCATCGCTCGGACGTGTGCATTTCTTTTCGACGAGGACCATCGAGAAGCATCATGGATCATCAAGCAACAGAATCACGCTCGAAGCCGAACGATGCACGGGCAATGGGCGTCCGAGCGACGGCAAGTTGTTGCAAAAACTTCGAAGGTCGACCATGCTATCCCTGATGTTGAGCGGAGGTGGCGGAGGCAAGGGAGGAGGAGCAGAGATGCTTGTGGCGGGGGATGAGCTGGGAGATCAGCGGAATCACAAAGGCGGGCAGGTTAAATATGAGCAGAACACGGTGGAGGAGGAGGAGCAACCTGGACGGAGTAGGAGCAGGGCGAGGCACATAAGCATGATGGTGATAAACAGGCGGGCGGCACCTTTGTGGGATGCCGACCTTGCCCCAACCTTCTCCTCGTCATCGAACTTGTGATGCGCCTCGTCCTCCTCATCCTGGGCCTCCTCCTCGCCCTTGTCCTCGTCCTTCTCCGTCCCCTCGTAATCGCCATCATCCCCATCCCACCGTCGCCCTCGTAGTGATCCTTCCCCTCGTCCCCGTGTTTCATTGGCCGCCCTCGTCCTCAACGTCGGCGTCCTTCTCCTCGTCCTGCTCGCCTGTCCATCCCCCTCCGCTGGGGTCGTGGCTCGGGCTCCCTGGGCAGCACGAGCTGTGAAGTACAGTGGGTTTGCCAGAGTGGGCGCAGTGGTCAACGACAAAATCCTCTCTCTCACGCACTCACACACACATACACACGCACACACGCACAGCGGCACAACACGCACAGCATGTACACGTTTCCGCATGATGTGTATGTGCCAGTTGAGATGCTAGTGCGTGATAGTGCCTCCCCCCTCTCCACATTCCTATGCCCTCCTCATTTGCACCGCGCTCTCCACCCTGATCACAAACAGCGTTAGCAGCATGATCAATATCATCATCCGCCTCTTCCCGCGTGTTCTTCTCGCGCACGTGGTGTGATCCCTTTCGTTCCCCTCCGTCTCGTGCCTCCGACCTCATCCTGTTTCTGCGACTCTTGCCTATCACGCTGCCTCACCTCCTGGAGCCACGTCAAGAGACAGCGTCGTCGTTGGAGGAGGGTGTCTGCCGACAACTCCTTTCCAGGAGCGTGACAAGGAGGCCCTGGTTGCCAACGTCAAGGCCGCCTGCAGGGACCAGGAGCAGAATGCCCGATGGCGGGCGCTCTGCCGTGCCCACGAGTACCTCCAGGACGACCCCGGCAAGAAGCCTGTCGAATTCCTGCGAAGATTCCTGGACTGCGCCCCGTCCTCGGGGGGGGGCTTTTTCGCTTGCCCTCCCAAGCTACAGTTTCCTGCCGCACCATCGCCCCAGCACTTGCGGAACAGATTGGGAGGGGCGTCGGGGTCGCGTGCAGCGCCTGGCACTCTGCCGAAGTCCGCAGCATGCGCCCCTCTTCCTTCACGCGTTTCATAGCGAGCCCGCCGCAGGCGCCGAGTTTTTTGTGTGCGTGTGTCGCAGGTGGGTCGCGGGGGGAGGGCGCGGGCGGGTTGCGCGTGGGTCGCGCGCGGGTCGCGGGCGAGGACGGCGACAACAACGGACCACACAGACAGCAGCAAGAAGCTCCACCGCGGAAGCAGGAGCGCCGAGCTGTTCTGCAGAGCTATACGTGGGTGGGTTCCGCGGGGGGAGCGGGGCCGTGGCCCCCTCAAAAAAAACGCCCCCCCCCCCCCCCCAAGTCGTGGCCCCCACCGCCATTTGCACAGAAGGGCTGCTGATTCTCCGAACGGCAGGTGGGGGAGCCCGGCCACCCCCCAAAGACGTGCCCCATCGTTCGAAGAAGGAAAAGACGCCATAACCATTAACTTCTGTTGCCGCTCCGCGCTGATTTCTCGGATCCGCGCCGGCCCCCCCTCCCCAACCCTGGCGGCGCTGGCGGCGCCGCCCCTGGCGCGCTCCGCCCGCCAGGGAGAGTGCTGCAGCGCAGATCCAAGACAATCCGCGCGGAGCGCTACAAGTTTATACGTATGCCTTGTGCTCTTCTTCTAAAAAAATAGGTGCCCCGTCGTGCCCCCTCGTTGTGCAGTGGTGCAGAGCTGTGTGGGCTCTCCTGCATCGTTCCAGCGCCTCGCTTTGGCAGGGCGGTATCTCTGGGGGGCTCCGCGTGGGTGGGACGCGAGCGCGGATCGCGGGCGTGGGCTGAGGGCGGGCCGCGGTCACGGGATGGTCACGGGTGGGTACGGGCGCGGGTGGATCGCGGGTGGGTCGCGGGGTGGGTCGCGGGGCGGGTCGCGGGGCGGGCCGCAGGGGCCACGGCCGCAACAACAACAACAACAACAACAACAATCACTTTACCCGAACGCTCAGTGTTCTCACCAGTGCCAGGGTTTTCATGCGACGCCAGCCAATACCCCCACTTTGTGGGGGGGCAGTGCAAGCTCTACCAAATATCCACACGACTCTTCGCCACCACCCACACCCAGCTTCCCGCCCTATGACGTTCGGACACTTCACTTCGTGGCCTGCGGACGACCGTGGCTACTACACTGGCGTGGAGTACACACCCACAGAAGTTGTTAAGCCTACGTTCGTACACCCACAGAAGTTGTTAAGCCTTGTTAACCCACAGAAGTTGTTAAGCCTTCCACAGAACATCTGTTGCATATGATGCATATGGTACATGATACACATGATACACATGATACGTACTCACAAGATAGTTGATCACATCTTTAGGGCAAATTCCTGAGGGATGTGGGAATACACAAGAGAGAGAGGATATGGTTGTCCCGATGGTTGTCTCGATGGTTGTCCCGATGGTTGTCCTGATGGTTGTGGTTGTCCCGATCGTTGTCCCGATGATTGTCCCGATGGTTGTCCTGATGGTTGTGCTTGTCCAGGATGTTGGAAAACCATTGTTTTTTTTAGGATTCGGACAGCGCGCGCGGGTAGAAATTTTGAAAAGTCGTGCAGGTGTTTTTCGAGGACCTACGGTGCGATTCGTGTGATTTTATGATGCGCGGTGCTAAAATTCTTAAGAAGCCCAATGGTTTTTGGAGATTTCGGCGTGCGCGCGCGAAGAAAAAACGAATGTGTCCCGCATGGTATTATTTGACAGGGATGATGGCCCTGGCAGGTGCGCAACCGTTGTCGCAGAAGTTCGAAAAAGTTGCTCGCAAAAGCCCGTTTGACAGAAATGTTTAAAAAGTGTTGGGTTTCCTACGAATCCGCAAGAGCGCGCGGGATGAGATTTTGACAATTTTTTGTTGAAAAACCATTGGTTTTTTGATGTTTTTATGTTAAAATCGCTGCGAACACTAAGGTTTTGGAAGGATTTCGTCTTGCGCGCGCGAATGTCCACTTTACCTTATTTTTTGCAAGGGATTCTTGAAATTTGATTATATTAGAACAAGAAATGTCATTTTCTATTGTTTTTTGCAAGGGAAAGCGGATTACAACAAAACAACCGGATCCTGTACACACCCTCTTTTCTGAGGCTTCCTCACGAAAATGATGAAAATGTAGCTGCGGCCTAGGCGGCGCAGGGGGGGCGCGCACCAGGGGGCCCAACAATAATTATTCTTTAGAATAAATAATGTTCAACAACAACAACAATCAGTTCGAGAGTTGTTGCTCTTCGTTGTTCGCGGGTCATCAAACATGGATGCGCCAAGCCCTAGACAACCACCCTCTTCGTCTTCGGACGAACATCCAATTGGCAGGTATATGTATGTTCTCTACCCGCTTCGCGTAATTAGGGCGGCCCCTGAGAGAAGAAGAGGAGGGTGTAAAAATGAACAAGGGCGAGAGCGAGGGAAGCTGGGACTAAGGAGTCGTGATGGAAAAGGGGCAAGGGAAGGAAGAGGATTGAGGGCGAACTATTCAGCTGGAGGCGAGAGAAAGATGCGCGGCAGGAGGACCAGGAAAGGCAGGTCAGGCGGGCGGACCCAGACTGGCGGGTCGTGCAGGCGGGGCATTGAAGCATTGAGGCGAGAGCACGATCCTGGGTGGTCGAGAACGCAGCGCCTGAGTAAATTGCATATACGTCTTAGGCGAGAGCGCGATCCTTTATCAAATTGCGAGGACATCCCGAGCGCTAGCGCGATCCTGAATAAATTGTGGGCACTCTCAGGCGGGAGCCGTTGTTGTTGCAGCTGGGGGCCCAGGGCACAGTTAGAGTTCAAGATAATCGCAAGGTGCAAACCCAGGGGCGGGCACCGCAATTGAAAATGCTGGCTGGCCGAAGGGGGGGTCCAGCCACAAAACTACAACAAGAATCGGCCAGCCACGCACCCAAGGGAAGTGTAAGACCGCTCCGCCCCATCAATCTGATATTCATCAATCCAGTCGGATCGAGGTATGACATCGAGGTCGGCTGGGGGAGGGTACCCTAGTGCTCTCCGTGTCTGTTGGATGTTTTTTTTCTGCACCCTGTGGAAGGTACCCTTGGATGTTCTGTGCGTTTTCGCCGGCGGATGGTCTCGTGTTCTTGATGGATGCTCTTCTGTAGGGAACGCTTCGTTGAGCGTCCGGGGGCAATTGATTAATTCAGGCAAATTCGCCAGGGCGCGAGCTGCGGCGCGCTCCTCCCCCGCCTTTCCTCCTCCCCCTCCCTTTTTCCCTCCTCGCCACAGGGCTTCTTCGCGCTTGAAAAAAGGTGTCCACTTCGCCCGCGTGGATTTCTCGGATCTGGCGCCCCCCTGGGAGCCGCCTCCTGGCCCCGGGACCGCCCGCCAAGCCCCTGGGGGAGGGCCCGGGAAGCTCCCGGGGGAGAGGCCCTGGGCCTGGCAACAACCGAGGCACCGCCCAAGTCAAGCAGTGGCGAAGCGTCCTGGCTCGCCTAGAGTCCCACCAAACAATGTTCCACGAACCTTTTGTGGTTCCCACAAAATGTTCTTAGAACATTTCTGGCTGGGACCGGTTTGTTTTAACACATCGGGTTGATGTTCTAAGAACATTTCGTGGTATCCGGGACGGTCGGTCCCTGCTCAACCTAGGGTGGGTCGTGCGCCAACCCTGGTTGAAGGCCTGGATGTCCCGTCGGCGGGCCCATAGTCTCGTGCTCTTCGGGTGGGTGGCGATTCGGGGTCGCCGCACGGTTTGGGGACTCGGGCCGTTCTCGAAGGCTGTCTCGGGCGACTGGGGCCTCGGGGGTGCGAACACCGTGTGGTGACGGACCCTGCGGTGATGTCTCTGGGGATGTCGAGGTCTCCGCCGGGTCTGTCACCACACTGTCTTGGGACCCCCAGGCCCAGACCTCCGACGTCGTGATTTGTTCCACGACGCCGACCCCCAGAGGTCTGGACCCCTTCCCCCAGGCCCGGCTTTTCATCCCGAGTCGTTATTTGACGCTCCTGGGGCCCGGTAGAAGCCCCCATGGGCCCGAAAATAGCGACAAACCTCCCGCCGTGATTTTTGTCACGACGCGAGGAGGCCTGGTGCTGTTCTTGAGGGGGGCTCCTCTGCCCTATCGGTCGGGCTGCAGCCCCTCGGCCCTGCTCCGGCTCCTTGCCCAGGCAGGAGGGCCACGGCACGGCACCGGCCGACCTATCGAGGCCCGGAGGCCGCGCGTTCCCGTGCACAGGGGCGTTGCGTAATGGAGGGGTCATAATTGGGGGGGTGGCGAGGGTGGTCCGAAAAGGTACCCAAACGGTACCTAAACGAGCCCCCTGGGGCTCCAGACGGGCCCGAAAGGGGCACGAAAGGGGACCGTTTCTGACCCCCCCATTTATGACCCCCCCACTAAGCCACGCCCAAGGCACAGGGGCTGGCTCCGGACGCCTTCCGCTGCTCCTGGCGTGTCTTGGCCTCGCTCGGACGTGCTTCTCGGCGACCCCCAGGCCTCCTCGCGCCGTGATATAAAATCACGACGGGAGGTTTTTTTCACTGTGTTCGGCCCCATGGCGGTCTTCACCCGGTCCCGGGAGCGTCAAACAACGATCCGGGGTGAAAAACCGGTCCTGGGGAAGGGGTCCAGACCTCTGGGGTCGACGTCGTGAACAAAAATCACGACGTCGGAGGTCTGGGAAGGACCCAGCATCCCGGGTCATCTAGCAAAAAGGAAACACGCACGACATGGAGGAACACAACGGGACTGGGCGTCCGAGCGATGGCGAGGCGTGGGGCATGGAGGATCGTGCTTCGGACCGCCCTGGAAGATCAAGATCGCCCTGCCAGACTGCTGACGTCGCGATTTTGGCTCGCGACTCGTAAACCTGGAGGTCCCTCGACCCGCCCCCTGGTCTGGCTTCTCTAGGAGGAGGAGCAGGAGGAGGAGGAGGAGGAGGAGGAGGAGGAGGAGGAGGAGGAGGAGGAGAGCCCCCTCGCCGTCATTTCGCACGGCGCGACGGGGCCTCGGGCCCCGGCGCCGTGGCGATCCGGGCCGTCCGCTTTGGTGATGGCGTTGACATATGAGATCTATGTCAGATGAAGTCACTTATAAGTTACTTCAATTATATATGAAGTTATGTGTAAGTAACTTGAAATTACTTGTAGTGAGATATGTTAAGATCCTGCAACTACCATCCACATCTAACTTAATTCATTAACATATATACTTAAATCACATGTAGAACATATGTTACTTGTGTGCACCCAATTGCCATACTTATAAGTTACTTGTAGTTATACTTATAAATAAGATAAGTTTAAGTCCGATAAGTCTGCTTTTTTCGTCTGCTTTTTGAAAAGGGGGTCGGACACCGAAAAACGCGCAGGTTTTCTTCAGCACAGTGTTTCGCCAGGCGCCAGGCGACCAGTGTTTCGCCAGGCGCCAGGCGACCGAGAAGGCCGTTCATCACCGAGCTCAACCCGCGCAGCCTGGGGGGTAGGAGAGAGGGGGCGGGAATGGCGGGGGGGGGATCGGGAGGGGATGCCATGCGCATTGGCGGCACACCGCCCGCACTTCTCATCGCGGCGCGTTCTGATGTGATTCGTTTCGGCGGCCCACCGCCCACGTCTTGCAAATTCTGAGCAGTTTTATCGCATTGGCGGCGCACCGCCCATCGCTATGTTTTGCCCGCGTATTGCAATTTGTACGTTTTGCACATGTTGATTGAAGTTTCGTCGCGTTGGCGGTGCACCGCCCACGTTCCCTTGATTGCGCGAATCGTTTCTTCACGCATCGGCGGAGCACCGCCCACGCAGCACGTTTCATCCGAATTCGTCATCGAATTTGGCGGTACACCGCCCACGTCCCCGTGATTGCGCGATGCGTTTCTTTCGCGTTGGCGGTGCACCGCCCGCGGCGCATGCTTCGCCCGAGTTTGTCATCGCATTTGGCGGCCCACCGCCCACGTCACCTTGATTGCGCGAGGTGTTTCTGCATTCGTTGGCGGTGCACCGCCTTCGGCGCACGTTTCATCATATACCGTTTGTTTGGTCGCATTGGCGGCGCACCGCCCAGGAGGGGGGAGGAGGGGAGAGGGGGGAGGAGAGGAGAGCAGAAGGAAGACGTGAAGGGCCATGCCATTTCCCTTCGCCACAATACGCTGCCCCTGTCCCACCGAGCGCTTCTGGAGGGGCCGCGGGGCGGGCGCCCCCCGACGCGCCGCGGCGCGATGGAGCGCGTCCAGGCTGCCCTGGGCGAGGCAGCCGCGGCGCTTGCAGCGGCGAGCGGGCCTTCCAGGGGCGCTGCAGAGCAGCTGCACTTCGGGAAGGTGCGCGCGCTCATCGAAGGCCAGAGGTGAGGCTCGGGTCAAAGATCCCGTACGGGCGAGAGGCCATCCGTTCCCCCTTCGAGGAGGTCCCCGCCTCCGTTCGGCGGAACGCCGCCCGCTCCCCCCTCCCTCCCCGCCGTCTAACATTCCCCCGTCGTTTTGCAGGTGGACGGCCACGGAGAAAGGGCAGCTGCTGACCCAGCTCGGGCAGACGGGGTTCAGTCACGATTTGGTCGGCGCCGCGACCGAGTGGCTCTGCGGGAGGCGCGCGAAGGCCAAAGGGCAAAGTTACGAGTGCTTCGTGGAGTTGCTGACTGCCTCCACGTGGCACGTGCTGCTGAGCCCAACCGAGTCGTTCGCTTCGAAATTTGTCATGTTGATGCGCCACTTAGAGCGCCTCGGGCTCCGGAGCCCTTCCGAGCCGACGTTTGGCATGCTAGCCGCGTTCATGTTCCTGGCGTGCCAGCGATCAGGCATCGAGAAGAATTCGCCGACTCCGCAGCTCTTGGACGTGTACTTGCAGTTGGTGAAGACCACGTGGCGTTCCCCTGCCTACACAGCTGCTCGAGGCAAGGCAACCGAGTTTGTCGGCGCGCTCTCCCCCTCGGCGGCGCTGTTCCAGCAGGAGAGGCCGACGCTGTACGAGCAGGCGTTCGCCTCGGAGGGGCCCGTGCAGCCGACAATTGGGCTTCTCGAGACGCAGGTCCTCGGGAAGCTCATCAGCTTGCGCGGCAACAGGAACGCAGCGCTCGGCGCCCAGGCAACGCCGCAGCGGGCGGCGTTGCCGCCGATCGCCTTCGCGCCTCTGCCGCCGCCTTCTCCGATGCAAAGCGTTGCGGTTGCAGCCGCGACGATTGCCGCGACGCCTCCCTTGGGAGCCGCGACGCCAGCGGTGTTGCCGTTGGGGGTGATCCCAACGCACAACACCCGCGGCGGGTGGCCGAACCCAGCGGCGGCCGCCCTCGTCTCGCAGCGCGGGCCGACGATTCCCACTCCAGCAGCTCCCGCGGGCGAGCCTGCCGCGATGTCGGGAGCGGCGCCTGCGGCCGCGGCCTCAAAGTTGGGTGGTGGCGCCAAGGTCAAGGCATCGGCCGTTGACGTCGCGGTGCTGAGCTCGAGCGAGTCCGAGGTGGACGCGAAGAGGGCGCCGCAGAAGAAGGCAAAGGTTTTTGGGCGGTAACCTGGACCCGCCTCCGCGGCCTCCGCGATTCACGGGGGCGCGCCTCTGCCCAAGGCAGCGGCGCGCCCTCTGCGGGGCGTCGCAGGCGCGGCGATTGGTTATTGCCACTTGCCGCTGTCAAGGTGGATCCGACACTGCCGCTGGCGAAGCTGCCTGCCGACGCTGCCCTGGTTCTCCTCCAAGCGGCGGGGCAACGTACTTCCTCTGGCTGGAAAGCGGAGAAGGGCGAGAAGAAGCGGAGGAAGTCCGACGCAGTGGCGGCCTTGGCGAAGACAAAGGCTTCAGATGGCACGGCGAAGCCATCGGCGGCGAAGGCAAAGGCAAAGGCAAAAGCCGAGGCAACGCCGAAGAATACTGCGAAGGCGAAGGCGGCAGCATGCAAGCTGAAAGCACCGCGGTATGACGACGAGAGCACTCGCAGCCAGATTCTCTTCCGGAGCGGGCGCAGCGGGCCAGGCGGCACCAAGAGCAAGAAGTACAGGAACGGCAAGGAGAAGGACACTTTTGGGTCCCATCTCCTCCAATCGGCGTGGCCACGGGGCTCGATGCGCGGCGGCGGAGCGCGTTGTTGCGGCCGCGCGTGGCCTCGCTCCAATCATATGCGCAAAGAGACCCCGCGGGCCACTTTGCGTTTATGACGGTTTTCATCTGCCACCCAGGAGGCCGCCATCGCCTGGGCCAAGGCGCTGGTGCAGAGCGAGCTGGAGGCTCGCAAGAGCGAGTTCTGAGGCGACCTGCTTCGGTGGCGCGATGCATGGCTCTCAGTCGGATTTGCCGCGGGCGGCGCGTGGGGCGCGCAGCCTGCGTTCAGAAAACAAGGAACTCGGATCGAAATCGGATCGTAATCTTATCGGGCCTTGCTTGTCCTTGCGCTGCTCAGGCGGTTCTTCGTATTTCTTGGAAGGTTTGCCTGGCGGTGCACCGCCTCCATCTGTTGTCGGCGGTGTCCCGCCTTCGCTGGTTCCATTACCATGGGCGTTCTCATTTCTCTGACCGCTGCCTCGCCCGCGCCCGCCTCCCTCCGCCGCTCCCCCCGCGCCTTTTCAATTCAAGCAGCCCTCCCCGCGGGTCCCGCGGCGCCCCTCCCCGCGCCGCTGCCGCCAGCGGCCGCGGGCGCTTCGCGGGCGCATGGCGAGCGAGGGCGCGGCCAGCAGCGCCATGGACAACTCCGCGGAGGCGCTGGGAATTCAGAAAACGCCTGCTCAGCCCGAAGCGTCCGCTTGGGCAGTGCAGGCTGATTTCCTGGATTCCTGTTGAGGTGCACATGGCGGCTTCAGATGCGAGCCAGTCGCTTTTCGAGCAGGTCGCCGAAGCCTTGAACCTCTTCGAGATGTTCGCCCAGGCTCGAGGGAAACGGATCGAGCGCGCCCGACGCCCATGCGGCCCCGCCCCCGTTCGCCCGCGTTGGCCTGGATGCAGGCGGCGGCGGGGCAGGGCCCAGAAGCGACGGTGCTCTCGGCGTTTACCTTGCCTTGCGCAGGAGGCAGGCATGGATGACATCATCGCCGATCCCGCGCCGCCAGGCTGGCAGACGGCGGAGTGCCCTGGCAGCAGCAGCAGCGACCCCTCGCCAGAGGCGAAGCAAGGACCGACGCTCATCCCCGTCCACAATCAGGGCGCGGCGCCGAAGTCGCCGCCACGTCGCACCCGAGACGCTGGCGGCACGTGGCGGGCGGAGCAGCAGCAGCAGCAGCAGGAGGTGCAGCAGCAGCAGCAGCAGCCGCCGTCGGAGAAGCCTCAGCCGCCGTGGCGCCAGGCGCAACCGCCAGCAGGCGCGCCCAACGTGGGCGCCTCAGGCGCGCCCAACGTGGGCGCCTTCGTCGCCAAGGTACCCGAAGTGCCGAAAGCGTCTGCGGCGCCAGAGGACGCGGTGCAGGCGTACAAGTTCTTGCGCTCGCTGCTGAGCGAGAGCGCGCCGATCGCCTGGAACTCCAAGCGCGTCCAGGAGCCACTGGAGCTGCTGCAGCGCTACGTCGGCATCTGGGGTCGCGCCAGCAGGGGGCCGCCCGCGCCCATGCACGGTGGCCCGCAATTCTGGCGCGGCCAGACGTGGCGCAAGAGCGGGCAGCGCTGGGGCAACCGTGGTGGTTCAGGCCCCAAGTCGGAGTGGTACGCCTCCAAATACGGCCGCGCGCCACCGCGCCGCTCGCTCCAGGACAGCGGCGGCGGCCCGTACCTCGCGCCGACGCCGCCGCCGCCACCGCCGCCACCGCCGCCCCCGCGGCCGACGGCCGCGAGTTCGGCGCCCGCGGCAAAGGCAGCGGCCGCGCGGCCGCCTCCACTGCCCCTGACGGTCAAGGCGATGCCTTCCAAGAACCGCGGGCTGCACCTCTGAGACTCGCGGGCCGCGGGCTTTGACAACCCCCTCGGAGGTCAGACGCCGACTGAAACATCCATGAGGGGCGGGGGGACGTGAGAGCGGAGAGGTGATGGACGGTGAGCCAGGAGACAAATGGAAAGAGAGCGGAGTGGAAGTTTCAGTCGGCATCTGATTTTCCGATTTTCAGGTGCCGTTCTTCGCCGCTGGCGGCTGTCGCGGTAGGCGTGCGCCGCGCTCGCGGGACCGTTCGCGAATATCCTTTTGCGCGCGTCGTCAGCAAAAAATCGGCGGGGCACCGCCTGTCATGGGCTCTCGCCGGCGGCACTCCGCCTAACTTCGGCGGTGCACCGCCCGCGCGCGCTGGACTCCCAGCACTCCCCCCCATTCAGCTTCGGCGGTGTACCGCCTGTGCGTGCTCCACGCTCCCTGCACGCCTCCTCCATTCCTCTTATGATGTTTTCCGCAGCCGCAGGCTCCAGGCTGCGCTTGCGCCGCGCTTTTCCCGCGCGCGCCTTCGCGGGCGCCCATCCGCCGTCCTCGGCGCGCTCTCGCAGCCTTCGCGGCCGCCTCCCTTCGCGCCGTCTTTGGCGCGCTCTCGATCGCGGGCCTCCAGTGCGCCATCGAGCTCTTCTCTTCGCGAGATGCCCATGATCAGCGTCTTCGGGTGCACGTGCCCGTTGTCGGGGACCTGCTCGAAAGGCGGGAGTTTCTTCAAGGGCGCGTCGCGAGATGAGGCCCTGTCGAGGCTCAAGACGCAGTTGGTGAAGTCGAGCTACCACCTCCTCGAGGATGTCGACGCGGATCTTCAACTGGCCATCGCCGAGGTCGGCGCGCCCAAACGATTGCTTGCCCACGTCTTTCGGCGAACCTCGGTGGCGCTCGGCTCAGCGAGGTCCGAGCGCCTTCGAGGTTCGACGAATGGCGCGAGCGATCGCGGGGCGCGCTTGAAGGTCGAGGAGTGGACTGAGGACGCGGACGAGTGGGAGCGCTGGCAGAAGGCCAACGACGAGCAGTGGTGCAAGAACAACCGCCGCCGTGGCGCTCGCAGTGCGCCGTACCAGCCTCCCGAGCAGGTCGCTCCACTCAGCCAGAGTGCAGTGGCGGCGGCCTTCCCGAAGGGCAGCGGCAAGGGCGGTCCGCTTCAGCTCAACATGAGCGGAGCGAGCTCGCCCGTCAGCGCCAACATCGCGCCCGAGGCCACCGTGCAGCTGAACTCAGCGCAGGCGCAGGTGATCCTCGACAGCGTCACGAGGGCGAGGATGTGCTCGGCGGCCTGCCTGGCAGTGGCGGAGCGGTCGGCCGTGGCGTTCCGCGCCGAGCAGGCGGCCCTCGCCGACCTGCAGGAGACGCTGGCCAGCTGGCTCTCCAACAACGCGTCGTGAGGCCACGTTGGGGTCCTCCCGTCGCGGCGGCGTCGGCCGCCCCCTTCGGCCGCCTCGTCGGCCGCCCTCTTCGGCCGCCTCGTCGGCCTAGCAGCCCGCCGCGCCGCCCGCGCAGGGCTTGCATCGGCCGCGTAGGCCGCCTTGGGCCCCGCGGGGGTTCGACGCCGACTGACAGATCGGGGGGGGGCACGGTGAGGGAGGTGCGGAGGGAAGGGGCATGGAGAGGAGCATGGGAGGGGGGTGCGGCATGAGGAGGGGCATGAGAATCGGGGCGGGGCGGAAAGGCTGTCGGTCGGCCTCTGACCCCCGCAACTCTTCGGCGCATCCGCGCGGTCGCTCGCGCGCGCGCGGGCCGTGCGCGCACTCTTATTTTTGGCGGGTCCGCCATTCTTTCTTGGAAAACTGCGATCATCATCATCAACATCATCGTCATCAACATCACCATCATCATCATCATCATCATCATCATCATCATGAGTAGCATTGCCATTCTCATCCTCATCATTCCGATCACCCCCATAGGAGGAGAAGGAAGAGGAGGAGTGGTGGCGAGGAGAGGGCGAGGAAGAGGAGGAGGGGAAGGAGGAGGGGGAGGAGGAGGAGGAAGAAGGGGGGGGGAGGTGTCCTTCCCCACCATTTTTCATCATCATTCTCACCATCATCATTCCGATCGCCACCATCGGAGGAGGAGGAGGAGGAGGAGCAGCAGGAGGAGGAGAGGTGAGGAAAGAGAATGAGGACGAGGAGGGGGAGAGGGAACGATCTCGGCGCGGCTGCGATGAGGGCTGGTTTCCTGCGCCGCGTATCGCGGCGTATCCTGGCGTGTCCTGGTGCATCCTGGCGCGTCCTGGCGCATCGCGGCGCATCGCGCGACGGCGCGCCGCGATGCGCCAGGATACGCCAAGATACGCCGCGATACGCCAGGATACGCCAGGATACGCCCGTATCCTGCCGTATCCTGGCGTATCCTGGCGCACCCTGGCGCATCGCGGGGTGCCGCGGAGCGCGATACGCCAGGATACGCCAGGATACGCCGCGATACGGGCGCATCCTGGCGCATCGCGGCGTATCCTGGCGTATCCTGGCGCATCGCGGCGCGCCGTCGCGCGATGCGCCAGGATACGCCAGGATGCGCCAGGATACGCCGCGATACGCGGCGCAGGAACGCAGCCCTCAGCGCAGCCGCGCCGAGCTCGTTCCGATTCTTCGGAATCGCCATCACCATCACCATCGCCACCTCGCCATCTCACCTTCACCACCACATCACCATCGCCACCTCGCCATCACCACCTCACCATCACCAGAAATCATCGTCAGCACCTCGCCACCACCATCATCGTCACCACCAGCATCATCGTCGTCACCACCATCAGCATCACAACCTTACCACCGCGTAGTCGTCGGCGGCGCACCGCCCATCGGTTGGACTTGTCCGCTGTGCTCCGCCCTTTGTTTTGTTTGACGTTTCCGTCGGCGGTGCACCGCCCATTGCCTGGTTGCACAATTTCGTCGGCGGCGCACCGCCCATGGATCGTCGTTGTCGGCGGCGCACCGCCCATTGTATGATTAGACAATTTCGTCGGCGGTACACCGCCCATCGGTTGGACTTGTCGGCGGCGCACCGCCCAATTTATGATTGGGCAATCTCGTCGGCGGTGCACCGCCAATCGGTCGTCGTTGTCGGCGGCGCAGCGCGCATTGTATGGTTGCACAATTTTGTCGGCGGCGCACCGCCCTTCGATCGTCGTTGTCGGCGGCACGCCGCCCATTTCATGGTTAGACAAGTTCGTCGGCGGCGCACCGCCCATCGATCCTCGTCGTCGGCGGCGCACCGCCCATTGTTTGCATGTATATTCGTGAGCGCCACGCCGATCATTTGTTTTCCTTGTCGCGGCTGTCGCATCGCGCCGCGCGTTTTCGGCGGCGCACCGCCTGTTGTTCCAATTGTGTAGGCTGTGTTGCGCAGCCTTGTCCACTTCTCCAGAACCAACCTGCTCTCTCATCCGCCTTGCCCCTTGTTCCCTTTCATCCTCGCGCCGTGTTCTCGACAGCCGTTTTGTGCTGGCGCGCGGCCGCGGGGGCCGCGCGCGCGGCCGCGGGGGCCGCGGCGCCGCGGGCCATGGCGGCCGCCGAGGAGGAGTCGCCCGTGCCCCCCTTCTTGCACGAGGGCGTCAAGTCACCCGTGCCGTCCGAAGACAGCTCGCAGGAAGAAGGCTCGAGGCCGCAGGCAGCAGACTCGTTCAAGAACGAGCCGCAGGAAGCAGGCTCGAGGCCGCAGGAGCTTGGTTCTGTGAAGGCCGAGGAAGGCGACACCTCGGCGGAGGCCAGTGCAGCTCCGCCTTGGCCCAAGGCCTCCTCGCCTGCGACTCCGCAGGAGCCCCCGCAGCGCGTGCCTGAGGAGGTCGCGGCCGCTGCGAAACCAGAGGCGGGGGAGGCGGGGCGGCCTCTCCTCAGGCGCCCCGCCGCCGTGCCGCCCGCCAAGCAGCCCCCGTCGCAGCGCTCGCTTTCTCAGTTCTTGACCGCGAAGAAGGGCGGCGGCGCACCGCCCGCGAAGGCAAGGGCGAGCGCGGAGCCCAAGGCAAAGGCCAAACAGAAAGCGAAGAAGAAGCCAGCAGCGGCGGCACCTTCGACGGCGGAGGACGCAGCAGCAGGGGCGGACGAGGCAGAGCCACAGCAGCAGGCCCAGACGCAGCACGACAAGAAGTCGGTTGCAGCCTCGCAAGCACCGCCGGCAGCGGAGGAGGATGCAGAGCCACAGCAGCAGCGTCAGGATGCAGCGCCGACGGAGGCAGAGGCGGCAGCAGAGGAGCCGCAGGCCGCGCCCTCAGACACGTTCGAGGCCGCCACGGACGAAGCAAAAGATGACTACGGCCGCTTCACGACGGGCTACGACCCACCCTGTCCAGGCCCGACGTGCGCCAAGTGCGGTCGGGATGCGGAGAGCGTCCGCTTCAGGCTCGCCCAGAAGAGCGCCAACACGTGGTGGTGTGGGAGCTGCAACAGCAAGAGTTCGATGGTGCAGCGCTGCTATGCGCACTGGCCACCGCGCTCGTTCGCTCTCATGCGCAAGGCGGACCAGCAGGCGTTCTGGCGCTCGATGGACGACCCTTCCATTGAGAACAACGCTCAGTTCGAAGAGGAGCTGGTGAGGGTCCTCAGCGTCTCGAGGAAGGAACGCCTCACGGAGACCAAGGGCGGGGATTGGAAGCCCTTGTCCGTCTGGGCCCAGGAGGGGTACGACGCGGACGCCGTCCGTGCCAACAACGACGTGAGGTACAATTCCGACTTGAAGCAGGATTGTTACCGCATCCGCATCGAGGGCAGCAGGCAGGAGAACATCGAAGAGACAGTGAGGCAGGAGCTCCGCCAGAACAGGAAGCCGCCGAGGCCATCCCCACCGAAGCATGAGAGAGCCGTGGAGCCACTCCCGCAAAAGACGCACCGCTCGCCGAGCGGTGGCTACGAGGGCCCCACAGGCGCTGGTCGCCGTTCGACGAGTCGGAGCGGCGACAGCGACTGTTCGCAGAACCGCCAGCTGAAGCGGGGCCACTCCAGCAGCGGCGACGGCGCGGACCGCTTCCCCAGCCGCGGCCGCAAGCGCAGCAGCCGCGGCCGCAGGGCGGACAGCCGCCAGAAGCACCGCTCTTCCAGAGGTTCCCGCAGAGCCGACGCGAAGGGCCGCCGCTCGAGGAGCCGCAGGGCGCACAGCAAGAAGGAGAAGGCCCGCTCGAGGAGCCGCAGGGCGCACAGCAAGAAGGACAAGGCCCGCTCGAGGAGCCGCAGGGCGCACAGCAAGAAGGACAGCCGCAAGACGGGTCGCTCCCAGTCTCGCGAGAAGCAGCGCTCGAGGAGCCGCAACGACCACGGCAAGAAAGGGAGGGACTCGCGCAGTCGCATCAGGAGGGAACGCAGCGAGCAGAAGCGTGTCCAGAAGGCCATCAAGGACCGCAAGGCGTTGGCGATGAAGACGCTGGAAAAGACGGGGTCCTGGGACGTGCAGCTCGCATCGCTCCTCGACGACGAGGACTGCTCCAGGGTGCCGACCTGGGCGGTGAAGAACGCGAAGGACAGCCACAAGGATCTCTCGAAGCTCAGGGAGGCCGCGAAGACCGCGCTCGAGGACCCCAGGGCGAGCTTGCCGTACGAGGCGAAGGCCCTGGAGGCAGCCCTCGCCGACGCAAAGACCGCTGTCGGTGGCCTGCGTTCGGCCATCGAGCACGCGAGCTGCTCAACGGCCTTTTCATCCATCGTGGATGGCGGTGCTCCGCCGATCGACCGCTCGACCGCCGATCGATCGATCGAAGATTTTGCTGATCGGCCGCTCGACCCATCGAGGATTTCGCCGATCGACCGCCGACCGATCGCGTTCGGATCGGTCGACCGCCGATCGATCGATCGACCGCCGATCGAGCGCCGTTCGATCGCGATCGACCGCCGATCGATCGCGTTCGACCGCCGATCGATCGCGTTTGCGTCCCGATCATCCTTCTACAGGCCAAGAAGTACAGCAAGAAGAACACCTCGAAGGACTGAGCTCGGCGGCGGCTGCCCTGCTCAGTCCCCAGCCGCTGCGACGCGCGCTGGGGCGCGCTGGAGGCGCGCTGGAAGTCTGCCCCCGCCCGCGCAGACTTCCCTCGCTTAGACAAAAACTATATTCCTCCGTGGTCCGCCTCCCTTTCCTCGTGCACGGCGTCCTTGTAGCCATGCTCCTCTTATTTCTGGCGGTGCACCGCCCATGGGCAGCATCCGCCGACGGCGGTAGTTTGCCTCCTGTCCACACCCCGCACTCTTCTGGCGGTACACCGCCCGTTGCCAGCCATCCGCCGACGGCGGTACTCCGCCTCCTGTCCATGCCCCGCACTCTTCTGGCGGTGCACCGCCCGTGTGCAGCCATCCGTCGTCGGCGGTACTCCGCTTCCTGTCCATGCTCAGGAGTCTTCTGGCGGTACACCGCCTGTTGTCAGCCATCCGTCGTCGGCGGTGCCCCGCCATCCGTCATCCGTTGTCACCCATCCGTCATCCGTTGTCAACCTTTTCCACCGCCTCACCCACCCTACTTCAACGGCTCGAAGGGCGCCCGCGGCGGCGCGCCAGGCGGGGGCGGCGCCATGGCCGAGCGATGGCCTCCTGCCGAGCGTCAGAGGCTGCAGGAGGCAGCGTTTCTGCGCCCGCGGCGGCGCGCCAGGCGGGGGCGGCGCCATGGCCGAGCGATGGCCTCCTGGCAAGCGTCAGAGGCTGCAGGAGGCAGCGCTTCTGCGGGGCGTATCGCGGGCGGCGCTGGACAGGTGCACGGAATCCAAAAATCATAATGCGCAATGTGTTTGAAGGATGTTTTGTTTGGTCGGCTTTTTCTTTTCAAAATGCCCAACCGATCTCCACCCGCCTTCCCCGCGCAGGGTGGCTCGCGTCCTGCTGCAGGACGACGACGAGCACGTGGCGGCGGCGACCGTGGGCGCCGACGTGGCTCGCGCGGTGGCGCCGCTTCTGGATGTTATCGAATTGCCGCGCCGAGACGGTGGCCCAGCGTCCAGGTGGACTGCATGTTTGCCCGACAAGATCGTCCCCAAGCTTGCCCACGCGGCGGGGCCTTGGAGTGATCGGTTCTGGGCGGCGATGCGGGTGTTTCCTTCGTCGCCATCGCAACCGTGGCGGATGCTGCTCTACCACGACGACGTGGTCGTCGGCGCGCAGCTCAAAGCTGCAAACCGCAGGACGTCCATTGTTGTGTACATTAGTTTTTTGGAGCTGGGCACATACCTTCAAGAAGAGGGCGCCTGGCTCCCGCTGGGAGTCCTTCGGTCAGAGGACAAGAAGGATATCACCGCAGCGGGCGTGGTGAGGGCCATCCTGCGGCGCCTCTTCCTCGGGCCAGGAGGCGGCGGTTTCGACGTCGGCGCGTCTCGGTTGCATTTCAAGTGCCACAGGCTGATCATGGACGAAAGCGCGGGCAAGGACACCTTCTCGTACAAGGGCTCCAGCGGTTGGCGGCCCTGCTGCAACTGCAAGAACGTCGTGCTCGACCAGGGGACTGGCACCCTCAGCCGTTGGGACCCGTCTGGTTACCTGGTGGGTATCGCTTGCGTCGACGCCTCGAGGTTCGACCCGATGACTGCGGAGGCGTCGGGGGCGGGCAATGCGCGGCCGACGCTCGGCGAGTCCAGAGAGTTCACGAACGGACTTCGCGAACTCCCTGGAATTCGCGAGCGGAGTTCGCTCGGCCGGCTCCCGCCAAGGAGTTCGCGAAGGGGTACGACGAACTCGTGGAACTTCAACGCACGGCGAGTGCAGTGGCCTTCCAGAATCTCCAATCCGCGTACGGCATCACAGTGAACGAGTTCTCGTTGATGGCCGACGTCGAACTCCGACGCGTTTGCTCGCTGGACATGTACACGCGCGACCCGATGCACATCATCCTGGCGAGCGGAGGCACGTTCCAGGTGGAGGTGTTCTGCCTGCACAAAGCAGTGGCGCGCGTGATTCCAGACGTGTGGGATCGGTGGCGAACCGATTTCCAGCGCTGGGCTCCAGGCCGCGGCGGAGGGAAAGCTCCCGTGCATCTCTTCTCCCCTGCCAGGAAGAAAGCCTGCGTCGAGGCAGGGCATTTCGTCGGCTCCGCGTCGGACTGCCTCGCCGTCCTGCCGTTCCTCAGGAACTGGCTGCACGTGGATTTCTTGCCGCATCACGCGCCGTTCCTGCCCCAGGCGCGGTCCTTTGAGGCCATGTATGCCGTCCTGGAACTGTACCTGGCGGCGAAACGCGGCGGCTGCCCAGACACGTTCGATGCTGATTT
The DNA here is from genome assembly GCA_963575745.1 of Prorocentrum cordatum. Taxonomy (NCBI): domain Eukaryota; class Dinophyceae; order Prorocentrales; family Prorocentraceae; genus Prorocentrum; species Prorocentrum cordatum. The sequence continues at coordinate 1,025,710 of CAUYUJ010008891.1, forward strand.
CAAGCGCCATGTCGGGTTGGCGCTCAGGAAACACGTGCGGGCCTACACGGACGCGTGGATCGTGCCTACGCATCATTATCTTTGGCACGCAGCTGTGCAGGCGGCGGAGGATGGGTTGATGCTCGACTGTTTCGTGCTCGAGCGAAAACACAAGCTCATCAAGGACACCGCGGAGCACTACGACCGCTTGGGCGGCATGGACAAGGATGTGATCACCCAAGTTGTGGCTACGTACTTGCACGAGTCCTCGGCCGCGCCGCGCCAGTCGCACAAATGGTGGCCGACCCCTGAGCTCGACGGGATCATCGGGCAGCGCGGTTGGGGCCAAATGGGCTTTGGTGCACGCGCGAGCCTCCATGGGGGGCGCGCCTGCGGGGGCGCCTCTCGGGGCAACGCCGAGGCTCGCACGTGCACCAGGGCCTATCCAGGCACGGCGCAATCACTTGTCGTCGAGCTGCTGTCGGCGGCCTCGTCTACGGCAGCGGGGACGTGTGGCTCGAGGGCGACGCCGCGTTCCACGTCCACTGCGTGGCGGTGGCCGCGGGGCGCTCCTACCTCATCGTGGAGCCGCTGGACCTGGCGTCGCGGCCTGCGCCTGGGGAGTCCGCGTGGCGGCCACGAGGAGGACCGAGCTGTGCAAGGAGGAGGGAGGGGGAGGAGGGGAGGGAGGGGGAGGAGGAGGAACAGGGGGACGAGGAGGAGGGGAGGAGGAGGGGGACGAGGAAGGAGAGGAGGAGGAGGAGGAGGAGGAGGAGGGGGACGAGGAGGATGGGATGGCCCACTACGCCGCCGCCCCATAGGATGCGGCGCGCTGGCTGCTGAGGACGCCCCGCGGGCGCCTGCGGCGTACACCCGCCGAGCCGAGGACGGGTCGGTCCGCGCGCTGGTGTAAAACGCGCGCGCGCGGCGGTGCACCGCCTGGCGGTGGGCCGCCTGTTGTAAAAAATCACGTTCGCGCGGCGGTAGCCCGCCTGGCGGCATCCCGCCCGGGGAAAAGGAGGGACGGAGAGGAGGGGGGCGGGGGCGGGGCCCCGCAGGCTGCGCGGATCGATGGCGACGCCGACGCGTTTTTGAAAGCGCCCCCGCCCCCCATTTTCCATACGAAAAAGCAGACTTATCGGACTTATAAATTAGATATAAGTTACATATAAGTAAGATATAGTAAACTAGTTTTGATGAAGATGCTAGATATAAGTAAGAAGAAGCAACATACATGCAGCATGTAACATATGTCAACGCCATCACCAAAGCGGCGCGGCCCCGCCGCGCGGGCCCCGGCGTGGGCCGCGCATCCCCGCGCGTGGTTTGGGGGGGCGACTTGCGGCCGCGGGGCCCGGTCGGTCCGGCAGGCGCGCGGGGGCCGGCCATGCTGCCAGGCCTCCTAGGTCTGTGATGTTCCAGCCCGCTGTAGCCTTGGCCAGCAGGAAGAACCTCGAGCACCAAGGAAGAAGGGCGTTCAGGTGTCGGGCCCTGGGAGTCGATGCTCGTTCGGCACTTGGGCAGCGTGTCGGTCAGGCATTCTTTTGATACTTCCCTCGGTGCTCGAATGTATTGATGGGGTACGGTCCTTAACTACGATGGGAACAACATAACCCTAGATGGGGACGGAGTAGATGGGGTCGGAGGGTCGTGCCGCATCGCAGGTGCATCGGCGATGTATCGGCGATGCGGCTCGATGTGGGGCCTAACTTTCTCCACGCCGACGCCGCGGATATATCGCCGGCGTTGCCAGCGCATGGTCGATGCATCGCCGATGCATCGGCGATGCGGCGAGAGCCTCCGAGCCCATCTATTCAGGACGCGCGCCTAAGAACCTTGTGTGGTCCGCACGAAATGTTCCCAGAACATGTCTGGCCGGGGCCGCCTTGTTTTAGCGCATCGGGCTTTATGCTCTAAACACAGTGGAAGCGTTCTTACAGCATGTTTGGGTTCTCAGAACATTCCGTGGTAGGACTATGGGGATGCCGGGACGGTCGGTCACTGCTCACTGCACGTGTGAGCACGAGGGCGGGCACCCTCCGCACTCGAGGCCGCTGCGGCGGCCGCAGCTCGGCGGCATCTCCCGCGAGGCAGGTGTGGAGGGGCGCAGGTCGCCGGGGGGGGCAGGCGGTGCGGACACCGCTGCCCGGGCCTCGTCTTCGCCTCTTGGGGGGGCCTCGGGGGAGGCCCTCGTCACCACCGCCGGGTTCGCCTCGAGATTCTGGTCAGATCGCGCCCCTGGGGGGAGGTCTGGGGGGAGTAGCGGTATTGGTACCTTGTGGCTTCCTCAGGTCGAGGGGAAGTGGCAGGGCTCGACGTACACAGTGTCTGGGCGATCTCGCTGGCAGTTGTCGTTCCGATGTCATATCTGCAGCAAAAAGCCGAAAGAAGCCGGAAAACGAACACAAACGGAACATGGAAATCACTGTTTAGTTTGAGGGGGTGTGGATGACGAAGGCCGACGGCAGGTCCTGTCCATTTCTCACCAAGCGCGTCCCACTACTCGCAGAGTGCCTACTCGCAACCGTCCGACACCAAAAAACATGCTTAGCTCGGTGTCATAGATCGTAACCCCCCCCGCGGCGTATCCGGGCCGTTTGAGAGCAATTACTTTGCGAGTAGCGGAGCGCGCTTGTTTTGTTTCGAACGGGACTCGCCGTCGGCGTCGCCGTGGGTGTCGCCCGGTTGAGGCAAACAAGGTCGCTTGTCAAGCCGCGGCCGTCGGCCCGACAGGCCGGAGCCCAGAGGCCCCAGTTACTGCACGTGGGCGGAGCCTACATCCAACTTTCGCGGGGGACCCCTCAGAGGAGGAGAACGATCGACTACATATGGAAGTGACCCTTCGCGGGAGTGACCTTTCGTGCGGGCCTACTGGGCTCCCCCGATCGCCGAACGCGATACGATAGTGGCGTCTTGCGCGCTCGTGTTTGACCTTCCCCGCGGCTTCCACAAAGCTCCGCACCAAAGGTTGCTCTTGCCCAGGGTCACTCTTGCGTGCAGTCATGGGCAATGGTACAGATCCGCCTTGTTCTACCCCTCCCCTCTCCCAGAAAGGGGGAGAGCATTCAGAGGAGCAAGGGGAGGGAGGGGGCAAGGAGGTGGATCTGTACAGAGGCTTGCGTCCCCACCGCTCTGTCCCGTCTCTTGCTGCATTCGGCATCCAGGTGGCCTCGTGGCCTCCGAATGGCTTAGGATAGCTTCGGAGTGGCCACGGATAGCATCGACATTGCATCGGATAGCTATGGCTATAGCCTCGGATGGTCTCGGACATGGCGCGGATGACCGAGTCAGGGGGGCAGAGGAGGTCCCCAAAATGTTTCTACACGAAGAATCGGTCTGCCAACGCGTGCCCCACGAGAATGGTGTCGCTCCCGATCGGTCCGAAGAGCCTTGGGGCACCTCGCGCAGTGCAGCGTCGACGAAAGACGCGCCCCTAGATGTCTCATGTGCAGGTTTTTCCCAATCATCATGTGGTGTTGGGTCGTCGTTCTGACGAGACGGCGCCCCGCGTTCTCCTCCTCCTCCCGCCTCCTTCCTCCTCCCCTCACCCCCCTCACTTTGGCAATCTCCTCACACGTTTCGTGGCCCCACGGGGAGCTCCACCGAAGGCCCCAGTGCTAAGGCCCGCATGTGTCATCCACCCACACCCATGTCGGCACAACCCTCACACGTTTCGTGGCCACATGGGGAGCTCCACCGAAGGCCCCAGTGCCACCGTCCAAATGCGTCACCTACACATGCCGGCACACCCCTCACACGTTTCGTGGCCCCATAGGGACCTCCACCGAGGGCCCCAGTGCCACCGCCAGCATGCGTCACCCACACTCATGTCGGCACACCGCTCACACGTTTCTTGGCCCCAGAGGGAGCTCCACCGAAGGCCCCAGTGCCACCGTCCACATGCGTCCCCCCACGCCCTTTCGGCACACCCTCACGCGTTTCGTGGCCCAATGGGGAGCGCCACCGAAGGCCCCATTGCCACCATGCACCGTCCGCATGCGTCACAAACACACACACACACACCTATTTCGGTACACCCTCACACCCTTCGTGGCCCCATAGGGACCTCCCCCGAAGGCCCCAGTGCCACCGTCCACATGCGTCCCCCAACACCCATTCTGGCACACCCCTCACACGTTCGGCGGCCCCATAGGGGGCTCCACCGACGGCCCCAGTGCCACCGCCCGCATGCGACACCCACACCCATTTCGACACACCACTCACACGTTTCGTGGCCCCACAGGGAGCTCAAGGCCCCAGTGCCGCCGCCCGCATGCGTCCCACACACCCATGTCGGCACATCCCTCACACGGTCGCGGCCCCAGAGGGAGCTCCAACGAAGGCCCCGGTGCCACCGCCAGCATGCGTCACCCACGCCTATTCCGGGACACCCCTCTCGCGTGTCGTGGCCCCAAAGAGAGCTCCACCAAAGGCGCCAGTGGCTGCGTTCGCATGCGCCCCCCGCACCCAGTTTGGCACACCCATCACACGTTTCGCGGCCCCAAAGGGAGCTTCACCGACGTCCCCAGTGGCTGAGTTCGCATGCGCCCACCGCACCTATTTCGGCATACCTCTCATGCGTTTCGTAGCCCCATAGGTAATTCCACCAACGGCCCCAGCGGCTGCTTTCGCATGCGCCCACCAGACAAATCTTGGCACACACACACACACACACACACACACACCTCACACTTTTCGTGGCCCTATAAGGAGCTCCTCCGAAGTCGGTGCATACAACGACGGTGCTCACAACTGCACATGGTTGGGTCTTTCGCCAGGCTATTGTTTGTCTTTTGCGCCTGCTGCATCGGAGGAGTACCAGTGTAGACAACGCCGGCTCTTCCTTCCGCTTCTTGGGTGGGAGGAAGGGTCCGAGGCACGAGGTCGATGTTTTCTCGGAGGATGGCCAATCGAGACAACCGCGGCTTTCCCCTGGCCAGTTATTTGTTTTCTTCAGTCTCCTGGAGGCTTCTCCTAATTACGGTCGGATCCACATCGGTAAACGGATGAGGATGGACCCCGCGCAGATCTTGAGCCGAAATGGTTTGAACAAGTCATATCGCCGGCGATCTCGTGGGCAGTCTTCGTTGTGCCCTCGTTTTGCAGCAAGGGCAAAACGAAGACATAACCAGTGAAAACTAAAGCAGCACGAGCATAAAATCAACCAAAACGCTCGGGACGAGCCCTGTGCCCAAAACGTAGGACGTCTTGGGCGCAGCCTCCTCGCGGGCCTTCGGCGCCTCGCTGCCGCACAAGGGCAGTCGGGGCGCTGAAGAAGGAACCCGCTTCGTTGGGGATGGGCTCGGTGTTCCTTGATTCCCAACCACCTTGTGGTGTTGGGTCTTCGTTTTGACGCCCCACGTTCCTTCCTCCTCTTCTCCTCCTCATCCTCTCCCTCCTCCTTCTCCCCCCTGCTCCGGTCACCCCCCTCGCTTTGACACCCCCCTCTCACGCTTCGTGGCCCCACAGGGAGCTCCACCGAAGGCCCCAGTGCTACCGTCCAAATGCGCCCCCCGCGCCCATTTCGGCACACCACTCACATGTTTCGTGGCCCTATAGGGACCTTCACCGAAGGCCCCAGTGCCACCGTCCATGCGCATCCTCCACACCTATTTCGACTCACCCCTCTTACGTTCCGTGGCCCCACAGGGAGCTCCACCGAAGGCCCCAATGCCACCGACTACATGCGTCCCCCTACACCCATTTCGGCACACCACTCACACGCTTCCTGGCCCCAAAGGGGGCTCCACCGAAGGCCCCAGCGTCACCGTCCTCATGCGTCCCCCACACATATATTTCGGCACACTCATCACACGTTTCGTGGCCCACTAGGGTGCTCCACCGAAGGCACCAGTGCCACCGGCCACATGAGCTTTTCAATATTCATGTCGGCATACGCCTCACGTTTCGTGGCCCCATAGGGGGCTCCACCGAAGGCCCCAGTGCCACCGTCCACATGCGTCCCCCACACTCATCTCGGCACATCCATCACACGTTTCGTGGCCCACTAGGGTGCTCCACCGAAGGCCCAAGTGCCACCGTCCACATGGGTTCTCCCATATTCATTTTGGCACACCCCTCACGTTGCGTGGCCCCAGAGGGAGGTAGCTCCACCGAAGGCCCCAGTGCCACCGTCCACGTGAGCCCCCCACACCCATTCTGGCACACCCTCACGTGTTTCCAGGCTCCAAAGGGAGTTCAACCGAAGGCCCCTCGCCACCGTCCACATGCGTCCCCACGCCCGTTTCGGCACACCGCTCACACGTTTCGTGGCCCCATAGGGAGCTCCACCGAAGGCTCCAGTGCCACCGTCCATGCGCATCCCCCACACACATGTCGGCACACCTATCACACGTTTCGTGGCCCCACAGGTTTCGTGGCCCCCTTGACCGTCCACATGCGTCCCCTACGCCCTTTTCGGCACCCCCCTCACACATTTCTTGGCCCCATTGGGAGCTCCACCGAAGGCCCTAATCCCACCGTCCACACACGTCCCCCGCACCTATTTCGGCACACCCCTCATTCATTTCGTGGCCCCATGGGGAGCTCCACCGAAGGCCCCAGTGCCACCGTTCACATGAGTCCCTCACACCCATGTCGACACGCCCATCACACGCTTCGTGGCCCCATAGAAAGCTCCACCGAAGGCCCCAGTGCCACCGTTCACATGCGTCCCCACAGTCATGTTGGCACACCCCTCTCATTCTTTGTGGCCCCATAGGGAGCTCCACCGAAGGCCCCAGTGCCACCGTCCACATGCGCACCCCGCACTCATTTCGGCCCCCCTCACACGTTTCGTGGCCCCATAGGGAGCTACACCGAAGGCCCCAGTGCCACCGTCCACATGCGCCACCCACATACCCATTTCGGCACACCGCTCACATGTTTCGTGGCCCCACAGGGAGCTCCACCGCAGGCCCCCGTACGAACGTCCACATGCGTCCCCCACACCTGTTTCGACACACCCCTCACACGCTTCGTGGCCCCATAGGGAGCTCCACCGAAGGCCCCAGTGCCACCGTCCACATGCGCCACCCAAACCTATTTTGACGCAGCCTTCACGCGCTTCCTGGCCCCATAGGGGGCTGCACACCTCTCACACCTTTCGTGGCCGCACAGGGAGCTCCACCGAAGGCCCCAGTGGCACCGTCCACATGCGTCCCCCGCACCCCCCGCACCCATGTCGGCACACCCCTCACATGTGTCGTGGTCCCATTAGGAGCTCCACCGAAGGCCCCAGTGCCACCCTCCCCATGCGTTTCCAACACAATTTTCGGAACCCATCACACGTTTCGTGGCCCCCTTGACCGTTCACATGCGTCCCCTACGCCCTTTTCGGCACCCCCCTCACACGTTTCGTGGCCCCATAGGGAGCTCCACCGAAGGCCCCAATCCCACCGTCCACATGAGTCCCCCGCACCTATTTCGGCACACCCCTCATTCATTTCGTGGCCCCATGGGGAGCTCCACCGAAGGTCCCAGTGCCACCGTTCACATGCGTCCCTCACACCCATGTCGACACACCCATCACACGCTTCGTGGCCCCATAGGGAGCTCCACCGAAGGCCCCAGTGCCACCGTCCAAACGCGTCTCCCCACGCTAATTGCGGATCCCCCTCACACGTTTCGTGGCCCAATGGGGAGCTCCACCGAAGGCCACAGTGCCACCGTTCACATGCGTCCCCCCCCCACACACCCATTTCGGCACACTCATCACACGCTTCGTGGCGGGAGCTCCACCGAAGGCCCCAGTGCCACCGACGAAATGCGTCCCCCACACCCTTTTCGCCACTCCCCTCACACGTTCCGTGGCCCCATGGGGAGATCCACCGAAGGCCCCAGTGCCAACGCCCACACGCGTCCCCCGCATTTTTTCGGCACACCCCTCACACGTTTCGTGGTCCCATACAGGGCTCCACCGAAGGCCCCAGTGCCACCGTTCACAGGCGTCCCTCACACCCACTTCGACACACCCCTCACACGCTTCGTGGTCCCGTAAGGAGCTCCACCGAAGGCCCCAGTGCCACCGTCCACACGCGTCCCCCACGCTCATTGCGACACACCCCTTACACGTTTCGTGGCCCCATAGGGAGCACCACCAGTGCCACCGTCCACATGCGTCCCCCGCACCTATTCTGGCATACCCCTCACACGTGTCGTCACCCCATAGGGAGCTCCACCGAAGGGTCCAGTCCCACCGACCGCATGCGTCCCCCACTCACACGTTTCGTGGCCCCACAGGGAACTCCACCGAAGGCCCCAGTGCCACCGTCCACATGCGTTTCCCGCACCCATGTCGGCACACCCCTCACAGCAGGGTTCGTGGCCCCGTCGGGAGCGCCACCGAAGAAGGTATTCACAATTGCGGCATTCACAACTGCCTATGGTTGCGTCCTTCGCCAGGCCAATTGTTTCACAGTTGGCCTTCGGTTTTCCGGAGGGATTCCATGGGAAATCGAAGTTTAACTTAAGGGGAGACAGGGGGTATGTGAGAGCGACTTCCTGGGAGGGATCACCGCAGCACCGGCCTGCGCGCCGGGATCCGGCCCGCCCGCGGCCTCCTGGAGCCGCAGGAGGAGGAGGGGGAGGAGGAGGGGGAGGAGGAGGGAGGGGGAGGAGGAGGAGAGGAGGAGGAGGAGGAGGAGGAGAGAGAAGGAGGAGGAGGAGAGGAGGAGGAGAGGAGGAGGAGGAGGAGGAGGAGGAGGAGGAGGAGGGGAGGAGGAGGAGGGGGAGGAGGAGGAGGAGGAGGCGGAGGATGAGGAGGAGCAGGAGATCGGCATCGCTCAGCGTGTGCATTCTTTCTCGGCGGGGACCATCCATCGGCAGCGAGCGAGGGGGGGAAAGGAGAAGGAGAACGAAGGCCTTCTCGGAAGGCGGCGGGACTTTCAGAAGCCTTTGCGCCTTCTGAGGAGTTTCCTGTGTCCTCGGGGAAGGCTCCGAAAACTGCTCCGGAGGCCGGGGGACTCCCGAGCCTTCTGAGAAGGCCCCCTCCGTATCATTTCCCCCCCTCGCTCGCCGCCACTTGGTATCGGTTGGACGTGCGCGTTTTTTCTCGGCGGGGGGAGCAATTTCCGGACGAGCATTAGGTCGGGCCTGTCCCTCTACAGGGGGCCTCTTCAAAAAGAGTGAACAAATTTAGTCTGGGGACTATGTGCTTAGCATTTTGGGGGGCATTTGGTATGCATGATTTTGCGTCTTTTTATTTTTCGTCTAAAATCCCGACCTAAAGTTAGGATCGCGTTCATGCCTTACCTAACTGATAGGTCAGACCTACATGTTAGGACAGTCCCAATATAGACCTAACCTTTTAGCTCAAGGATGCTCAGGGAGGATCGACCAGCTCCGGAGCGCCAGTCGCGCAGAGAGCCGCCTCGGGCGGGCTGCGGTCTGCGGCGGGCCTCCGGGCGGCGCCCCCCGAGGCAGGAGGCGTGCCGACCATGGCCAGGGCGCCGCGGGACCTCGCCGACGCCGATCTGCGAGGGGCCGAAGACTTCGACGTCTGTTCATGGGGGACGAGGAGGAGGAGGAGGAGCACCGGCGGCGGAGGAGAAAAGGGACGAGGAGGAGGAGGAGAAAAGGGACGAGGAGGAGGAGGATGAGGAGAAAAGGGACGAGGAGGACGAGGAAGAGGAGGAGGCGGAGGCGGAGGAGTACCAGCGGCGCGGCGCGGCCCTCAGGCGACCCGAGGCCACTCGGGTGGCGGCACTGAAATCAGGTTTCCTGCATTTGGGACCGCGTAGAGGCCGCTCCTCCTGCTCCTCCTCTCCCTCCTGTTCCCCCTCCTCCTCGTTCATCTTCGCTTCCCCGCGGATCTGGTCCAATCCGGTCCAAACTTTTCCAAATCCGGTCCAAATCGGACAGCGCCGGGGGCCACGCAGGCTCCCATGGAACGGACATCAAAGAAGACGGCAGAAACGCGCAAATGCTCGGACTCCCGCGCGGCTTTGTTGGATCGTCGCCGGGCCCCCCTGGCGGCGCCTCCAGCGCGGCCCCCTGGCGCCCTCCGCGCGCCAGGGAGGGGGGTCCGGCGCCGATCCAAGAGATCCTCGCGGAGCTCCGAAAGTTCATGTTCATGCAGCTTGTTGCTCTTCTGGATCTCGGTCATGGCTCCTGCCAGTGACCCTGGAATCGGCACTAACCAGGATGGACGGTGGTCAAGAGTGCCTCGGCGTTTTCGCGTCCAGTCTTGGCCACGGCTGTGGTGCCCAGGGCCTCCAAGAAGGCCGAAGGGGCCCAAGAGAGCCACAGGACGGTTCCTCGAGGCTACGGAGGGCTCCTAATATCCAGTTGCCTCAGGCAAGTCCCGCCACCGTGCCTGGGTTGCGGGTTAGTTATAGGCATCCTGCACGTTAGTCAGGGGCAGCCACACCAGCCAGTGCGCACCCAAGAGGCCCAAAGTGAACGCGTTCACCTTGAGAGCCCTCTGGGAGCTTTAGACTGCATCCGATCCGTGGCCTCAAGGTCTCAAGGCTCCCCCAGGATGCCCAATGAGTGCGTCCATATGCTGCGCGATGCTATTCTTTACTCGTGTTTCGCTTCTGGGAGGCATCTTTCGGGGCTGGACAGAACCCCCACCCTGACACGTCGATTAGTGAATTGTCCGTTTTCGGTTCTCGAGAGGGCGCCGCTGCCGTCATTTTCCAGGCTTGCGCCCTCCAGGTTTGGGCCCCAGGTCGTTGTCACTAAACCACGTTTTGCTAAAGGGGGTTCTGTCCATCCCCGAATCTTGGGCGGCCAGTGGGGCGGCAGTCGGCCGCCCCTCGGCCTTCGTGGGGACCCCTCGGCGGCCCTCGGCGGCCACCCGCAAAGCGCGCGCGCGCGCGCTGGAGCGCCCACGCCGCCGGCAGGACTTCGCCGGGGCGGCGCCGCCGCGGGCGCCCGCGGGCCCAGGCGCGCCGCGCCCATCGCCCTGACAGGGCCCTGGGGCTTTCAGAGCCCCGAATCATCAGGGGTAAGTCGGGTCAGGGCTAACTCGGGTTCGTTTTTCGGGATTCCGAACCCGAGTTATCCCGGACCCGAGTTACCCCGGATAACTCGGGCGCCCAGAGCCCCGAATCATCAGGGGTAACTCGGGCGCCCAAGGCTTCCTGAAGACGCCTGCAGGCCAACGGGGGGGACCCCCCGGGCCTCCCCCAGGCGCTTGGGAGGGCAGCAAGGAAGCTGCCAGAATTTCTCTTGGATCCTCGTGCGGGCTGCGGATTCCAGGGCATAAGACGTGCCCTCTTCTCCCCCCGGGGGGCGTGCCGCATCAGGCATCCTGTTCCTGCGCCCATCGCCTCCTGCTAGACCTGCTGGCCACAGGGCTCCCTTCTGAGACTACTCGGCGTGTCTCGAAGGAGCACTGTACATGTACAGTCGAACGGCGGTCGGCTCGGTGAGGGTACCCTGATGTTCTTCGTGCTTGTTGGATGTTCGTGTGCATCCTGGAGAGGATACCATCGGATGTTCTGTGTGTTTTGGCTGGCGGAGGGTCTCGTGTTCTTGAAGGGTGCTCTTGTGGTTTATGTCTGATTGTTTGAGGCGTTCCAGAAAGGGGGCCCGCCTGTGAGGGCCGAAGGACTTGCCACCTCTTCCTCAGCGGAAGGCGGCCGAAGCTGGCGGACGTGAGCCAGGGCCTGCTACGCGGACAGAAGGCCTGCGGAAGGCAGCGGAAGCGAGAGAAGCCCCCCCAAGAGATGACAATATGTTTTGGATCAGGCGTTCGGACACTGGCCATATCGTGTACAAACATGTAGATATAGTGCATGTCAGAGTGAGGGGGCCGAAGGGTCATTCATTGTCCCTGGGCGCGTGGCGGAAATTGTGTTCCGCAGAAGAGATTGTTGAATTCTCAGTTCCAGAGAATGATTATTGTTATTTCCCCCCATTGGTAACCATTATATGTTTCAATTAAAGTGCTTCTCCCAGGGCTGGTTCCCTGGTTGTTGAAAGAGGGGAAGAGGGTCATTAAAGCTGGGTTCTTGGGCCTTGGTTTACAACAACAGCGGCTCCCACTTAATATTTTCTCAGAAACTATTCCCAAATCGCGCTATCGCGCGGGGGAATCGCGCTATCGCTCGAGATTTCTTGCGATCCATGCAGGACGCACGCTTCAGCAACCCGCCTTCCCTTTGTCTCTTCCTTCCACCTGTCCTTCTTCCTCTGCGTTAGGGGCTGCGCGAAATGCACGTTGCAGATAAGAACGATGTACCTTCAAGGGGGTGATGAAGAGGGCGGGTATCGAGGGCTTGGGATATACGTATTCAATGGCACGCGAGCAGATAAGCGCGAACAGTCCTAACCTCATTGTTGTTGTTGGTGGTGGTTTTGTCGTTGCTGTTGTGGCCGTTGCTGCCTTCGTCGTCGTTGTTGTTGTGGTTGTTGTTGGTGGTGTGTTTGCTGTTGCGATTGTTGTTGCTGCTGTTGTTGTTGTTGATGATATGATGTTGTTTCTGGTGTTGTTATGGTTGTTTTTGTTGTTAGTGCATTGTTTGCTGTGTGTTGTTGTCTGCGTCCCACCCACGACCCGGCCCGCGAACCACCCGCGACCCACCAGCGACCCACCCGCGACCCGCCCCGCGACCCGCCCGCGACCGACCCGCGTCCCTCCCACGACCCACCCACTTGCTTTGACAAAAAATTCGTCGCATGCGGCGGGATCGTTGCATTGTTCCCCACATCCAAAGGGGGGATCTGGTCTTCTCCGGACACCCCGCGCAGGAACAGGATGGAAGGAACCGCCCCCCCTTCTCATTCACACACTCACACGCTCTGGAGGCCCCGCCTTATGGGGCCCGCCGCGCATGTGCTTAATCCGAGCGGGTCATCGGCATCCTGTGTCTGTCGTCGCTGTTGGGCCCCTGAGGCCTGAATATTGAGGAAGTATCAGGCGGGACCGTGTCGGTGAGTGAATTGCGTGGAAGTCTCGAACGGGAGCCCCCACCCGCCGCTAATTTCTTTGTAGTCCGAACGGGTCATCGGCTTAGTGCAACTGTTGTCACGTTTGGGCCCCTGAGGCTTGATTCTGAAGGAAGAATCAGGCGGGGGCCTCGTCTGTTAGTGAATTCTGAGGAAGTCTCAGGCGGGAGGTCCCGCCCTATGGGGCCCGCCGCTCACGTTTTTTTTTTTTTTTTTTTTTTTTTTTTTGTTTTTTTCTCTCCGAGCGGGTCATCGGAATCGAATGTTTGTCGTCACCTTTGGACCCCTGAGGTTTACATATACAGGAAGTATCAGGCGGGAGCCTCGTCTGTGAGTGAATTGCGAGGAAGTCTCAGGCGGGAGGCCATCTCCCTATGGGGCTCGCCGCTCATGTTTTTAATCCGACCGGGTCACCGGCCTCTTGTATTTGTCGTCACGATTGGGCCCCTGAGGCTTGAATATGGGGGGAGTATCAGGCGGGATTCTCGTCTGCGAGTGAATCGCGAGGAAATCTCAGGCGGGAGCCCTCTCCATATGGGGCCCGCCGCTCACGTTTCAATCCGAGCGTGTCATCGGTGTTCACCATGACGCACGCGTCGTACCTCACCTCCTATGTTGTCGCAGGGCCAGACGCTGCGTCAGGGATTCTCCATCGACTGAGCGAGGGGCGAGGACACTGGTCGCACGGGCACGTCTGACGATCAGTGGTGGCTGCACCTCTACGTCATGTTCTCCCGCGCCACGCGCCTGCGGAACATGCGGATCCTGCGGCCGCCGCCGCGAAAGTTCCCGGAGCGAGCGCCGCCGGCATCCTTGCGGAAGGCATTCCTGGAGTTCGGCGTCAGAGCGGAGAGCTTCAGGGAAGAGGCGGAGCAACTCGCGGCAGAGCTGGGTTTCGCGCTGACCCCGGCCTGAACGCGGCGGCGCCCCGCTCGGAGCTCGCGGGGTTATCCCAACGGCCAGGTCTCGCGCGCCAGCGGCTCGCGGGATTGTCCCGACGGCCTGGCCCGCGGGGCTGTCCCCGATGGCTGCGCGATTTCGCCGTCGGATAACGCGCCCCTGCCAGGCGTGGCGGCGAGGGCGCCGAGGAAAGTCTACGCGCGCGCCCCGGCCAGGAGGAAGGACAGGTGCAGAAGTCCAGGAGGAGAACGAGCGGGGCAGCGAAGGGGAGGGGGGAAAGGAGAAGGAGGTGGAGGAGGGCAAGCCAAAGGCCGAGGAGGAAGATGAGGATGAGGATAGGGACAAAGTGGGGAAGGCGGAGGAGGAGGAGGAGGAGGAGGAGGAGGCGAAAGAGGAAAAGGAAGAGAAATTCGACGAGCGAGCCAGGAAAGAACAGGAGGAAGAAAAGGAGGATAAGGACGTGGATGGGGAGGAGGAGGAGGAGGAGGAGGAGGAGGAGGAGGAGGAGGAGGAGGAGGAGGAGGAGGGGGTAGAGGAGGAGGAAGAGGAGGAGAAGGATAAGAAGGAGGAGGAGGAGAAGGAAAAATAGAAGGAGGAGGAGGAAGAGGAGGGGGACGGAGAGGGCGGAAGGATGCCTTCGCCTGGCGAAGAAGAACATAGCGAAGGGTAAGGCTAAATCGATCCCCGTGCGGGGCCCGACCGTCGGAACTTTTAAAATCAGAACCTGCGGCAGGCTTCCTCAAAGTTTCGCAAAGTGCCGTCGACCCCGCGGCCTCCTTACCCCCAAGTGCAGGTTGCCACGCATGTGTTTTCAATGTCGCCTGCCTGGGGGGCGTCTCTTGGCCACGGTTGGGGCCGTCTCGAGATTTGCTCGGAGCTCGCTCCAGGACAGGTCTTGGGTTTGATTGTGAGGGGTCCCCAGGGTCCGCGTCTGATCTCACTCGATCGAGCACAATCGGCGGCCGAACCGGCCAAATCGGACCAACCTGCAAATTTTGATTCCAGCTAGATGTTTTCCTTATCAGGCGGCTGAGCGGGCTCAGAAAAGGGCCCTGGGGGGAGATGCCATGTTGTTGCTCCGCCCAAAGCTTCACCATGGGTTCCAGACGCCATGAGACTGAAACGCCAGCGAGTTTCTTTGCATTTCCTCGCCCGCCGTGCCCTGCTTTGCCATGCCCGCCATCGGGCGGAGGCCATGCCATGCTCCGACCAAAATGTGTGTTGCATCTGGCGCAGGTCAGAGTGAGGTGGCCGACCGGTCATCCAGTGTCATTGGGTGCGTGGCTGAAGGGGAGTTTCGCCATCCGGATCATTGTGGTTGTTGTTGTTGTTGTGATTGTTGTTGTTGTTGTTGTTGTTGTTGCTGTTGCTGTTGCTGTTGCTGTTGCTGTTGCTGTTGTTGCTGTTGCTCCTGTTGTCGTTGATTTCCCACAATTGAAGAATCATTATTGTTGATCACCCGCCTCCGGTTGCCATTGTGCCTTTTGTCAATGGAAGTGCCTCCCCCGAGGCTCGCACCTTGTTTCTTTTCTGGGGGAAGTCACGAGGCTCAAATTGCGCCCTTGGTCCCCATATTAAAACAATAACGGCTCCCGCCTGAGACTGTGACAAAATGCAGCCAGGGTCCCCGCTCCCGCCTGAGACCTCTTCGCAATTTATTCAGGAGTCGCGCTCTCGCTTGGCAATTTGTTCAGGAATCGCTCTCTCGGCGCTCTGGAGTCGCGCTTTAGCTGGATATGTGTTTGCAGAGTACTCAAGAAACGCGCTCTTGCGTTGGAATTCCCCGCAATTCACTCAAGCGCCGCGCTTCCGACATTCAAGCACCCCGGAGTCGCGCTGCAGTCCTTCGTGGCCCCCTCTATTCCCTTTGTGGCCCCGTTGCAGCCCTTGTTGGCCCCCTCGCTGCCCTTCGTGGCTCCGTTGCAGCCCATCGTGGCCCCCTCGCTGCCCTTCGTGGCCCCGTTGCACCCCTTTGTGACCCGCTCGCCGCCCTTCGTGGCCGCGTTGCAGCCCTGCGTGGCCCCCTCGCTGCCCTTCGTGGCCCCGTTGAAGCCCTTCGTGGCCCCCTCGCTGCCCTTCGTGGCCACGTTGCAACTCTTTGTAGTTCACTCGCTGCCCTTCGTGGCCCCGTTACAGCCCTTCGTGGCCCCCTCGCTGCCCTTCGTGGCCGCATATATGCCTGCCCTTCGTGGCCTCCGCTCGTTGGCCCCCGTCGCGGCCCCTATATGCATGCGTTTCGTGGCCCCGCTGTCGCCCTTCGTGACCCCTTCGCTGCCCTTCGTGGCCCTTTTGTTGCCTTCAGTGACCCCGTCCTTACCCTTTGCGGCAGCGGCCCAATATATGTATGCCCTTCGTGGCCCCCGCTCGTTCGCGCCCGTCGTGGCCCCATATGCATGCCCTTTGTGGCCCCGCTGTCGCTTACATGGCCCCCTCGCTGTCCTCCGTGGCCCCGTTGCTACCCTCAGTGGCCCCGTCGTTGCCGCTGTGGCCCCGCATTATCTGCCCTTCGTGGCCCCCGCTCGTTCGCGCCCTTCGCGGCCCCATACGCATGCCCTTCGTGGCCCCGCTGTCGCCCTTTGTGGCCCCCTTCCTGCCCTTTGTGGCCCCGCGGTCGCTCTCGCTCTCCCTCTCGCTTTCGGTTTCGCTCGTCGTCGCCGTCGCCGTCGTCGTCGTCGTCGTCGTCGTCGGTCCCCTCTCCGTCCCTCTTGGGGTCGGGTTGCCGCCGGTCAGCTTTGCCGCTGGCCAGGCCGGCGGTCCGCGGCCGCCCCGCCGCTTGCCGGGGCCTGGCCTGCAGGGAAGGAAGATCTACCCTCCAATAATGGGTACGATCGAAGACGAAGAGGGCAGGTATCGAGGGTTTTGGGAATACACGTTGAATGACACTCGAGCAGATAAGAGCGGACAGTCTTAAACTGATTGTTGTTGTTGTTGTTGTTGTTGTTGTTGTTGTTCTTGCTGTCGTCGTCCCGCCGTCGACCAGGCCCGAGATCCACCCGGAACCCACCCGTGACCCACCCGCGACCTAGCCGCGACCCACCTGCGACCCACCCGCGAGCCTCCCCGCGACCCACCCTGCGCC
Source organism: Prorocentrum cordatum (assembly GCA_963575745.1). NCBI lineage: Eukaryota > Dinophyceae > Prorocentrales > Prorocentraceae > Prorocentrum > Prorocentrum cordatum. The sequence continues at coordinate 1,042,565 of CAUYUJ010008891.1, forward strand.
CGCCCCTTCACTCTTTTTCGCAACTGCGAGGTGCTACATCTTCTTCAGTGCCGATGCGCCGTCCAGGCTCCAGGTGCCAGGCTTGCTCGCTTGCCTGCCTCGCCGGCCATCCCCACCTTGTCGGCCCGCCCTCCTCGAGGAGCCTCCGGGGACGCCGCGCCTTCGCCCCGAGCCGCTGGCCCTCCCTTGCTCCCGAGCTCTTGCGGCCGAACTGCCAAGAGCCCACCGTCTTGAGCAGACATCGGGGCGGCTCCTTTTCCTGGCGATCGTTTTCTTAGCCATCGTTTTGCCGATCGGCGCGGGCCCGCGCCACCCCCCCCTGGATTAGATCTTGGTTGTTTTGGCGCCTGTGCTGTTTCGCGCAGGTGGAGTCCCCCCCATAGGACTCGCACGGCGAGCGGAGGTACGCCTTGTTTTTTCTTGGCCCGCCGCGCAAGATTCGCACCGAGCCTGGACCGAAAGGAGGAGACACCAAGGAGGGATCGCAACAAGAGCACCCAAGACGACGTCATCGCAAACATAATCTCAAGACGGCGAAGGCGACGGCGACGGCGACGACGGCGACGGCGACAGCGACGGCGACGGCGACGGCGACGGCGACGGCGACGGCGACGGCAACGGCAACGGCGACGATGACGACGACGACCCTTCCCCTCTCACGTCGCAGGCTTTCGTAATCGGCCCCTGGGTATCTCGACCGCTTGCCTGTGGCAAGTTGTTTCATCCCGAGTCGGCATTGGACGGTCCTGGGACGGGGAAGTCCGCCTGAAGAAGCCGAAGACATTGTAACAAGTGGTCGACGGAAGAAGAATATTTCGATGGCGCGGGCATTCGCGCGGAAGCGTCCCGCGTGAATTGGCGCGCAGGCGTCCACTTCTCCACGCGGTGCCACACTGGCGTAGACAGCGGCGTAAGGTCGCTACGTCATCGTACGCCAGGCCCGTTTGGTCTCGTCGTTCAGTTCTATACGTCACTCTGCAGACGGGCTGGCGGCGATGTAGGCAACGCCGATGTAGGTTTCGTTAATGTGGGAACGCGTGGCTCGCGCTTTCTTACACTTCGCTTATATCGTGCTCTCTCAATCCATTCGCAGATCGGAAATTCAGGGCAGTGTGGTTCGCGATCACGTCATTTGGGCCCCCCAGTCTCACCATTAAGCAACATCTGTGTTAGCCTGGCCTTGGTAACTTTTGCTGCTGCGACCAGACCTGAGTCGACCAGACGTAAGAGTGACCCTTCGCCGGAGTGACCTGTGGTGCGGGCCCAATGGGGTCCCCGGTCGCCGATCGAGATGCGATGGGAGCGTCTTGATCGGCGATCGGGGGGTTGGTTGGTACCCCCGTGGCCCCCAAGAAGCCGCGCACCGAAGGTCACCCTTACCCAGGGTCACTCTTGCGTGTCGTCGACTCAGGGGCGGCGATGCCGACGGCGGTGGCGGCGGTCTCGGGGCGGTCCGCCGCCGACAGGCGTGCCCCCGGCGCCTGGCCGCCGGCCGTTTACGGCGGGGTCGGTCGCCACGTCCGCCGCCCCCTTTTATTGTGGAGTTTGTTCATTTGGAGATTCCAGAGGAGGAGGAGGGAGGATGATCCAGGCCTCCCAGATGGGGTCCGAGTATCGGGCCGAGCGAAAGGGGGGGATAGGGAAAGGAGGGGTTACGAAATCTGCTACATGCAGCTGGTTTCGGCCCCGCCGCCGGGCCCATTCCTCGATACACTGGCGCCTCCCAGCGCCGGGAGGCGCTGGGAAAATCAGCTACGTGAGCTGATTCTCAGACCCCCCCTGTTTGCTATCCCCCCCTTTCGCCCGGCCCGAGAGTAGACGGTGTCGGGGAATCGCGCCAAGTTGCCGATGCATCGGCGATTCGGTTCGATGTGCAGACCGAGTTGCTTCACGTCGGCGGCGATGCATCGTCGACATATGCATCGCCGATGTATCGGCGATGCGGCTCGATCCTCCGACCCCATCCACTGCGACCCCATCTGGGAGGCCTCCAGAAGAGGAGAAGGAGGAGGAGGAGGAAGACGAAGAGGAGGAGATGCCAACACCGCTGCCCTGACCGTGCAGAGTGCTGAAACATATCGATCCGCACTTGCAGAATCTCCTCAGGACTGTTTGAGAGACTCCGACCGGATTGTAAACTCAGACCCTGGTGTTCGGATGCAACTCTTGGGAGGTCTAATTCTGTCTTCGCCCTGGTCCGAAATCCGGTTGAATCCAGCTTAATCCAGCTTAATCCCGCTTAGTGCCGCTTAATCCGGCTTAATCCTGCTTGGTCCGATGCCCACTCCTGCGTAACAGCTCCCAGATGGGGCTTAATTCTCCAGAATCTTTCCGACGAAAACCTCGCAGTAGTTGCCTCCTAACTGGTGCTATGTTGTCCTCTTTTTGTACGGCCAGGGGAGTTGAGCCCGTCCGGCCGCGCCGTCGGGTGATGAGCTCGATTCCCGGCTCCGTTTGGGTGCCGTGGGCTGGGGAGGGGCCCCTGGGGCGGCCGGGGGAAGCTTGAGTATCACTTACCGCCATCACCGAGATCGGGTTCATCTACCCTCGAGGGGGGCAATCGTCGATATTGACGTCAGTGCCGACCTCTGAGCCTCTCAGGGTCGTTGGTTTCGGGAAGTGGCTCGCGTACTTGTGAACTGACTCCCCAGACCCTTCGGGTCATGGGGTAAATCAGGAGGAGCGTTTTTGTCTACGTTTTCTGCTTCTGATGGTCTGAAAGCCCGCTTCGGTATCAGGGGAGAAAATCTGCTCCACGGGAAAGGGTTTAGGTTTCAACAGGGCAGTGGGAGTCAAGCCCGCTCGGCCGTCGAAAAGGCTAGATCCCGAGATATCGGACGTGACAGCGCACTACCGCATTGGACAGTTGCTTCGCTAAGGTTGGTTTCTGATGGCCCGAGGGCCCGTCGAAGGTTTGGGTTCTGACTGGCTGACTGCTGACTGACTGGATCGCGTCGGAGAACGACTGGGCCAGCCAGTAAGTCGGTCAGGAGCTCAAACCTTCACGGCGTCAGTATGTCGGGTCGGACAAAATGGGGGGATAGGGGAATCTGCTGCATGCAACTGGTTTCGGCCTGGATGCCGAGTGCCTTCAACGATGCATTGGCACGCTCATCTCCCAAGGCCCACCCCGGAACCTGACCAGGATGTATGCGTCTTTTCAGACACTGTCAAACAGAATTGCCTGGTCGAGTGAGGCCTGTAACTCCTCAGCCACATGAGCCGTGGAGTTGCTGGTCGCTTGCGAACGTGATGCCGAGCGACTGCGGAATGTACCAGTGCTGCCACCCAGTCCAGACGCTCCTGAGTCTTGGCATCGCTCGGACGTGTGCATGTTTTCTCGGCGAGGACCTTCGAGGAGCATCCTCGACCATCGGGCCAACAAAGCACGCACGAGATCGAAACATGCACAGGGACTGGACGTCCGAGCGACGGCGAGGAGTTCTCTCAGACCATCCAGTGAAGACGAGCTGTCTTGCAAGCCGGTGCGCTGTCAGGGGCGGGGAGCAGGCACTTCCCCCTTCGAATGTAACGCCTGTGCTTTGTGCAAACGTGGCGCCTCACGTGGATGACGTCCGCTGGGCAACCATCGTAGAGCGCAAAGTGTTTGGACAGGCGACACCAACAAGGTAGTCGGTCACCACTCACCAAGCCACCCTAACCCAACCCGAAGGCCTCAATTTGCCCTCCATTTCAACTGGGGGGGGGCGGGGAACAGTGAAAAAACACATATGGAACCCTTACCCCCCCCAACCCTAAATTCGGGTCTTGGGGTTGGGTTGGGGTGGTCTGGTAGGTAGTCCGTCGGAGCATTTTTGTCTGTCAAGTGCGGCGCCCGCCAGCGGCAGTTGGAAGCACCGCGTGTATTCTGTCAGGACGGCGAGAGTCGTGCTGACGGCGCCTATGGTTACGTGGGGGGCCGCCCCAAAATTGGTGGTTTTGGTGTGTGGAGAACCGGTTCAGGCACATTTCCCTTCCATTGCGTGGCGCGGAGCGCTTTGACGACGAAGTCGCTGCGCGCTCTCCTGAGGCGCGGTATCTGCCCAAGATGGGTTCCCATGCGTCGATCCGCGAGGGGGGGAGAGGGAAGAGGATGGGGGAAGGAGGCCGGAAGCATGAATGAGGAGTAGGGATGGATGAGGGAACAGAAGGAAGAGGAGGAGGAGGAGGAGGAGGAGGAGGAGGAGGAGGAGGGAGGAGGAGGAGGTGGAGGTGGAGGAGGAGGAGGAGGAGGAGAGAGAGAGAGAGGGAGGGAAGAGGAGGGATGGAGGGAGGGGCGGGAGCGACGCACTGCCTCCAAGGCGGGGGCCCTCGGACCACGCCCCGTGCGGGCGCCCCGCGCCGCTCCCGCCGCCCGAGCCCATGCCGCGACAGCTTGCGGGCAGAGGTGCCGCCGCGGGGCCTGCGCGAGGCAGGCAGGGACCACTCACCACCCACCAAACCACCCCAACCCAACCCGAAGGCCTCAATTTGCCCTCCATTTCCAGTGGGGGGGGGGGTCGAGGAACGTTGAAAAAACACATGGAACCCGTACCCCCCCCCAACCCGAAATTCAGGTCAAATTCGGGTCTTCGGGTTGGGTTGGGGTGGTCTGGTAGGTAGTCAACCACGAAGTGGGGGGAGGGACGCGCAGCAGTGCTCCGGAGGGGCAGGACGGGAAAGAGTCCGCCGAAGAAGATGGGGAGGATGACGACGATGATGATGATGCTGATGATGATGCTGATGATGATGCTGATGCTGATGCTGATGCTGATGCTGATGATGATGATGATGATGATGCTGATGCTGATGCTGATGCTGATGCTGCTGCTGATGCTGATGATGTTGATGGTGATGGTGGTGGTGATGGTGATGATGTTGATGGTGATGGTGATGGTGATGATGGTGATGGTGATGATGGTGATGGTGATGGTGACGATCGCCTGCCGCTGCCGCTGTCGCCGCGGCCGCAGCCGCCGCGTCCGCCGTTGTCGGCGCCTTGTCGCTGTCGTGGCCGTCGTCGTCGTCGTTGCCGCCGTCGCCAAAGCCGTCGTCGTTGTTCCCGTCATTGTCGTCGTCGCCGCAATTGCCGCGGCATGCGTCGGGCCTCCCGGAGTTTCGCTCTCGGTCCCAGCGAGGCCCCCCAAGAGCGGCTCGCGACGAGCAAGCGCAGCCCCGCGCCTCCGTTCGCGCCCTCGCGCGCCCTCCCCACGCAGCCCTCCCTGCCCACCCTCCCTGCGCGCACTCCCCGCGCGCACCCCCCGCGCGCACTCCTCCGCCCTCCCTGCGCGCACTTCCCTCAGCCACGCGGGGACAGGGATAATGACGAACGAACACACACACACACACACCCCTACCCATGGGGATGTTGAAGGGAGAAGGACTGGCTATGGGTATGGGTGCGGGTTGTCGGAACACTAGGGAGGCTCCCTCTCGAGCGGGGACCCCTATCCGACAACACGCACCCATAGTTCATTCCGTCCCACCTGTGGATATGGATGCGTGTTGATCGTTCGTCCGAGCAAGCACAACCTCTCGGCCTCCTTCAATCTGATCAAGGGGATGGGTCCGGGGCCCTATGTCGGGAAACATCACGACGCCGACACTGTTGTGTGGCAATTTGGGGGTTCTTCTCGGGCCTCCTGAGGATCCCTTCTCGCCACGGCCGGATCTTCCTCGAGATTGTGGCCAGAGCGCGCCCAAGGGCGGATCGAGGAGGGGGGGGGGTGAGGGGCGATTCCCAGACATCCGAGGCACTGTTTTTTCCATGCGCGGCCCCAGAGGTTCCGACCCCAAAGCAGGCCCCAGAGGCCGAGCCCGAGGCAAAATCACGCCCTGGAGCAATCATTCCGCGGAGATCTGGGGAGGCGGTGGAGGATCCCCAGGTCCCCGACGCCATGTTTTTGTTCCCCCTGCAGCGTGAACCCACGGAGGTCTCGACCCATTCCCCGCGGACCGTTGTTTCATCCCGCATCCCTCCGAATGCGCGGTGCGGCCCCTGCCGCCCCACGCGCCGCGCTTGCAGTGCCTTGGGGAGCCGAAGACCCCGTGGGGCAATTGCATCCGCCTTCGGCACCCAGGGCCTGTCCTGCTAGACATGGGATGTGCAGTAAACCCGTACGGTTCCTTCCCAAGGGTACCCTTGCAGCCTTGCCTCCTGGGTCCATCCTTGACCATCCTCGTTGGCCGCGCCCCCCCTCGAGAAGCTACGACAAGCTCCTCGCGCATCCTTCTGATGCGGGCCGGCTGTGTTGTTGCTTTCGATGCGCCGTCCCTGGAAGCCCTGACCCACTCCCCCCAATCGGAGGGAGGAGAAGCGATACCAACACCACCATGGGGCCCACCTCCAGCGAGGAGGTCCACGCTGCCTCCCCAGGCTGGAGGCTGGGGATGTCTCGGGCGAGAGGGGGGGACCACACCACCAGGGAGAACCCCGCTTGCCTCCTCGCACCTCCTCGCCCTGCTGGTGTTGGTGTCGCCTCTCCTTGTTCCTCCCCCCAAGCCGGCGTTCCACCCCGAGCCGCGTCCTGCTTGTCCCCCGGGGCCCGGCACGGGCCCCCCACACGGGCCGCAGAAGTGCGCCGTCGTGGGGGGGGGGCGGGGGCCCGGGCCCGACGACGGCCCCGGCGTCCGACGCCGACGACGCCGCCGTCGACGTCGACGACTGCAGCCGGCGGCCGACGTCGACGTCGACGTCGGCGCGACGGCGCCCGTCGTCGACGTCGTCGCTGGGCGACGGCGACGACGCCGCGCCGTCGCCGACGTCGCCTCAGCGCCGCCGACGACGTCGGCGTCGCGCGACGACGGCGTCCGACCGCGGCGGCCGGCGGCGGGGGCGACGAGCCCCTGCGGCCAAAGGGGCCACACGCGCGGCCTTCGTCGGGGCGGCGCGCGCCGCCCTCGCCCGCGGCCGGGAGCACGCGCCGTCCTCCGCGGCCTGGAGGCCGCCGCCGCCCGCCGCCGTCGCCGCCCTGCTAGCCGTCGGGGTCGTCGTCGTCGTCGTCGTCGTCGTCGTCGTCGTCGTCGTCGTCGTCGTCGTCGTCGTCCGAGTCGTCCGAGTCGTCCGAGTCGACGTCGGGGTCGTCGTCCGAGTCGTCGTCGTCGTCGTCGCCGTCTCTTCCTCACGTCGTCGTCGGGGTCGCTTCCGTCGTCGCCGTCTCGTCGTCGTCAACGCCAGGGTCGTCGCCGCCGTCTCGTAGTCGCCATGCTCGTCGTCGTCTCGTCGTCGTCGGGGTCGGGCTCGTCGGCGTCTCGTCGTTGTCGGGGTCGGGGTCGTCGTCGTCTCGTGTAGTCGGGGTCGGGGTCGTCGGCGTTGTTGTCGTCGACGTTGAGGGAGCAGGCGGGGGGAGAGGAGATGGAGGATGAGGGAGGGAAAAAGGGCGAGGATGAAGAGGAGGAGGAGGAGGAGGAGGAGGAGGAGGAGGGGGAGGAGGAGGGGGAGGAGGAGGGAGGAGGAGGAGGAGGAGGAGGAGGAGGAGGAGGAGGAGGAGGAGGACGAGGACGACGACGACACCGACAACGACGACGACGACGACGACGACGACGACGACGACGACGACGACGACAACGACGACGACAACGACGACGACGAGACCGACGACGACGTCGACGGCACCACCAGCGGCGGCGGCGACGACGTCGAGCACCGGAGCAGTCAACATGACGCCAATCTCAGCCACACGCCGCACCCACACCGCACCCACAGGGGGGGAGGGAGGGGGGGAGGAGGACCATGGCGTCACCCCGCACACACCCACAACAACACACCACACCCACACCACATCCACAGGGCGGGGGGGAGGGAGCCACCACGCCACGCCCACGCCCACGGGAGGGAGGGGGCAATCGCGCGGGGGGGGGGGGGGGGGCCGATGGCATTAGCATTGGGGGGGGGCCAAACCCTCGACCACATATCCGGCGCGCCCGCTCCCCCGCCCCTCCCTTCTGGATGCTCTTCGGACGGGGTAGCCTAGGCCTCCTAGATGGGGCCGGAGGATCGCACGGCATCGCCGATGCATCGCCGATGCGGCTCGATGTGGAGCCTGGTTGGCTTCACATCGACGTCGCCGATGCATCGCCCACGTCGACGATGCATCGCCGATGCGGCGCGATCCCCGAATCCCATCTACGCCGACCCCATCTAGTGGGCCTCGAGTTCGGAAGAGGATAAATCTGTTCCAGAGCGTTCCGGAACGCTCTCAGAGCGTCCCAGAGAGCTCTGAGGAGGCCGCGGCGCCCGAGACATCCTCCAGATCCGCCACATCTCAGAGATGCTCGATTCATCCTTACCAGATGTTATCCTCGTCCCGGCTTCGTCTTCAACCAGACCTTGTTGGTTGCACAGGTCCCAATGGCGGGGCAGTATTGGTTTGCGCGGGCATGCGCGGGACTGGCCATAGCGAAAAGGTTGAGTTATCGGCCGGCACCTCCTCCAACGATCCCCCTCAGGATTACCTGGGTTGCCGCCGAGAAGTAAGACAAATATATCGCGGCGGGGTATCGCCATCTCGCGTCGGAGGATCGCCAGATATCTCTCCGGGCTTGAAGGCGTGCGTGCCGCGTCTAAGCCGGGTGGAACATCGTTTTCTCCGATGATATCACCACTCCCGATCCGCAGCGCCCTGGGGCCCGCCAGCAATGCGTGCCCAATGCCTCGATGCCCGCCCCTGGCGCCCCTCGGCTGCCAGGCTGCGGGCCGCGGCGGCCCGCGAACTCGTCGCCGCCGCGACCGCGGCCGCGGCCCCGGCGCCGCCCCGGGGACCCTGGGCATCGCGCCACAGTCGTGACGACAGTCCAGCGCCTACAATCGAAGAAGAACACAACGCCATAAGCAGAAACTTTCGGCGGCCCGCGCGGATTTCTTGGATCCGCGCTGGGCCCCCCCGGCGGCGTCTCTGTCGCCGCCCCTGGCGCGCTCCGCGCGCCAGGGAGGGGGGGTCCAGCGCAGATGCAAGAAATCCGCGCGGACCTCCAAAAGTTGATGTTTACGGCGCTGTTCATTTCTCTATACAACGGGTGTTGGAGCCGTCTGCGGGTCTGAGGCGGCCCAGGTGCCGCCCAGCAGGAAGGGCGGGCAGGTTGCGGTCGTGGGCTCGGGAAGGTTTATTGCTTCTGTTCTGCCTCCAGAGGTTGTTTTCAGGCCCCCAGAGAGGTAAAAGCGGATCCGGTGTGAGAAACTCCACCAGGTGGACCCCGGGAGGGGTCCGCGGACCGATTTTGAGCGGATTTGGCTCGGGGGCACCCAAACGGGGCGGTGACCACACCGTGCGGTGAGTCTGTGGGGATTCGGGGTCACCGCACGGTTCTGGGACTCGGGTCGTTCTCCGAGGACGTCTTGGGCGACTGGGGCCTCCGAGGTCCCAAAACCGTGCACTGACGGACCGTGCGGTGATGTCTTGGAGGGTTTCGAGGTCACCGCACGGTCTGTCACCGCGCCGTTTCGGGACTCCAAATTGGTTTCACCCCCCCCCCCTCGTGACCAATTTCTGGGGCCCCACCCGGTTCAGGCCCCTGGCCGCCTCCATCGCCGGGATGCGGTCTGCGAGCGGCGCCGTTGGGTCCCTCTACAGGAGGAATATTCAAACATAGGCAAACAATAGTCAGGGGATTATTTTTGGGTATTGTATGACATTTTGGATTTTGTTTTACATATTTTTGTGTTTCGTCAAGAATCTCCCTTCAGGGGGACACGCCCGACTAGGTTTTGCGATCGGCGCCAAGGGGGCTCTGTGGGGTCGCCACGTGGCGCCAGGGCTTTTTGCTGAGCCCTCGCCGGGTCGCGGCAGAGATCTCTGTCCAGCGCCTCGCCCGCTCCCCGCCCAGGCCTCCTCCGCCTCCTCCTCCTCCTCCTCCTCCTCCTCCGCCGCCTGCGCCTCCTCCTCTCCTCCTCCTTCCTCTCCTCCTCCTCCTCCTCCTCCTCCTCCTCCTCCTCCTCCCTCCTCCTCCCCTCCTCCTCTCCTTCCTCCTCCTCCTCCTCCTCCTCCTCCTCCTCCACTCTCCTCTCCTCCTCCTCCTCCTCCTCCTCTCCTCCCTCCTCCTCCTCCTCTCCTCCTCTCCTCCTCCTCCTCCTCCTCTCCTCTCTCCTCCTCCTCCTGCTCCTCCTCCTCCGTTCCTCCCTCCTCCTCCTCCTCCTCCTCTCTCCTCCTCCTCCTCCTCCTCCTCCTCCTCCTTCTCCTCTCCTCCTCCTCCTCTCCTCCTCCTCCTCCTCCTCCTCCTCCTCCCTCCTCCTCTAATCCTCCTCCTCCCTCCTCCTCCTCCTCCTCTCCTCTCCCTCCTCCTCCTCTTTCTCTCCTCCCCCTCCTCCTCCTCCTCCTCCTGCTCCTCCTGATCCTTCTCCTCCTTCTCTCCTCCTTTTCCTCCTCCTCCTCCTCCTCCTCCTCCTCCTCCCTATCTATCTGTATATCGCCTTAGGCGCGCGACAATGTCAGCGGCGCCTGAACAGACAAAGGGGCCAACCCTGGAAGATCCGAGCTACGCCCCCGAACCGATCACTCACTATCGGAAAGAGGCTCTGGCTCCGAACGCTTCCAAGCTTCGAGCTGCTCAGACGAGACCCCAAAACGTCTCAACAAATCCTCGCGCGACCACCTGGGACCCCAGACAGGCTGCACTGGCAGGCGGGAGGACCGAGCCATCGCTCCACTGAGACCACGAGGGGCGGCAAGGGAAAGCAAGTCCGCGGCAGAGGGCTCCGACAACGGCCCGAGACGCCAGCCCTTATAAGGGCCACCCCAGGACGGGAAATCACCCCCCCAGGCCCGAGAGAGCTGGCGCCTCGTGTGCTTAGTGGGTGGCTTCGTCGCACGCGGCTTGGACAGTGACTGGGCAGCGGCCCACGCATAACCACCACAGGCGATGCAAACCATGCACCTGGGTCCCGTGAGAACGGCTGCACCATTCTCATCATACACGGACGCGACTCGCAACTGGTGCCCAAGGAGCTGCAGCAGCAGCGACAACTCGGAGTCCTGAGCACTGCAAGTCACGGAAGGGCTCTGGAACTTGAACTTGCCCCTGGAGCCCGAGACCAGAGAAGCGGCGGGCACGCGGCCTGACAAACAGCGCGCGAGGGCGCGCCTGGCCTGGCCTCCGTCGTCTTCAGCTGGCCCAGGGAGGTCAGCCGCATCACGAAGAGATCCTTGCGCCATCGTCACCTCCTGGGTCCCTGCCCAGACGGCGCACGCGCGCGAGAGCCGAGCCAGACCTTTGATGTCGGCCGCGGCCGCAGTCGTGTCGGGGTGACAGCCCGCACCGCGGCGGGCGAAACGGTCGGCATGGCCGTTACCCTTCCTCTCCCACTCCGTCGTCCTCCCCGCGTCCACGTCCCCCTGGGTCGCATGACCCTTAGTCTTGTGGGCCGCGAGGCCCGAATCGAACCTCTGAAACACCCTCGTCCAAAGATGGGCCCGAGGATTCGACGAATCAAGAGCGAACGACGGCGAGTTACAACAATCGACCGTGCCCTGGCAGTCGATATAAAACTCCACGGGCTCTTGGACGCACACGCATGAGAAACATATCGCAGCATCCTCCCCGTCCCGCGCCTGCTGGAAGGGAGCGAGGTCAGCGGGCACAGCACCGCGCGCGCAGGCGAGGAATCTCCCCCACTCGTCAGTCATCACTAACGACCAACCCGCACGACGGCTGAATTCACAATCTGGGTGGACCGCCGAGCCGTCCGAAAAGACTATCCCGCTCAAGTGCCCCGAGGCAGGGCGATTAACCCAGAAGATCTGAAATTCAGGGTCGAACGAATAGAGCGGGGCAGGCGGAAGGTCGATAGGACTAGGACAAATGCCACAAGCCGCGAGCTCGCACTCCTGACCCCAAGACTCCACCTGCCTCAACGCGGCAAGAGCTCGAGAATCGCAGAGGTCACGGCGGCACGCTGACCAGGCAGGGCACGACACTCGACGATGAAAGAGCGTTCCAGCTTCGCCGTGGCAGGCCAAACAAATCCCAGACGCGGTGATTCCGTGATCGCACTGCTTTTGCTGGGTCCAACTGGCCATTGAGACAAGAGACCTCAAAGCGCTCTGGTGATGATCGGACCAGACAGCATTTCTTTTCCCCTCCAGGGCTTGACGCAGAGGCTTCCAGAAAATCGGCCTGAGCCAAGCGCCCGACCGCTGGTGGCGAGCAAGCGCCACCACATCCGAACGGGCCAAGGCAGCTCGCTCAGCTAGCATCCTGACCTGGCTCGGAGCAAACCTGAGAAGGTCCAGCCTCTCTCCTCTCTCAGAGACGAAGAACCGAGCAGAATCCCCCATCCACCCCAGCTCAGAGAGGGAGAGAAGCAGGACGTGGGCAGGCGAGCACGCCACCCCCCAAGGGCTCTTCGACGCCTGGAGGTGGGAACGGGCGTGCTCAAAACACTTTTGCAAAATCGCCAAACTCGGGGAACCTTCCCAGACGGCCCTGGCCCACATAAAGATCACCGAGCCGTGATACAACTTTGCAGGGTCGATCTGCGCTCCGAGAGAGCAAGACAGCAAACGGGGCCCAACAGATGAGGTCTGCTTTTTCTTGAAAAGGCGACGCGCCGCCTGGAGCCTCAAGTTATGCAATCCCCGACCCGTCAGACCCATCACCCCCGCCCCCCAAAGGCTCCCGGCTTGAGGCCCCGAGCGGTGCACTGAACCTATCTTGGCGCCGGCCTCGCGAAACTTGCGCAGACGGCTGGATCGACGAAAACCTTTGAGAAGCCTGCGCCCCGCTATCGGGGCACGCCTGCGCCCTACACTCGCTGCGTCTGTCCCCAAATTACGAGCAACCCCCTTCCGACGAAACCCAAGAGCCCCCCATCCGTCGGACAGACGATCAGCAACGGCCTTGCACGAGGCCAGGAAACAACTTTTCGATACCTCCAGACGCAGGCGGAGGCGCGCAAAGCCGCTGGCCAAGCGAATGCCTACTGCTCCCAGCTGCTCGCCGACGTGGGACACGGTGCCGATGCTCTGCGCCGACACGTCGTCCACCACGTTGCGCAGCACCACCGAGGGATGGTCCCGCTGGATGCCCACGAAGAGCTGATACAGCAGCACCTTGATCATCGTCGTGGCCAAGCTGCAACCTGCCAAGACCGTGTCATCGGGCACCGCGAACACCGCACTGCAGCAATCCTGAAAGGTGATCGCCCTCGGCCCGCTGTACAGGGCGCACGCAGCACGCATCGCCTTCAAGTTGAACTGGACAGCTGCTGCCTGCTCGCCGAGCTCCTGGTGCGAGACGTATTCGTACGCCTTCTTTAAGTCAGTGAAAAGCGTGCCTGACTCCATGCCGACGCAGTGCCCGTAATAGCCGAGCAAGTTGTGCTCCCAGCCTGCCCGATCGCACGACTTGTCGCGCACGCCCCAGGACGCCGCCAGCTTGTGCTCGCGCTCCCACTCCTGGGCGATGTCCTGCCGCAAGCGGCTCCACACCCGCAGCAGGCTGGCGATCAGCGCGATCGGCCGCAGGCCGCCGCCCTCCTTGCCGATGAAGATTATCAAAGTCGGCCAAAGCTCGGACCAGGACGGCGCACTCTCCCACAGCTCCAAGAGATCCAACAATCGGACCAAGAAACTGTCGTCCAAGAGCAGCCAGGACCGCGGGTTCACGCAGTCGCTCCCCAACCCTGTGCTGTGGTTGAAGCGCTGCAGCACCCTCTTCAACCGCACCAGGCTCGGCCTCGGGAGGGTGACCTTGTCAGCTGCCTCCAGAAAGGAAGCCGCCAGCGGAGCCTTGCCGTCGAACCAGTAGCCCTGCCACTCGGCCAGCAGCGCATCAACTGCGGCGTCGCCCTGGAGCGCCTCGCCATGGGCCCCAGCGGGCCCCTCCAGCGCAACATGCTCCTTGCTGAACTTGCGCGCATCACGGCCTCCATTGAGCACGGCGTCCTTCGCCCAGGCCTGCCACCGCTGCCAAGCCTTGGTGCGCTCCTGCTTACCAACCTTGTCAGCAAAGGCCCGCACGGCGTCCTCGACCTCGAGCAGTGCCGTACTCCCTGCGAGCAGAGCGGAGCCGACGACGGCCGACGACAGCTGGGCCTCCCCGAGCAGCTCGGCGCCGAGCCTCGCGTCGTCGCACTGCCCCAGCAGGTCGAACAAATGAAGCACCTGCGGCCTGACATGAGTCGGCCAAGCCGCCATGTGCTCCTCCTTCTGGCGAACCGCGGCAGCTGCGCCAGGCGCCCGCGGGGCCGCGGCGCCAGGGCCTGCCGCGCCTTGGCATGCCCCTGGCGGCGCCAGCGGCCTGGCGGCGGCTGGTGGACCAGCCGCGGCAGCACCCGCAGCGGCGCCCTCGCCCGCAGCACGCCACAGCGCACGTGCACGATGCAGGATCGACGCCATCGAACTCCAAGCTCTGGCTGTCATGGACGCCCCAGGCGGAGCGCGCTTAACCAGGCGATCCAAGCGAACGCCTTTGCGCTTGAAGCCAAAGCGCCTGCCTCTGTAGCACTCGCCAGCTGCGCCGTGCAGGTCGAACAGGTGGCAAAGGTCGGCCTCCATGTTGTCGAGCCACTCCTGCCAGGCTGCCGTCAAGCCGAGGTGGGCAGGCGCCCTGCCCTCGTCCCAGCTCCAGTTGTGCATGAGCGGCTCCTGGAGACAGCCGATGCTCAGGCGCGTGGGAAACGGTCGCCACTTGGTCCGAACCTGGACCGTCAGATTGAGGCTGACCCCCTTCAGCCATACTTCCACTGGGGTGTGGGGCTCCGTCGGCGCCGCGGAAAACAGCAGCACCCGCTGCACGCACGAAGCCACCCCCTGCGACATCACGAAGAAGTCGAGCTTGCGTGCCGCGCCTGTGGAAGGGTGGCACGTCGGGCTGCCCGTCGACACGATCGTGGCCCCCAGCTTCTGCACCCACGACGCCAGCCCAGGGTCATCGGCTGCAATGTTCCAGTCCCCTCCTATCAGCCACGGTACCTGCAAGTCGGACAGCCAACTGCCGAGGCTACGAAGCAGCGTCACGTTCTTGCCGCTAAAGCCCAGACCATCGAACAGGTAGACCGAGAGGAAGAACACGCCGCCAGGGACAACGGCCTGCACCTTCATCGCAGCCACGCGGCCACGCCAAAGGTCCGAGAGCCCTGCAATGTCGGAATCTCGGTACCCCGCAGCAGTAAGGTGCTTGGCTGCACACGCAATCGCCCCTGCAGAAGTGGACAGCTTGTGGTCCTTGCCCTTAGATACACATGGCGTGACCGCAGACTTGTAACCTTTCAACGAGAGCCAGCTGGCGACCGACCGGGCGTCATCACCATCCCCCTTCCGAGTCTCCTGCACCGCGAAGAAATGAGGGGCTGGATGCTCGCAAGACTCGAGCCGCCAGTCGCACACAGCCTGAAACGAGTTGCGATAAGTCATGCTCGACCACGTGTTAGCATTCACAGTACAGAATCTCCAAGTTGTGGCTTCGCGGCTGGCACCGCGGCGACCTCGCTGACGCCGCTGAGCGCTGCCCGCACTTCCGACGCTTGCCTTTGAGCTCGGCCGCCCTGAGCGCGGCCTGGACGGACCGCTTGATGGCCGCCGTGCGCTCGACGGGGTCGGCCACCCCTGCATGCTCGGCGGCGGCCGCGGCAGCGGCAGCCTCGACGGCTGCAGCGGCATCCTCGTCGAGCTCCATGTCGTCGGCGTCGGTGCCAGCACGCATTGACTCCGCAGCAGCAGGTCCAGGTGCGCGAGCAGCCCCAGCAGGAGCAGCAGCTTGCCCCTGCAGCATGCCCACGAGCTTCTCCAGGTGCCCACCAGCCCGCTGCTCGGCGAGCCACTCCTTGAAGCCGCCCCCGACCTGCTCGACCTGCTCGCTGGGGATGCCGTCGACGTCGAGCACGGTGACGGCGCCGCCGCTCCCGAACTGCTGCTGGAAGGTCGACTTGGCCTCGTCCTGCAGCTTCTGCACCGCCGAGGCTGCCTGGGCGGCAGCCGTCTCGAGCTCCTCGAGCTCCTTGTCCAGCGCGGCCTTCTGCTGCTGGACCTCCTCTCGCCGCGCCGCCAGCACCCCGCGCGCCTTGGCCTCAGAGGCCTTGGCCCTGGCGAGGCGCTGCGAGATGTGCATCTGCACAGCCTCGGGCGGCTTACTCGCTGTGACCAGCTGCTGCACCTCCTCAATCTTCTGGTCTGCCAGCTGCTTGTCGGCCTCGGTCGTGGCGAACTTCGAAGCGTTGCGCCAAAACGCCAAGCGCGACTGGAGCTCCTTGGCGTGGTCGGGCACAATGGGGCCCTCAGACTGCGGCGGGGCAGGAACTGGCTCAGCGTGCGTGAGCTGCGCCAGCTGCTTGGCCATGGTCTGAACCATCTTGGACAAATCCTTGAACTCCTTACTCTGGCCGCCCACGAGCGTGCTGGGTGGGCCTGCTGCCCACTTCGAAGCCGGCGGCAGCTTGGGTCCACCTCCTCCAGCAATGGCCTTCTCGTGGGCCACCTTGGCCGCTCGGATGACGCCTGGCGGGGCTGGAGCACCACAGAGGCATCGAACCCTCGACGCCCAGTTCTCACTCCGAGAGGATTTCCCGCAAGACCAGCGCGGTCCCTTGGGACCAGACAACATCCTTGCTGACCATCGAACGTGTAAAAGTGCTTCGCCAAATGTGGGGGATGAAACCCCAGTGCAGTACCAGAAAAGCTCTGGCGGATCGCTGTCGGGGCCGCTGCCTCTGCGAGGCTCCCCAGTGCCAAAAACTCGCTGTCCGCTGCTGACCGTGGGCCACGCTACGGACTTGAGCCAAAATGGCTACGGACCCTCCTCCTCCTCCTCCTCCTCCTCCTTCTCCTCCTCCCTCCTCTTCCTCCTCCTCCTCCTGCTCCCCCTTTTCCTCGCGGCAGAGATGTCTGTCCAGGGCCACGCCCGGCTCCCAGCCCAGTCCCCGGGCGCGGGTTGTAAACCACCCATTACTCCTCCAACTTCCTCCTCCCTCCTCCTCCCTCTCCTCCTCTCTCCCTCCTCCCTCCTCCTCCTCCTCCTCCTCCTCCTCCTCCTCCTCCTCCTCCCCAGGCGCGGGTTGTAAACCACCTCGTTTGCAGACCACACCTCTCGGAGTGGCCGACCAGCCTTGTGATGTGCAGCTTGCGGTTCCGAAGCTGGTCCAGGTTGTTGAGTCTGCACCGTTCGGCTACGTCTCTGGCCCAACCTGTCGGAATGCTGCGCGGCAGCTCCTCTTTGTTCACCGCATCTTGAGCGGGGTCCGTGTTTTCCCAGACCGTGTTCTCCTTCCTCCTCCTCCTTCCTCCTCCTCCTCCTCCTCCTCCTCCTCCTCCTCCTCCGTTCCGATTCCTTGCACGAGCGAGCTCGCTGCATCAGGGTTCGTGCTCCTCCTCCCCTCCTGCTTCCTTGCTCCTCCACGTACCGTCTCGCAGTGCCGTCTGACCCACCAGAAAGGCTCCTTTCATACAGCCAACGCACCCAATCAGGACGCGCGCCTTCATCTTGGGCACGCTTGTATCATTCGCCTGGCGAGAGACCCAGCCATATGCAGCTGTGAGTGACGCAGTTGTGAGTATGGTCTTCGGTGGAGTTCCCTGCTGGGTCACGAAATGTGTCGAAATGTGTGAAGAGTGGGCCCGAGTGGCTGCGGCGGGCGCTGGCGAGCGCAGCCACTAGGGCTCCCTTTCGAGCCACGAAGCGTGAAAGGGGTGTGCCGACATGGGTGCGGCGGGCGAATGCGTTTGCAGCCACCGGGGCCTTCGATGGAGGTCCCTATGGGGGCACGGGCCTTGTGAGGGGTGTGCTTTCATGGGTGCGGCGGGCGCATGCGAACGCAGCCATTGGGGTCTTCGGTGGAGATCCGTATGAGGCCACGAAACATGTAAGCCAAAAAGGGTGCGGCGTGCGCACGCGAACGCAGCAATTCGGCCTTTGGTGGAGCCCCCTATGGGGCCACGCTTCGTGAAAAAGGGTTTGCCGACATGTGTTCGGCGGGCGCATGCGAACGCACTCATTGGGGCCTTGGGTGGAGCTTCCTACGGGGCCACGAGAAGTGTGAGGGGTGTGCCGACATGGGTGCGGCAGGCGCGTGCGAACGCATCCACGTCGGCCTTCGGTGGGGCTCCCTTTGTGGTCACGAAGCGTGTGAGTGGTATGCCGAAATGTGTGCGGCGGGCGCATCCGAACGCAGCCACTGCTGGCTGCTGGCTTCGGTGGAACCCCTTATGCTGCCTGTGCCGCAAAGTGTGCGGTGGGCACATGCGAACGCAGCCACTGGGGCCTTCGGAGTGGCTTTTTTCTGGGGCCACGAAACGTGTGAGGGGTGTGCCGACATTGGTGCGGCAGGCGCATGCGAAGGCAGTCGCTGGGGCCTTCGGTGGAGCTCTCTATGGGGCCACGGAACGTGTGAGGGATGTGCTTTCATAGGTGCGGCGAGCGCATGCGAACGCAGCCACTGGGGCATTCGGTGGGGCTCCGTACGGGGCCACAAAGCGTGAAAAGGGTGTGCCGACATGGGTGTGGCGGGCAAAGCGAACGCAGCCATTTGGGCCTTCCGGCGTGTGAGGCGTGTGCCGACATGTGTTCGGCGGGCGCTTCCGAACGCAGTCTTTGGGGCCTTCGGGGGAGCTCTCTATGGGGCCACGCTGCGTGAAAAAAGGGTTTGCCGACATGGGCGCGGCCGGCGCATCCGAACGCAGCCACTGCGGCCTGCGGTGAACCCCCCTATGGGGCCTCGAAACGTGTGAGGGATATGCCGACATGGGTGCGGCGGGCGCATGCGAACGCAGCCACTGGAGCCTTCGGTGGAGGTCCCTATGGGGCTGCGAAACGCGTGAGGGGTGTGCCGAAAAGTGCGCAGCAATTGTGGCCTTCGATGGGGCTGCCTACTGGGCCACGGAACGTGGCGAGGGGGGGTCGACATAGGCGCGGCGGGCGCATGCGAACGCAGCCACTGGGGCCTTCGGTGGAGTTCTCTAACTATTAAGGCCTCGAAGCGTGTGAGGGATGTGCCGAACTGGTTGCGGCGGGCGCATGCGAACGCAGCCAATGGGGCCTTCGATCGAGCTTCCTATGGGGCCACGACGCGTGTGACGGGTGTCCCGAAATGGGCGACTGGTTCGGAGGGCAGAGGCAGAGACGAGAGGGAGGAAGGAGGAAGGAAGGAAGGAGACGCTAGGAGCTCTCTGCAAAACGAGGACCCAGCACCACAGGATGGGTGAGAACAGGAACCATGCTGCTTCGAGCGGTTCTTTCCAGAACCTTCGGCGTTTGTTCCTGAAGGTGCGCGCGCTTACTGGAACGATGCGCGCGCGGCCCAGTTGGCTTGGCCAGCTCAGCGGTCGGACCAGGTCTCCGACTACTGCTGTCCCAGAATCGGTTATGCTATCGTACGTATTATTATGGTATGTGTTGTTTGGCGTATTATCATGCTTCTCTTTCGTCTAATTTGGGCCACTGCCCTTGCAGTGACTGCTGTTCGCCGACACGAAGCGCCCGCACGCACATGAGCGAGGAACCAGGAGGGGGCGCGCAACGCGTGCGACGTGTAAGCGTCATTCCATGTCGGTCGGGGTTGAGGCTCACTGGCGCTGCGTTCTCCCAAATTCAGATTGAAGTGCGTCGCGCTTGAGGGGATGGACAGCACCTGAGTGGAGGGCATGGCTCGTCACTGCTCACATGACGCTTTCGGCCACCAATCTCTATCCACGGCAATTCCTGGTTTGGTGTCCTTCATTGGCAATTCCGCGCTTCCTTCGCTCGCGAGCACTGACCTGGGCACTTCGTCGTGCGAGCTCTACAGTCGGCACATCAAACAAGACAATGGCCTGCGAGCAGGTGCTGCATATAAATATTATACCCGAGCTTATCCATTGTATGCGTCTACTGTACAGCACCGCCTGGATGCCTCCCTCAGGCAATTATGTGTTTAACATATTCCTGGAGCGACCGACGCATCGCTACACGCGGCGCCATGGCTGTCATTCCCTACATCCTCGGTATTTGTTTGGTCATTGGGTTGATGCCTCCGCCTCTTCCCTTCGTCAACCAAACCCATTCAGATTTGGACCCGACCATGATCATTGGGTTGTTGCCTCCGCCTCTCCCCTTCGGCAATGAGACCCTCTCAGACTTGGACCCGACCATACAACAAGAAAATAGCAGCAGCTCGGAATTCAGGTAGCCTGCGACTTCCTATGATCGCGCAGCGCAGGTAGATGGAGGCCTCTGTGGCCTCTGTTGTCCAGCCTCAGGCCGACCTGGCACGACAAGTATCTTTTTAAGCCGTGCTTTGTGCTCTCTTCCTGCTTGCGGTTGGTCAGTTGGTGTTCTGTCTTTCCCGTTCTCTTTCCCTCGCCCTTTCTCACCTCCCTCTCTCTCTGTCTCGTCTCTGGGCGCGTTCACTCACTACAGGCGCGGACGTACCTCGACCCCCTCCGCTGCGCATCCAGCAGCCAACAGGCAACGAAAACAGCAGAAATCATCCAGGAGAGGGGCAGCCCGCGGCTCCGCCGCCGCCGCCAGCGGGGCTGGCGCCGCCCGGGCCGCGGCCCGGGGCGCGGCCCGCGGCGGCACCGGGCGGCGCCCGCGTGCCGGAGCCCCCGGCGGCGCGGCGGACCGGCAAGCGGGCCCGAGGCCGGCTGGTGCGGCACATCTGCTGATGGCTCTCATGATGTTGGCCCTCCTAACTCAGGTCCCCTCCCAAAGGGTTTTGGGGTACAAAACCTAATAAACTTGACCTCTGGCGCTCCGCGCGGAGTTCTTGCATCCGCGCTGGGCCCCCCCTCAGCCTCCGGCGGCGCCCGATCCCAGAATCGGTCGCGACCAGTCGCTACCGATCGCGACCGATGGGTCGCGAGCGATCGGTCGCGACCGATTTTGAAGCAAAGCTGTCGCGACCGACCCCGAAATTGAAGCAACATCGGTAGCGACCGTTCTCAGCGGTGGCGACTGGCAGCTTCAATATCCATTGATCAGGGGATGGAGGGGCAGCGACAGCTGCCGAAGAGGGGCCCTTGTGGGCCCCTAAAGGGGCCTTCTCGGGCCCAAAAGGGGCCCCAGAAGGGCACCTCCCCCCCCGCATTCATCTCCCCCTTTAATTCGCGCCCAAGAAGCATGGCCTCCTACGCTCCGATCGCCCAAGACATCCTCGGGTAACGCAAAGAGCATGGTCGAGTTTTTGTTTGCAATCTTCGGCCTCTGGGCGCGCTTACCGGGCCTCGGTACTGCCAGACAACCGCTCGGGAGGAAACAACTGTCCCGCGGAATGGGTCGATACCATTTACGACGTTTAGAAAAACATGACGTCGGGTGTCTGGGGATCGGATTCGATATCGATTCTGGCTGGCTCGATCCGGTTCGATTGTGATATTCCAGAGATCCGATTCGGCCAGATGCTTGCATGGCGCTTTTGAGCATGCTGACACTTTCGATCTGATCCCGACTCCGTGACGATGCGGACCGATCCGATGCACATTTCGATTATGGTACGATCCGATTCCCCGATTCTTTGCTGACTGACCCTGAGAGGGGGTCGACTTGACGTCTGTACCCATATCTCCGCACGATCTGCTTCTTCAACCTGGACGTGTCCCAGGAGTACCAACACATGGATCCATGACACAAAGCTTCCCCACGGAAATTGGTTTGGACATCTGGGGCCCCGCATTGAACAAGAACGCAATCTCGAATGTTTGGGCAAGATGGGATCGACTACGCTTAAGAGTCACCTTACGCCGGAGCGTGTGATGTTGGATGCACAATTTTGTCTTGGGAGTTTGATGGGTCATTTACGGGTGACAAGATGGATGTCCGGATAGGTCCGAGCATGGGTGCGCGAATGGAGTGCACCGTGCTCGTTCAGAGTTGAATACTTGCGTTTGCAATTGCATTTTTTTCCAGGTGCGTTCGACCTTGATCGTGTTGTTTGATTGTTCGTCGGATTTTCGCCTCCCCCTTCCCCTTCCCCATGCCAACCTTCTCCACCCCTGGGGGAGGCGGGCGGCATGGACGAGGCAACGGTGGCGGATTGGGCGAAACGAAGCAGCGGGGAGAGGACGCGACCATGTCGATGACGATGAGGAACAGCAGCAGCAGCAGCAAGATGGGGGAAGGGCTAGAATACGGAGGAGTGCGATGAAGATGGCGAGGAGGGCGATGATAATGATGACGAGTAGGATGACAGGGACGAACAGGGGGACTGGGAGCGGGAGGACGACGAGTGAGTGAGAAGGAGCAGGGAGGAGAAGAAGGAAAGGAGGAAGAAGAGGAGGGAGGGAGGGAAAAAGTAGGGTTGAGGAGGACGAGGGAGAAGGATGAGGGGGAGAGATCGGAGGCGGACGGAGGAGGAGGGTTCAGGACTGGGGCGGAGCGGAGCCCGTGGCGGGATGCGAGCGCCAGCTTACAGTTACCCCGCATGGTAAGTATAGGAAGCCTTCCCGAGGGTACCCTTGCATCCTTGCCTCCTCGGTCCATCCTTGGCCACTTTCGTTGGCCGCGCCCCGCCAGAAAAGCTTCGGAGCGGCCTTCCAGGCCCTTGCATCCTTGTCGTGCATCCATTATGATACGGGTCGATTGTACACGACTTGATGAGAACTCGAGTGCTTTGTCTTGTAAGAGGCGAAGACTGAGTAGGAGCAGGTAGACAAGGAGGCATATGAGCAGGCAGAAGAGGCGATGCGTTTGGGGTCGCCCGCATGCGTGAGCACAGCTGTTTTCACGGCCAGAAGTCCGTGATCACGATCGTGTTCATTGCGATGTTTTGGAAAACCAGTGCAACATCAATGCTTTTGGGCGTCGCCAGTATTCTTGGTCATGGCCGTATTCTTGGACATGGCCGTTGGCACGGCCAACCCGCCGTGAATATTGCCTTGTTCATTGCAAGCCTGCCATAAGCACGGCCGTGTTCACGGTAATGTTGTTCGAGCCACCTTTGGGCATCAACGCTCTTGGGCGTCGCCGCATGTATGCATGAACACAGCCGTGTTCACGGCCAACTCACCGCGAACACGGCCGTGAACACGGCCGCGTTCACGGCCAGCCCGCCGTCCACACGGCCAGGTGCATGTTGACTTCTTCGAAGAGCCAATGAGCATGAGAGCATCAGTGTTTGTGGGCGTCGCCCGCATGCGTGAACACGGTCGTGTTCACGTGGATTTGTTTGCAAAGCCACTGGAAACATCTGTTTGGTGTCGCCCGCATGCGTGAACACGGCCGTGTTTACAGATTTGTTGGATTGGTGAGGGGCGTGTGGGCGGGGGCAGCGTGTTTTTCTTCGCCCCAGAGTTCGCTCCGGGCGGGGGGTGCGCGCTTGCACCCGTCCCAGCGAAACGGAAGGGTTCGCGAAAGGGTTCGCGCGCATGGTTCATCCCAATGAGAGCACATCGCACCCCTCAGCACACCCACGTGTTCTTTCGTAGGTGAGCGGGTCAAAAGGCACACACCCCGTCCAGAGCTACCATTCGGGGGTGAACCCACGCTGCCCCAGCCCCTCCCCCCTCGCCAATTCGGAAAGACCGTGAACATGGTCGCGTTCAAGGCGGGCTGGCCGTGAACACGGCCGTGTTCGCGCATGCGGGCGACGCCGAACACACATTGATGTGTATTTAGTGTTTCCAGGAAGTCGCCGCATTCACGCATGCGGGCGACGCCCAAAAGCATACATTTTCACTGTTCCTTCAAAGAAATCACTGTGAACACGGCCGTGTTCACGGCGGGCTAGCCGCGAACACGGCCGTGTTTACGCATCCGGGCGACGCCCAAAAAACATTTGATGTTCCGTTTGTTTTGAAGTCAACGCCGTGAACACGGCCGTGATTGGCGGGTTGGCCGTGAACGCGGCCGGGTTCACGCACGCATGCGTACGAGCGCCACGAAGCATTGCCTTCTCTGCCCCCTCCTCTGCCTCCTCCTCCTCTGCAACATGTCGAACCACGAGACACGTCTTGCAAGCGCAGCGTGCCTCAACGAGAGTGTGAAGGATGCCGCTCTCTGCTGTTGGAGCTGCGCGAGACTGACATGTGGCACCAATTGTCCCCCACCTCGTTTCGTCTCGAAGTCGTAGTCGTAGTAGCAGTAGAAGAAGTAGTAGCAGTAGTCGTAGTAGTAGTAGTAGTAGTAGTAGTAGTAGTAGTAGTAGTAGTCGTCGTCGTCGTCGTCGTCGTCGTCGTCGTCGTCGTCGTCGTCGTCGTCGTCGTCGTCGTCGTCGTCGTCGTCGTCGTCGTCGTCGTCGTCGTCGTCGTCGTCGTCGTCGTCGTCGTCGTCGTCGTCGTCGTCGTCGTCGTCGTCGTCGTCGTCGTCGTCTCCTGCCGCCTTTGGCGTCGTCGTTAACTCCGCCACCACTGGCTGGCTGGAATTTCTCTAGCTCTAAACTCCCTGCAGCGGGGGGCGGGCTCCGCACTGCCCCTATTCCTGGCTCCCTCCTCCGTCCGTCTTCGATCTCTCCCCCTTTAGCCTTCTCCCTCGTCCTCCTCATTCCTCCTTTACTCCTCCCTCCCCTCTCTTCCTCCTCCCTCTTCTATTTTCTTCCCTCGCCTCTCGTCCTCGTCCTCCGATTCGTCCCAGTCATCCTGCCCGTCATCATGATTCTCGCGCTCCTCCGTGTTTTGGCCCCTCCCCCATCTTGCTGCTAGTGTTGCTAATCTTCGTCATCGCCATGGTTGCGTCCCCTCCCCACCGCTCCATTTTACCCCTCCGTCGTCCCTGCCACGTCCATACCGCCCGCCTCCCTTGGCAGGTTGGCAGGGGCGAGGCGAAGGGGGGTGCGAACACTGGAAGAATGATTCAGCAGCGCGACCAACACCGAAGGGTCCCGCGCAAAATCTGCTACTGGAGACGCAAAGGCTATACTGCAAACGAACGTGGTGCGCTTTATTCGCGCACCCATGCTTCCACCCATCCGAACACCCAACTCCGCGCCCCTCTCCTCCCCAAGAGTTCCACGGCAGAGATGACGATTCAGACGCGATGTGAGAGCAGCTGCTCAGCGCGCTCGGGTTCGGACCATTCGCATCTCGAAAGCCGCACCAATGGTCTCATCTGCCCAGGAGAACTCCTGCATGTAGCCGAAAGGAGTGAGGACTAGGGGAGTGTAGATATCATGGCCAGTGCCATGGCTTCAGGCCCCCAAAATGACGTCTGAGTAGATGGGGTCGGAAGATCGCGCCGCATTGCCGATGCAACGGCCATGCGGCTCGATGCGGAGCCCGATTTTCTCCAGGCCGACAGCGCCGATGTATCGCCGACGTCGCCGACGCATCAGCGTTACGCTGGAGGAGAACACCATCCTGAGCGTTCGGGACGCATGCTAAAATCTCTTGGCGATGGGCTATGAGGACTCCCACGCGGGCACCACTCTCGGACAACTGAAATCAAACTTGCAAGATGCGCAAAGCATGTGCAGCAGTCTTGATCTGACGGGCAGTTTGTCGCCATGGACCCCACCGTGTGAAGTGGCGCAGGCTGTGTGTGACCCCCGACGTCGGGTTTTCTTCGCAACGTCGCCCCCAGGAGTTCTCGATCTATTCCCCTGAACCGGCTTCTCATCCTAAGTCATTATTTGACGGTCCCAGGGCCTGAGGGCTCGGTGAGGGGCCTCAGGAAGCCGAACATGGAACCACTACTGTCCGCTGTTATTGTTGTATGACGCGAGGGCGTCTGGGTGAGTTGGGGGCGCCGAAACATTTTAGGCTTCCTAGATCGGGTCAGAGTAGATGGGTTCGGAGGGTCGCGCCGCATCGGCGATACATCGCCGATGTCGACGATTCGTCGCCGGTGCATCCTCGATTCGGCGGCGAGCGAGCGGGTTAAGCGAGAAGGAGAAGGCCTTCTCAGAAGGCTGCGGGACTTCGCAGGAGCCCTCGCGCTTTCTGAAACTTTTTTTGCGTCTTCGGCGAAGGCTTAGAAAACTGATCAAAAGGCCCGGGGACTTCCGAGCCTTCTGCGAAGCCCTATTCCTTCTCACTTCCCCCCCTCGCTCGCCGCCTATCGATGCGTCGCCGATGCATCGCCGATGTATCGGCGATGCGGCGCGATCCGTCGACCCCACATACTCCGACCCCATCTAGGAGGCCTCTAAACCCTGGCATCCCTCGGACGTGTTCCTTCTTCCTCGGCGGGGATTGTGAAGGAGCATCCTGGATCATCCTGCGAGAAGCCACGCGCGAAACCGAGACATGCACGGGGAATGGACGCCCGAGCGACGGCCAGCAGCACCCTCTGCCGCAGGCTCCGTGGGGCAGCAGGCCGCCGCCGGCGCGCAGGGCAGCGCCCCCAGCGGCGCCGGCGGCGAGGCGGCACGGGCCGCGCGAGGCCTCGGGGGGGGGCGCCCCGCGCGGGGGGGGGGGCGACGAGCGGAGGCGGCGGCGGCGGCGGGGCTCCTGGGCTCTCTCGCGTCGGGAGGGTCGTACGCCTTCCTGTTCGTCTTCTTCTTCTTCTTCGGCGAGTTCTGGGCATTTCGCGACGCGAAGGCTGCAATCCCTGTAACCTCCACCCGACAGGCCGGGTTGCCGGAAGGTGTTGCCCACCCCACGCCCGACGCTCTCGCCGGACTCCCTCGGACTCCCTCGCGTCGGAAGGGGTCTTGGCATCGCTCGGACGTGTGTATTTGTGCTCGGCGAGGGCCAGCGAGGAGCATCCTGGGCCATCGAGGGAAAAAAGCTACGCACGAAAGCGAAAAAGGTAAAGGGAATGGACGTCCGAGCGATGGCCAGGGGTGCCCCACCCGACAGGTTGGGTTGCCAGAAGGCGTTGCCCACCCCACGCCCGGCGTTATCGCCGGACTCCCTTGGGACTCCCTCGTCGGAAGGGTTGTCCCGGACTCCCTCGCAAGTCTTATCCTGGGCTTCTTCGCCTGAAGGTGTTGCCCACCCGACCCCACCCGAAAGGTTAATCGAAGACGCCTACGACGAATTATCGCCGCCCCCTGCTTCTTTGGGAGCGCTTATGTGGCTGACAGCTGGGCTAGAGCTTGGTTAAGCTATCGGGCCAGTTGTTCCCCGAGTCGGTTTGGAAAGCCTTCGGGGAACGCGTGGGGAAGCAATAGGAGGAGGATCAGGAGAGGGAGGAGGAGGATCATTAGGAGGATGAGGATGAGGATGAAGATGAGGATGGTGGGGAAGGAGGAGGAGTAGGAGGAGGAGACTTCTTGGGAACCGTCTTGCGAGGCCTCGTGGGAGGCCTCTGCGGAGCTTCCTGGGAGCCGTTTGGAGGCATTTGGGGGGCCTCCTTGGGCATCTTGGGGGCTTCTTGTGGGCTTTTTGTGGGCTTCTTAGGGGCTTCTTGGGGGCCTTTGGAGGCTTCTTGGGGGCCTCGTTGGCCGTCTTAGGGCGTTCCCGACCCGTCTGACACCGTCGGAAGCCGGCTTGGGGGCCTCTCTGAACCGACTTGGGGCTCTCTTGGGGCGCTTCAGGGACGTCTTGGAGAATATCTTGGACGTCGTGGAGGTCGCCGTCTTGGGGGCCTCTTTGGCCGTCATGCGGCCATCTTGGATGCCTTTTGGGCGATCTTGGGGGGCTCTTGGACCGTCTTGAGCCGTCGGAATGCCGAAAAAGAGCAAATGCCCAAATCCTTCAATCCTGATTTTGGTCTCTTCGGTTCCTCCGGGAGGACCTCTTGAAGGCCTATTGGGCAGTTTTTGAGGCCTTTTGGGGGCCTCTTGGGCCGTCTGGGGCCATCTTAGGCTGTTTTGACTACATCTTGGGCCGCCTTTGATGCATTTTGGGGCCATCTGAGCCGTCTTGGAGGCCATCTTGGCCGTCTTGGAGGCCTCTTGGGCCCTCTTGGGGCCGTCTTGGAGTCGTCTTGGAGGCCTCTTGGGCCGTCATGGGGCCATCTTGCAGGCCTTTTGGGCGATCTTGGGGCGGTCTTGGGGGCCTCTTGGGCCGTCTTGGGCTGTCGGAAGGCCGAAAAGAAGCAAATGCCAACATCCTTCACACACCTTAGGCAAATCAACAATTTTGGTCCCTTCGGTTCCTCCAGGAGACCTGTTGGAGGCCCCTTGGGCCGCCCTGGAGGCCTCTTGGGGGCCTCCTGGGCTGTCTTGGGTCATCTTGAGGCCATCTTAGGCCGTCTTGTGTGCGTCTTGGGCAGTCTTGGAGGCATCTTGGAGGCCCTCCTGGAGGACCTCTGAAGGCTTCTTGGGCCGTCTTGGAGGCATCTTGGACCCTCTTGGACCGTCGTGGAAGCCTTGTTGGACCATCTTAGGCGGACTTGGACGCCATCTTGGTCCATCTTGGAGTCGATCTTGGGCCATCAGGGCGGTTTTGAAAGCCACCTTGAGCCATCTTGAGAGAGTTTTTCAGAGAATTACGCGCCCTGCGGGTGGCCGGCGGGACGGATTGAAGTTTTAGGGGGAGTTTTTTTGGGAACAGAATTAAGAATAGCATTGAAAGGATTTAGCACGCCAGGCACCCCTGTGGTAAGCCAGCATGGGGCGACGGATAATGGCCTTCGGCCTATCCCGCCACCGTGCCTGGTGTGTGGGCCAGAGGCTTCCAGGATGTCCGTTAGAATGTCGTGGGAGGCCTCTTGGGGGCCGTTTTGAGGCCGTCTGGGAGCCGAGTTTGGAAAATCTTCGGGTCCCTTTGGGCCTCTCGGGGCCTCTTGGGATCTCCTTTGGGTATCCTGAGAGCTGTTTGGAGCAGGAGACTCGGAATGTTTGTTCGTGTTCCCCCTCCTGGGCTCCTCTTCGGGTTGTCTTTGGGCTCTCTTGGGCCTTGGGCTGTCTTGGGGCCCTTCTGAGGGCCTCTTGGGCAGTCTTTGGGTTGACTTGGTGGCCTCTTGGGCCGTCTTGGAGCGTCGGAAGCTCGATAAGTCGAGGACACCACGAACATCAAGAAACACACGGGGCATCAAGTATGTTGGCCTCTCGGGGCCCTCTTGGGAAGGCTCTTTTGGTCTCTCTTTGGGCGCCTCGATGGCTTCTTGGGTCGTCTTGGGGCCATCTTGGGCGTCTTCGACCGATCATGCGCCGATTCGGAGCCGGTGCCCTCTTGGACCGTCTTGGGGACCTCTTTGCGCGCTTTTGTCCTGTCTTGGGGGCCCTCCGAGGCCCAAGAAAGAGACCCGCGACAAAACGCGACGCGCCCCGGGAGGCAGGCGAGAAGCGCCACCCGTGAGACTTGGCCCTTCGGGGTCCAGGCCCCTTGAAGAACCCACAGGGCTGGGGACCGAGGCTTCAGGGATCCCAGACCTCCTCGCGTCGTGAAAAAAACACGGCGGGAGGTTTTTTACTATTTTCGGCCCCTCGGGGTCTTTACCGAGTCCCGGGGGCGTCAAACAACGACTCGGGATGAAAAACCGGTCCTGGGGAAGGGGTCCAGACCTCTGGGGGTCGACGTCGTGAAAAAATCACGACGTCGGAGGTCTGGGATTACAGTCAACCCGCATAGAAAGGATGGGCAACCATCCTTCCTAAGGGTACCCGTGCATTCGTGTCCCTTCGGCCCATCCTTGGCGATTTTCGCTGGCCAAATTCGCTCGAGAAACGTTCACATGGCCCTCCAAGGCTCTCGCATCCTTGCCGCGCATCCTTATGATGCGGGACGACTGTAGGCCAAGGACACGTGGACACTCCAGCGCGTGCCTCAGGGCACGGTGGCGGATACCAAAATGAGACCACCCGAACCGCCTCGCACGCCCTGCGTGCCGCGGTGCCGCGGCCCGTCAGGCCCACAGGGTTCCGGGTGCTCCCCTGGGCATGCCGCCTCGCGCCTTCGACGACCGATTGCTGCACTCCGCGGCCGCATGGCCCAGAGGGTCCTGATGCTTCCCGGGTGTCCCGCCTCGCGCTCCCGGGTGGCGCCCTCGGCCCGAAGCGGCATTCGCTCTAGTTTTGGACGCGCTTTCGGCCGCCGAAGGGCCCTCCCATGGCCCCTGGGCCGTCGCTGCACGGCGCAGGGACGAGAAGCCAGCCTTGTGGAGCGGGTCGAGACCTGCTGGGGACCACCTCGCAAGAAATCCGGGGAGGACCACCTCGCAAGAGATGCGGGCAGTCGGGGCTGTGCTCCTGGGCGGCGGCGGGGATGGGGCGGCGGAGGCGGCCTTCGAGGCCGGCGAGCGGCGGCGAGCCGGCGCTCTGCCGGGCGCCTTTTTTGGGGCTTGCCGGGGGGAGGAGGCCGCACTCGTTTTCGGAGGGCACCAACTATACACCAACACCGATCCTGGTCAGGATCACCCTGGGCCCAGGATCGGTGTATATGCCTTCTTGCGCAAGGCAGGAGGGCGTATACACCGATCCTGGGCCCAGGGTGATCCTGGGCCAGGATCGGTGTTGGTGTATAGTTGGTGCCTTCCTATCGTTTCCGCGGCTGAGTGCGTCAATCGATTGAGGTCGCCTTGGGTTTTTCGGAAGTGCTGTTTCCTGTGGGCTTCCGGGGGGCTTCTCGTCGCCGCGGCTGGCGCCAGCGGCTGGGGCCGCCTCGGAGCTCCGGTCGGGTCGCGAAGGGGAGGACGAGCAGAGTCAGGAGGGGGAGGAGGAGCAAACGGACAAGCAGGACGAGGAGGACGAGAAGCAGGAGAAGAGCACGAGGGGCACGAGGACGAGGAGGGGGAGGAGGAGGAGGAGTAGGCGGGGAAGGAGGACGAGCAGGATGACGAGGATGACGACGCGGACAAAATCACGGAGGTCGACGTATAGGAGGTGGTCGAGAGGGAGGACGAGGGGAGGAGGAGGGCAAATAGGTGAGGAGTTGGTGAAGGAGGAGGCGGCGGCGCGAGGCACTTCCCTCGCGAGGCACTTTCGCCAGCCGAGGGCCCAGAGGCCCGCCACGCCCCGCCTCGCGCGCCGTCGCCCCTCTGGGTCTGCTGGGCCGACGCGGCAAGGAACGCCGGGCGCAGGCGTGGACGCCTTAGCCCCATCCCCGCCCCGCTCTCTCCCGCCCTCGCGCTCAGCGCCCCTGCGCCCGAGGCGACGCCCGCCAGGCTGACCCGTGGCGCGAGCGCGGCCCTCCGCGTCGCCCAGAGCCCGTCGTGCCACGTCGTGGCACGGGCACGCTTCGCGCAGCGGTGCCGCAGCAGAGCCTGCGGTCACCACGCGGTGCACCGGCGCGCAGGCCTCTGGAGCCGGAGCGGCGCAGAGCGGGCACGCACACGGGACAGCGGCGCGCTCCTCGGCCAAGCATGCTTCCATTGGATCGCGGCCAGTCGTCCGCGCCACATCCAAGTCCCCCAAGGCGCCCACACTGCACCAGGGGGCGAGAAGCGGCAGGATCAGGCAGAGGCGGAGAAGGTGGACGGAGGCGACGGTGAGGACAAGGCTGCGCAGAGGGGGGGGGGTCAGGAGGGAAGAGGAGCGTCCTCAGCCCCACGGCGCTGCGATTGATTCGCAGCGTGGACCCCCGGAATTCTGGACCCATTCCCCGGGGGCCTGTTTTGCACCCCGAGCCGAAGTCGGCCAAATCCTCTCGCTGTTCTTTTCGCAGCGCGGGGGGGACGACACCCGCAGCCCCGGCGCTCCCCAGACATCCGACGGCGTGATGTTTGTCGCCAAGGCGCGGCCTGACGAGGTCCCGACTCCCTCCCTCCCCGAGAGGCCGAAAGCGAAGAAGGGCTCTTGGAGTGAAATATCATGTCGTCCCAAATCCGTGCTGGATGTGCAGTCGGACCGAGGTACGAGATGTAGGTAGGTTCGGGGAGGGTACCCGTAACGTTCTTCGTGCTCGTGGGATGATCTTGGGCATCTTGGGGGAGGGGGCACCCTTGGATGCTCTGTGTGTTCTGGCCGACGGAGGGCCCCATGATTGTTGAGGGGTCTTCTTCTGGTCCTGGCCCGACTGTACCCGGGGCCCGAGCGGCCGACACCGAGGCACAAACGGCGCCCAGGGAGTGGGCAACACTCACGGCTCCACAGCGCCCCCGCACCCCCCCCCCCGCCCGCTCGCCGCGCCGTGCGAGGCTCTGCCACGACCGCCAGCGCGGGGCGCCCCCCCTGCCCGCCCCCCCCCGCCGCGCAGCGCGCTCCTCTCCGCGGTGCGGGGCCAGCCGTCGAAGCGGAACAAAAACGCCACAAGCATAAGCTTTTGGCGCTCCGCGCGGGGTTCTCGGATCCGCGCGGGGACCCCCCCCCTTGCGGCGCCTCCGGCGCCGCCCCTGGCGCGCTCCGGGGGGGGTCCAGCGTAGATCCAAGAAGTCCGCGCGGCGCGCCGAAAGTGTATGTTTGTGCCGTTTTTTTGTTTCTCTACTCCCCCCCCCCGCCCAGGGCTCGTTTCGATTCCTCCGATTCGATTCGATTCGATTTCGATGGTTTCCGATTCCGATTCGATTCGACTTCGGATTCCGATTTGGGCTCCGATTTCTCATTGGAGGCACACTAGCCTGCCGATTTCCGCCGATTCGACTTCTCCCGACTCGGCTGCCGATTTCCGCCGATCCGACTCATTTCGATCGCCGATCCGACTTGTCGATTCGACTTTGGGGGCGCCTGCCCGCCGCGCTGCGCGCTCCTCTCCGCGGTGCGGGGCCAGTCGTGGTCGGGTGCGCGCGGCGCCCGCCGATCGCAGCCTCTGCTGCGGAAACTCCGCCAGGGTTAAGTCGGGCCTGTCCCTCTACAGCGGGAATGTCCCTCCAAAAATAGTCTGGGGACTATTTGTGGACAATTGTTGGGCATTTTTGGTGCATTTTTTGTTGGGGTATTGTTAAATCTGTCGCCCAAAATCCCCCTGTAGGGGGACATGCCCGACCTAGCGCTAGCGTTGCTGAGGCGATGCGGGGGGGGTCACGGGCGGATGGCTATGCTGTCGTCGTGCGGTCCTTCCTGGAAGCCTCAGGGGGCCCCAGAATTCCTTGCGGTTTGGGGGGGGGTCGTTTGGATTTCTTCGGATTTGGTCGACATTTGGACGAAGTCTGGGCGCAAGCGTGAAGAGGGGCGGTCGAGATCTGGACGAAATTCTGTCAAAGTCACGTTCATGATAGGGCCGCGGAGATGCCCAGAGGCTCCCATGAAGGCTCTCCCAGATGTTAGTCATGTCTGGCCTAACCTAGCTTCGCAAGAGGCTACACATTCTCTCGTGATATCAAGGGGTTGAGCAATTCTGCTGAGCGGGGCCCGCTCGAGGTGGGCACCTCGTGGGCGGAACGCACATACGTATTATAGTCAAACCGCATGATAAGGATGGGCAACCTTTCCAAGGGTACACTTGCATTCTTGCCTCCTCGGCCCATCCTTGGCCACTCTCGCTGGCCAACCTCGTTCGAAAAACGTTCACATGGGCCTCCGAGGCCTTTGCATCCTTACCGCGCGTTCTTATGATACGGGTTGGCTGTAGCGGCCTCGCGAGCTGCGCCCCTTGGGCCGCGACCCCGCGGACACGGGGCGTTGTTGCGGGATCGCGGCCCCGATTTCTCGCGAGCTGGGCCCCTTGGGCCACGACCCCGCGGATGCGGTTTTGTTTTTCTCGCGGGGCGCATCCTTGCGACCGCGTGTGCGCGGGGTCGCGCCCCTGACTTCAGACCGCGAGGGCGCGGATAGGGATATCATACGCTCGCCCCTCGTGGGCACCTGCCGCTCGCTGGGAGTCTCGATGCCGTTTGAGCTACTCCCAGACGATAACACAGACAGTAAACAATCACGCAAGCCTCCGATGTATATCGGCGGACAACACCCAATGAAGCTCAAGAGCGCCAAGTCGTACCCAACAGCGCCCGGCAGCGCCGAATAGCGCTTTGACAGCACCCAGGAGCGACCAAGAGCGCCCGATAGCGCCACGTGAGGGAGGTGCATTATGTCCGAGCTGCGGGCGATTGTGCGCCAGCGGGCGCAATCGGGACAACCAAAAGGTTCCACGAGTTGCCTGCCAAGATAACGGGAGGACATGGCCTGGCGCAAGACTTCTGATCCAACGATGCATGCCATTCCATCCATCGTCCACACGAATGTATAACTGCCCACGTCCGCTTATGGACCGAGGCGATTCGACCTGGCCTTCCCTCATCTTGCCTCTGGCGATGACGGGGGTGACCAGGGGGGAGGAGGGGTGGTGGAGGGGGGGCCTGTGACGCGACGACTCGTGCCCGCGCCGTCTAGGAATGCAATTCCCAGAAAAGCGCCGGCTTGAATCCTGACGTGACCACGGAAGGGGGGGGGGGAGGGGGGGCGTGAGCCAGTCACGAGCGTGATCGCGAACAATAGGACATGAACACGTATGTATTTTTTGGCCCCCCGATTCCAATCTAATTTCGGCGGCCTCCTGCTGGAAGATTGAACAGTTTTCACCGCCTTCCGTTTCAAGAGTCAACAGGTGTTCCGTTTTCGTTCCTTTGCATAGGGTGGGCGGAAACCCAATCTACGTTGAACGTTTTCCTATTTCAGGTGCCTGCCCACTTCTTCCGGCCAATGTGCGCGCCATTTGAAAAAGGCCGGCAGTGCTCATCCGTTTTGAACAGCGCTGGTTGCTGGTGTCGCCGCGGACCTTGTCCATTCGAGGCGGGCGCCTGCCCAACAGCGGCCGCTGAGATCAGGGGAGAAAAAAAAACACCCGGACCGGACACTCGGCGTTTCCGAAACGGCCCATGGCGTTTACGAAACAGCCCTGCCTTGTTTGATTCCTTCTTCGGGCGCGTTTACCAAACGGCTTCGCGTGTCGGAGTGGATTTCCTGCCCCCTATATCAAGGGCAGAAAAAACGCCCCTACCCTGGTTTACGAGGCGCTGTGCTCTGAAACTCCTGTGGGCTGACAGGGTAAACCCTGCGTGATGTGCCGCGTCCTGGCGGCTCTAGGCTCAGGGGGTTCCCAGGAGGTTTACAGACCACGCACTTGTAATCCAGGGTAGGGTCGTTTTTTCATCCCTCAACTATAAGAGGGGCTCGGTTCGTCGGGACGTCCCTCGGATGTGTGCCGTGGCGCTCGCTGGCAGCCTGGGCCCGCCGTGGCCAGGAACGCTTAGCCTCGCTCCTCGCCCTGCTCTCCCCATGGCAGCACGACGACGGCCCCCTCCTCCTCCTCCTCCTCCTCCTCCTCCTCCTCCTCCTCCTCCTCCTCCTCCCCCCTCCTCCCTCCTCCTCCTCCTCCTCCTCCTCCTCCTCCTCCTCCTCCCCCTCCTCCCCCCCTCCTCCTCCTCCTCCTCCTCCTCCTCCTCCTCCTCCTCCTCCTCCTCCTCCTCCTCCTCCTCCTCCTCCTCCTCCTCCTCCTCCTCCTCCTCCAGGCTGTGGCCGGGCAGGCCCTCCAAACCGTGGACGGACAGGCCTTCCAGGCTGTGGCCAAGCAGTCTGGGGCCCGCCCTCCAACCTGTTTGGATGGACAGGGGGCGCCTGGCCCCCCTGCGGCCCCGCCGGCGTCGAGCGCTCGCTCCCGAGGGCGCCCCTCGTCGTCAGCTCGGGCAGCGCCGAGGGCGGCCACCGCCAGGGCGGGCCACCACCTCCGAGCTCCTCCAGGGCATCGGGGATCAGTGCGGGCAGGACCTCTGTCCATCTCCGCTGCAGCTTGGAGTTTCGGGCTCCCCCCCAGAAGCCCGAAGCGCACTGGATATGGATAAGATTAGGCCCCGTAGAGGCTCGATATTTCTCCATATCCAGTGCACCTCGGCCTCGTGGCGCCCCTTCCAAGAAAGTCCAAGATGTACTGGATATGGATCGGAGGTTTGGGTTGAGATCGCAGTGGAACGGAGAACCCCTCCCTTGGACATCGGTTTCGGTTTCGGTTTCGTGTTCGTGTCGTGCGTGCGGGCGAGGCGAAGCGGAGTGGGCGCGCGAGGGTACTGACTCCGCCGTCGCTACGGCGATTCGGATGCAGTGGACCGCCCCTCCGCTCCCGGCGGGCGCGCGGTAGCCCGGAGTGTCCCGCCGTGGTGTCCTGTGGTGTCCCGTCGGTGTCCCGTCGGCGGTAGGCGGGCGGTGGCGAGTAGTGTCCCGCCTTGGTATAAATAGTGGAGCTGGTAGAAAATCGATACTGGTACCGCCAGACTGGTATGGATAGTGAGATCAAAAGTGAGATCGACAGTGAGGTTGATTGTGACATTGGTTCTGAGACCGATCGTGAGATCGACAGGGATCGATAGTGAAATCGCTAGTGGGATCGATCGCTGAATCCGTTTATACTGAGACTGGCGGCCAGACTGATCGTGTGATCGATAGAGTGAGATCGAATGCGAGGACGGCAGCAACATTACATCGCAGCGCAACATCGTAAACACGCGTGTTCGCCAATCGAGGGTGCGTCACCAGCATCGTCGTCATCACACCCATCTCATTTGCCAGCAGTTGCCCAACCTCCTCATCGCCCGAAGGGTGCTCGTATAGGTCGAAATCTTGACCGCGATCAGGGAGCAGGGAGAGCTCGATGATCGGGAAGGTTTTTTGGCAGTTTTCTTGGGATGCCTCTGGGAGATCTGTAGGGTTGCCTCGGGTCCAGGAGGACTCCTTTCCTAGAGGAGCTGGCGACCCCCTCAGTGACTATCCCCTTGGCATCGCCTCGCTTGCCCCGGACGGCACGATCCTAAGCGATGTTATATTCAGCAAAGCTCGAGGGAGGAAACGTAGCACAAGCACAAACTCCTTGGCGCTCCGCGCGGATTTCTCGGGTGTGCGCTGGAGCGCCCTGGCGGCGCCTCCGACGCCGCCCCTGGCGCTCTGCGCGCCAGGGAGGGGAGTCCAGCGCAGATCCAAGAAATCCGCGCGGAGTGCTAACGCACATGGCGGCCCGTGCGCCGTGGTAGTG
Source organism: Prorocentrum cordatum (assembly GCA_963575745.1). Lineage (NCBI taxonomy): Eukaryota > Dinophyceae > Prorocentrales > Prorocentraceae > Prorocentrum > Prorocentrum cordatum. Next base: position 1,079,098 of record CAUYUJ010008891.1, read on the forward strand.
GCAGGCAGCATCGCCCATGCATCGACGCCAGGGGCCTGATAGCCCATCCCGCCCTGGAAAGCTCGGTTTCGCTAACTATCGGGGGCCTGTCTGCCCACAAGTCGGCGGTTTGTATCCAATTTCCCAGCCCGGTGTCTCCCTCGGCTGAGCGGGTATCTGGGCCTCCCAGGGTGGGGTAGGAGTAGATGGGGTCAGAGGGTCGCGCCGCATCACCAGTGCATCGCCGATGCATCAGCGATGCGGCTCGATGTGGAGCCCGATTTTCTCCAGGCCGGCGTCGCCAATACACGGCAGACATCGCCGATGCATCCATCGCCGATGCATCGACGATGCACCGGCGATAGGTCGGCGATGCGGTGCAAGCCTCCGACACCATCTGTTCGGACCCCCTCTGGGAGTAGGGCCCCCGCCCACCCCAACCTCTCCTCCCCATCCTCGTGAGCAGCACCTCGCTTGGGATGCAACTCCTGGGAAGTCAAATTCTGATTGTGCACTGGTCCGAAGTCCGGCTTAATCCGGCTTGATCCCGCTGAATTCCGCTGAATGTTGCTGAATCCGGCTTCATCCCGCTCAATCCGAGGCCCACTCCGGCGTAATAGCCCCCACATGGGGCTCAATCCTCCTTAAATCTCTCCGACGCAAACCTCCCAGGAGCTGCCTCCTCTGACCTCGCCCTTGCCGCCGCGGCCCCGAGCGATCCTGACTCCAGCCCCGCGGCCCGGCCCGTGCTCCGCGGGCAGGGGCGGGCGGCCAGGGCCTCCCTCGGGAGCCGCCCGCGGATGGGCGGGCGCGACCCGGGTGCCGGCGAGGTGGCGGCGCGCGGAGCCGCCGGCGGAGCCGAGGGCAATGGGGCGTCGCGTTACTCGGGGGAGGGGGCGCGCATCGGGGGGGACGAAAGGGGGGGGGATTTTGGGACAGGGGGGGGTACGACATCTGCTTCATGCAGCTGGCTTCGGCCTCACCGATGGGGCCCATTCCTCGATGCATGGCCGCCTGCGGCGACGGGAGGCGCCGGGAGAATCAGCTGCGTGAGCTGAGTCTCAAACCCGCCCTTTGCTATCCCCCCTTTTCGCCCGGCCCGAGCTCAGCGTGGGGGATGAAGAAAAGTGCACCGTTGGTGCACTACGGCCCCTGGGGGGGCCCACAAGGGGCGCGAGAGGCGCACGGCCTCGCCCCCCATGGATCGCTGCGCCATTCAGCAACGCCTGAGGCATCGGCAGATGCGGCCGAGAAGGCGACGCCGGGGACGACGAGAAGCGCCCCGAGGAGGCGCTCAGAGGAGATGACGGCCTTGGCAGATATGGCAGAGGAGGCGACGCCGATGGCGATGAGAAGCGCCCAGAGGGTGCGCTCAGAGAGGACGGCGTCGGCAGATGCGTCCGAGGAGGCGGCGCCGATGACGCGAACCGCCCAGACGGGGCGCTCAGAGGAGGCGCTCAGAGGGGAAGCACGCACCGATGCCGATGCTTAGGTGTTCGATCATGAACCCCTTGTTCAACGCAGCCCTCCAGCTTTCGCGCGGAAGATCGCCAGAAACCGCCGAAGACTGTCACATTGGGCCTCGCGTACTGCGGGGGCGATCAATGGGGGGGCAGCGAGGGCTGCAGAAACGGCACACTTGATATCCCTTCAAGGGGCCCTTTCGGGCCCGAAGGGGGCTTTTTAGGGCCCGAGAAGTGCACCGTTCTCCCCCCCCCTCATTTGTCGCCCTCCCCATGTGGCGACGCCAGCTCAAAAGACCGCCCACGACGGCCCCGAAACAGCCCCAGGCCGAAGCAGGGGGTCCGTGTTCGAATGCGTAGCGATGTCTTCTCCTTGCTCTCGCCTCCTTGATGGCCTCCCTTTGGGGCCAGGCCTCGTCGCCGCGGCCAAGCTCGCCTCGGGATCCCGGTCAGGACGCACCCGTTGGTGGTTCGGCGACGGGGCCGCCCTGGGGTCCCAAGGGGGAGGGGCCTTCCCACCCTGCTGGGGCCCTTACGCCGTCACGATTCGGGTTCACAGCCACGCAGGAGGGATGCCAACCCCTCCCTCCCCCCCAGAGGCTCCCCCCCCCAGGGTATCGCTATACCATACTAGCAGATCACCGTGCATACGCGTTGCTGGGACGAAATGTTGTTCATCCCCCCCGAGACACGGACTTTGGTATCCACACCTTGTGATTATCGGGGGTGTATGGTTAGTTAAACATGCACCCGCGTAGGGGCTTCAGCTGATTGAGTCAGCCGTGAGTTGTCTTTCGTCCGTAGTTTCTTATTATCTCCAGCGGATCAAGGTCAAGACCAAGGGCCCCGAGGGATTGGGATCTGAGAACAGAACATGGCTTCCAGGCTGAGTTTGCACTGTTCAGGGCGTCCTCCCCCAATGGCCCCTTGTTTTGGGATCGGGTCTCAAGCGAAAAGGAAAAGAGGCTAGGTGCTTCGCCCCCCTAGTGGTGGCTAATACTGCGAGCAGTTCTGCTCTCTTGTACTTAATGTACCTGAGCCAGTTCATCCTTTGAGGGGTGTAATGTTCTACGGCGTCGCATTCCTTATGCACGCCAATCTTAGGCAGCGTTTGGTTGCACCGGGCTTGGACCGCCTTAATTCCGCGGGCAGGCAGCCCCTGTCCTTTTCATTGCACGCGTTTCGCCCCCTGGGGGCCCTTCGGGCCAAATTTCCTACGGTGCAGCAGCGAACGAGCATCGCCGACCATGGGACTGGAGCATCGTCGACCATGGCGTCCGTCTCTGAGGTGCCGAGCCCGGTGGAGGCGCGCGGCTGAGTAGCGATTTCTCCGTGTCTTGTCGTCTGCCCAACAGGTGCTGGCGGAGTTCGCGCCCGCGCACAGGCCGACCGCACGCCCGCGGCGCTGTCCGCGATCGCGTCGCTGTTCCGCTGGTGGTTTATCCACATCGCGGACAAGGCGCTGTCCGTGCCGCTCGCGCCCTGCATCGTGCGCCTGTCGTTCTTCTACGTGTTCATGCAGGCCCTGGGGCTGCTGTGGGGGTTCGTCGTGGTGCTGCTGCAGGTGCTGAGCCAGAGGCTGGTGGAGTGGCTCCTATCGGGCACGACCAGCGGCTCCCCCGTCGCGATCGTGGGCAGCCTCTACGTGCTCTTCGCATCCCTCGAGATGGTCTTCCTTTGTGCTGGCAGCCTCTGGACAATCGCGTGGGAGGGCGTGACCGACTTCCCGACGTTCAGGAAGATGATGCTGAAGGACGGGGGCCACCCTTCCCTCCCGAACCTCGTCCCGATGACGATTCCCCCCCTGGTCATCATGCTGATCTTTGCGGCGTCATCCGCTGCCCCGACCTTGTGCGCAAGTGCAGCCGGTGGCACGTGCGGGGGCGGCTGGCTTGCGGACCAGTTCTTCACGCACGACGGGCACGGCAACCGCATGCTGCGCGCGAGCTTGGTGATTTTGATGCTGCAGTGGGGTCAGCTGTTCGAGACCCTCAGCCCCACGGGCCTGCTTGGACTTGTCGAGGCTGCACCGAAGCGGAGAATGGCGCTGGCCGTGTTGGTTCCTATGGCGGTTTGGCGTATGTGGCACTTCACTTGGCGGCCCACCGACTACGTGTTCAACGGCAACGAGGGCTCGTGGGTCTCGCGGCACTCCTACGACAATCTGCTGGCCCTGCTGTGGGGCGCCTGGCTATCGACCGCAGTCGCGTGGGCGCCCACTCATAATGGCTGCGGCATGCAACTGCATGGCTCCACAGGCGAGAGCCACGGCATGGGTGGCCGCTCCAAGAGCGATTCGCAGCTGCTGCGAGGGACCGGTGCCGGCGCGCGGCGGCGCGATTTTACTGTGTCCCCAGAGATGGGCAAGCAGATCAGCTGGCGGTTTCAGTATACGTTCGTGGTCTCCGCCGTCTCCTACTTTCTGCGGTCCCTGCTCTCCCCGGACATCGGGTGGACCTTCGCTCAGAATGACTTGGTGGCGCTGTGTACCCTCTACCCCGCCATGGTCGTTTTGACCTGGAGCGCGACCTACGCGGCCATGGCGCTGAAGCGCGTGCGGCCGCGGTGGGCGGTGTGGTTTATGTTTTCGGGGGCGGGGGCCGCGGTGGCCGTGTGGCCGGGCGTGCAGACGGCGCTGGCAGCGCTGCACGTGATGCGGCAGGTCATCAAGCTCTTCGGGGCGAAGTCCGTGCGCTACGCCGTGCGGAGTCCCAGGAGCGCCCCGGGCGCCCCCATGGTGCGCACCGACTCGGGGGGCGCGGTGATGAACACCGACTCGCTTGACACGCGGCAGGTCGAGAAGAAGTACGCCCGCCGGTGTGCGGGCTGCCTGGTCCTGATTTGGGTGGTGTGGTTCTGCCTCCTGTCGTCGCTGATGCTGCTGTCGGCGGCCCAGAAGTACTTGGGCTTCTTCCCAGGCCACATGGAGTTCGAGGCCAGCGGCAGCCCTGGCAATGCAACGCTGCACATCGCCCACAAGTCCATCATCGGCTCTCACCTGACGCTGGTGCCCGACCCGACAGTGGCGCAGCCACCCTCCACGTATGCCATCTGCGGGCACGAGTTCGGCGGCCTGCCAGCATTGGACTACGCGCTTCTGTCGCTGGCCGCGTACTGGGACCGAGATGACCCTCGCCTTGCCGGTGTGATGGACCACTTCTTCCCCGCGGGGAAAGCCCCGGTGGCGAGAGTGGTCAACGGGAGCGACTCCGCTGAGCTCGCGGGCCAGAGCATGCCGTGGCTCGAGTTCGGGCTGCCCGAGCTCGGCAAGCGCGTGGTCGCGGTGCGCGGCACGGATCCGACCAAGATCTCGGACGTGGTGGAGGACATTTGCAGGAACAAAAAGCTGTCTGAGCATCAATTCTCGGAGGTCTGCGCAGATCTCCTGGATCGGCGCTTGGCCCCCCTCCCTGGCGCGCGAAGCGCTCCAGGGGCCGCGCCAGAGGCGCTGCCAGGGGGTCCCCAGCGCCAATCCAGGAACTCCGCGCGGTCATCCAAAAGTGTATGCTTCTGTTGTCTTTTTCTTCCTTGAACATCAAGATGTGGACCGAGCCGGTCGTGCTGGGGATCCTGTCCGTCGTCTTCCCCACGATCCACATGTGGCCTGGCTCGCTGGTGGACAACTGGGTCTCCTCCACGCACGGCCTTCTGAAGGTCAGGGGCAGCGTTAAGTGGGGATTCGGCTCGGAGGGGCACGCTTCGACCCCCAATCGCCAATAGTTTCGAGGTTCGAGGCTTTCGGGCGTTCTCGTCGGTGCCCGGACGTCTCCCAGCCTCTGGATGCCTTCCAGCAGCTGGGGGCGATCTGGGGCTGCCCGTATCGCCCCGAACGGCCGCCAGAGACCCGAGGTGTGGCCCGATAAGCTGGAACCAGGAAGCATCAGGGGAGACGTGCTCCAGGGGGGGCACGCCTCGACCCCCGATCGCCCACTCCATCGCCGACAGTGGCCTGGTTTCCCACCCCCTGCCCCGGAGCATGCGGAGTCGCTCACGGGGGCTGCTCGCCGATCTACCGGCAATGTGTCGCGGATTCCAGCTCGGTGTTCCCCCCCCCCCCCCCGTTCCCCCCGAACCCCTACAGTCAACGCGCATAGTAAGGACGCGCGCCTTCTTTAGGCTCTACAGTGTCCTTGCCCCTGCGGCCCGTGCTTTGCCGCTTCCACAGGCCAGCGGTCGCCCCAAAATCCAAATTTCGGCCTCAAAGGGTCTTGCATCCCCACCACCCGTCCTAAGAGTACACGTTTTGACTGTACCCCACCAGCCCTACTAGTACCGCCTGATCCTCCAGGGAGGAGGCCCCGCCAGACCGCGACGGGCATTGAAACAGAGCCTCCTTTCTATCGCGTCTCGTGCCCGTTCCTTTCCACCAGCCCAGCCAGTGCCGTCGGACCCTGCGTTGACTGCAACCTCGCCCGTCCTGAAGAGGGCCTCGAGCTGGAGGCGGGCCCCTGGATGCGGGAGCCTCGCCCGTCGCCATAAAAGAGTCCCAGCTTCGGCTTCCGAGGATCTTTTGCGCCCTTGCCACCCCTGCTCCGTACTCGCTTTGACTGTAGCTCTGCCCCCCTCCTGCAGGGCCTCGAGCTGGAGGCGGGCCCCTGGATGTGGGAGCCCGTCGCCACGCACCTCCGCGCCCCCGCGCGGGAGACCGGCGCCCCGGAGCGGCAACCCGCCACCGAGCTGACGGTGACGGGGCACAGCCTCGGCGCCGGCATCGCGCAGGTCGCCGCCGCGCTCACGGGAGCGCCGGGGGGGCGCTCGATGAGCACACGTCGGGGCTTTTTGGACAGCGACTCGCTCTCCAGAAGTTCCCCACGTATGCTCATAGAGCCCAGGGAGCAATCAGCAGGAGAACTCGGAGGTCCGCGCGGGCTCCTCGGGTCGGCGCCGGGCCCTCCCTGGCGGCGCCTCCGGCGCGCTCCGCGCGCCAGGAAGAGGGGTCCAGCGCCGATTCGAGAAATCCTGGCGGACCTCAGAGTTTTTGTGCTCATGTCTTATGTCATTAGGGGTTCACCTAGGCTCGGTGAGCATGGAACTTTTTGATAGCGAGTCGCTCCGCCGGTTTGTGCCCCACCCCGCTTCGGCGAGACGCGCTATCTACCGCCCAGCCCCCAGGCTTCCACGTCCTGAGCCTTTCTCAGCCTCCCGCTCCGCGGAGCGGAGCGACACGCCATCCGCTCGCAAGGCATTGCGTGTCTTGGCCGCCGCAGCGACACGCTATCCACAAGTTCCTGAGCATATAAACCACGTCGCGTGGTCGGCCTCGGAGCCACCATCCACTCTGGCGAGGGCACTTGGTACACTGGCGCTCCGGCACCTCACATCTTGAGAAGCCGGGACGACGTTGCACCGAGCTCCTCGGCCGATCAGGCGTCCGACGCGACGTGCACCCAGACTCTCGACGTCGCGATTTTTGTCACAACGAGGACCCCTGCAGGAGGTCTCGACCCCTTTCCTGGGACGGGCTTCCATCCCGGCTCGTGTTCTGACGGTCCTCGCGCCCGGTAAGGGCGCCCACGGGTCGACAATGGCAAGAGGACCTTGCCGCCGTGATCGCTTGCGCCGCGATCGCGGGGGGTCTGGCCACATCGGGCCCCTCCCAGGAGCAAGCGTGGTCGCGATCTCGCCGCCGGGGCTCATGGAGATCGGACGGGGCCAGGACGAGGATAAGTCCGTTCCAGAGCGTTGTGGAGCGCTCTCAGAGCGTTCGGGGTCGTTGTGAGAAGGCCGCGGCGCCAGAGACGTCCTCCAGAGCCGCTGGATTTTGGAGAATGTCGATTCACCCTTACGCGATTCTATCCTCGTCCTGGCTTCATCTTTGGTGGTAATGGGGAGTGACCTGAATGGGGGGTGCAGCAAAGGGCCCCAAAGGAGCCCTCCAGGGCCCCTTTCGGAGCCAGCAGGGGCCCAAAAGGGGCCGAGATAGTTCCTTTAGGGCCCTCTTCTGCACCCTCCACCTTAGGCCACCCACCACTGCCACCCGCCCGAGGAGAGCTTCACGAAGCACCGGGAGAGGTCCTCCGCCAGCGGCACCGCGCTGCCAGCCGGCGGGGTGCACGCCGCGCACCGGCGCAGCGTGTCGGTGGTGGTCGAGGGCGACTGGATCTCGCGGTTCGACTCGCACGCCGGCTTCGTGCAGGTCGGCCTGCGCCATCGCGCAGGGTCTCCACCTCTGTCAGTGGAAGAAGATCAGGAGGGGAAAAAGCACACAGACACAATTAATCGTCCACTCCCAGGAAAACATGGGAAAATATGGGAAGTGGGGGGGGCAAGACAAAAACCCAGAAAATATTAGAAAATACGGGGGATCTTTCTATTTGTGTGTTTATTTATTTGTATGTCCCAGGGCCCCTTCCGAAGCATCGGCATGTGCGTGAACTCGCGGAGCTCCGCGCGGATTTCCGGGATCGGCACCGGGCCCCCCCTGCCAGCGCCTGCGGCGCCGCCCCTGGCGCGCTCCGCGCGCCGGGGAAGGGAGCCCAGCGCGCATCCAAGAGAGCCGCGCGGGCGTCCGACCGATTTTACGTATGGCGTTTTGTACTTCCTCTGCTCAGAGAGGTATCGTTGGAGGGGGGTCGACTCGGTGGGGTATACTCAAAGCCATGCCAAGGAACACCCTGCTTGCCTCCAGGGTGACCCGGGTTCATTAGGTTTCGATGGTTTTGCTATGGACAGCGTGACGCTCCCACACCAGAAACCAACGGACGTCCTGGGGTCTCGGGGCTGGGTTTCCTGTGGAAGGCTTCCTGTGGTCGCGCTCCTGCTGCGCACATGGGTTCGGAATCGGTGGCACATCGCCGACGGATCGGCGACGTGCCCCCGATACAGCCAAGACGCTAAGATAAGGAACAGTTTGGATTCGGAAGGGGCTCGATTATCCTTGCGCCCTTCCGTGGTCGTCCCTCTGGCCCCCCTCGTGCGCCCAGGCTATTTCGAAGCCACAGAGGGGCTTCGTTCCTTATTTAGCGTGCCTTATTTCAGCAGCCCGACTGTAGCGCATCCTCACGTTCCTGGGCAGGGGAGGGGCGTCGGGCCCCCGTCGGCGATCAGTCGGCGACGGCGGGCCCCGAGGCCGCCCATCACGGTTCAGGAGGGAGCGGAGGCAGCCGCGCCCGTGCACAGTCAACCCGCACAGTAAGGATACCCTTGCATGCTTGCCTCCTCGGCCCAGCCTTGGCCGCTTTCGCTGCTCGAAAAGCTTCGAAATGGGCGTCCAAGGCCCTCGCATCCTCATCGCGCATCCTCACTGTCCGTGTCGACTGTACGTGAAGCTTCGTGGGTTCCGAGAGTATGCCTTGCGCGGGCGTCCGTGACGCGAAGCTGGTCTCGCGGGCTGTCGGGCCGTGTTCGTGTTCGCGGTTGTGCGCGTGCGTCTTCTGGTGGGTTCCCTGCGGATGGGGCCGAAGTGGATGCGTCGAAGGATCACGCCGCGTCGCCGATGCCTGGGCGATGCAGCTCGACGTGGAACTCGATGTTCTCCACGCTGACGTCGCGACCGTGTCGGCGAGCGGTCCTCCTCCCTTTTCTTCCCTTCCCTCCCTTCCCCCTTCCCTCCTCCCTCCCTCCGCGCGCGAGCGGTGTCGCAGGAGAATATCGTTTACGTATTCTATCTTTCCCTTCTTCCCTCCCCCTCCTCCTCCTCCTCCTCCTCCTCCTCCTCCTCCTCCTCCTCCTCCTCCTCCTCCTCCTCCTCCTCCCCCCCTTCTCTCCCCTCTTATCCTCGTGGCGGCCGGGCGAGACGTTCGAGGCTAGGGCGCCAGAGCATTGGCGCCGCCCCGTCCGAGTCAGTGCAGTTGTGCGTTGAGGCCCGTAGATCTCGCCAGCTTCTGGGTGGCCGACCACGCTCTTCCAATTTTTAGTACTCACACTATTTCTCACGTGTTTATGCGCCATGCGTGCTTTCTATCAGCCTCAACCTGTCTTTGCGGGCTTCGTGGTCAGTCACGACCCGCTGAAGGACTCATTCGGTATAATGTTTTCTGTCCCCTCTTCCTCCTCCTCATCCTCCCCCTCCGCCTAGTATCATTCGGCGTAGTTTGCGTACTTTTGTAGTGTTGTAAGAATTGCAACACTACAAAAGTACGCAAACTATTTCAACGACATCCCGCGACCGCAGAATCTACTGTATCTGGCACAGGGGCTTTGCCCGGCGAGATCGATACGTCTAACGGCGTGCGGTCATTGTGACAGATCGTACGTCGTTCCTTTCACCTTTCGAGCTAACGAGTGGGACGTAATTATGGGGTGCGCTTGTGCTTTGCCCTCTAGGTCTCCTTCTCACACAGCAAGCCAGGGTAGGGTGCACAATGCATTGTTTCAGCGCAGAGTCCCCGTATAAGCGGCCCTGATCACGCACCCCCGTGTGTTTCCAGCGCTCCGCTCGCGTTTGGCCGCGTACGGCAGCATCGGAAGAACCACATATTGCATAAACAGAAATGTTTTCCAGTGTGGATCCCAGGCATGGTGTTTCTAGCAATCTATGTTGTGCGACCTATGTGGGGCAATCTGCGCAGTACAGTCGATGTGGAGAAAATCATGTGATGCAATATATATATATATATATACATGTATATACATATATATATACACAACATTTACACATATATGATACGATCGATGTAGTGTAATATATTTTATGCGGCGTACGAACCGCTATCTATGCTGAGCAATCCCCGTGGCGCAATCTACGTGGTACAATCTATGTGTTGCAACGTATCTGGAGCAATGTAAACATATAAATCTATACACATAGATGTATGGTGCCATCCATTTGATTCAGCGTATTGGGTGCAATCGTTGTGGTGCAATCTATATGTGGAATCTAATTTTGGGAATATGTGTTGTACAGTTTCTTGTAGGTTGTGCAATGCATGTTGTACAAAATACGTTGTGCAGCCTGTGTTCGGCAATCGATGTGGTGCAGACTCTGTGGTGCAGTCTTTGTGATTCAATTGGAGTGGTGCAATCTATGTGCACTAATTGCAAAGTCGTGCAAGCAGCACACCGCAATGCGCCACAAGTCCCACACGACTGGCGGCGACGAGGCGGCGACGGGGCGGCGACGGCGACTACGTAGCTGCCAGGGCGGCGCACCGGCCCATACGAGGGGCTGCGTCGAGGCGGGGACGGGGCGGCGACGGCGACTACATAGACACCAGAGCTGCGCACCGGCCCAGACGACGGGCGGCAACGAGAAGTTGACGGGGCGGCGATTGTGAGTGACATAGTCGCCAGATTGGCACACTGGCCCGGTTCGTTATCACAGAAGTAAGAATTCTTAAGTTCGACTGCGCGAGTGAGTGACCATTCGCGAAGGCCTGTTGGTGCGGGCCCATCGAGGCCCCCACCATCGCCGAACGCGATGCGATAGTAGCATCTTGCGCGCTTGTGTGTGGTCCCCCCCGCGGGCCGCTGCCCTGCGGCCGTCGTCGGCACCGCCGGCTGCCGAGCGGCTGGCCGCGCTCCGGGCGAGGGTCCTTGCTCGCGTAGGCTGCGGGTAGGGCCCCGGGAGCCTGCATAGCGCTGCTATGCTGGCGTTTTCCTCCGCCTCCTCCTCCTCCTCCTCCTAATTCGGTGCCACGAGCTTTCGCGGGCGCGTCCTGCCATGCCCTGCTGCCCCGGGAGTCTCGCGAGTGGGAAAAAAAATACCCAGGGTCACTCATGCGTGTAACCGGCTTGGATTTTTCGCTTCGGGCGCTGCGCTGCGACCTCCCGCGTCCGTTGAAGAACCTGCTGCGTCCAGGGTGCTCTGGGTTGCACCCCAGTCGCACACCGCGCGCGGGTCTTCAGGGCTTGGTTTCCTGCGAGTGCTTCTTGCGGCCGCGTCCGCTCTGCAGCATGATCGCTGATGGCTCCGAGGCGTTGCCGAATAACAAAACACACACGAAGATGAGTGCAAGCTCTGTCTGGGCAGCTTTCGCAGCACCTCGCGAATCTTCGGGATCGGCGCCGGGACTCCCCCCCCGTCGCGCGAAGTGTGCCAGGGGCGGCTCCAGATGCGCCGCCAGAGGGGGCTCGGCGCCTGCCCGAGCAACCCGCGCGCACCTCCGACGCTTTACGCTTACTATTCGGTTGTCGGAAGTGGTTGTTCGGGACCCTCGGGTTCGGAAGCTGGAACATCTACACTACCAGTGGCGGGCTCTCTTTTTCAATCCCAGGATTTTCCGAGGGTCGGGGACGACGTCGGGGTGGTGTAGTGTATGCTTGTTCCCCGCTTTTCTGGGGACGCAACGAAACATGTATACACTAAGACCCCATATACACCAGGATCCGCTCTCTTGTGAGAGTTTCAGCGCAGGGCCGGAAAAAGTGTTGGTGTATAGAGTTCGGCTCCCGATTGGTTTCAGTATCATGTTGGCGCATTGGGATCGAATGGTGTTCCTCATGATTCATTCCTTCGTCTTCAGTGAGCTGGTGGAGGCCCAATCTACTTCTAACGCCTTGCTGCTTCATAGTCCTGCCCAATTCTTCCGACCGGTGGGCATGCTGGGGCCGTTTATTTTGTCTTTCCAAGCATTCTGCGTGTGTGCGTGTGTAGCTTGTTCGACTGTCTCCGCCTTGTCGCTGCGCGCGGGGCCACGATTGCCTCAGATGAGTGCTCCGCGCCGCGTGACCTGGGCTGGCCACCGCGCGTCTCGCTCTTGGTCGACCTGTTTTGTGCCGCGCCGCTGCGCGCGTGGCCGCGACGTCAAACAGCGCGTGCCCGGCGCGAAGCTCTCGCGTGAGCCGCGTGTGGGTCCAGCCATGTCCAGCCAGCCACTCCTGCTGCAGTGCGCCCCCGTTGGGCGCCGCCGCCGCCCGGCGGCCGCGGCGGCAGGGCGAGCAGCTCGCAGCTCCGGTTGCTTCCGCGCCGCGAAAGCAGGCTTGTTGGGTTGCTGCGCGGATCCACGCCGCGGTCGGAGGCAGCCAAGGGGCAACACGGGGCGGCACAGCAGGAAAGAAGGGCGCGGGCGCGGGGGGAGGAAGAGGCGGAGCACGCTCGGGGCATGAGGTTTTTTGAGCGACCGCTACAAAAACCACGACGGGCGTTTTGTTGTTGTTGTTGTTGTTGTTGTTGTTGTTGTTGTTGTTGTTGTTGTTGGTTTCTGGGTGCCCGCGCCGGGCGCCAGGACCGTCAAGAGGAATTGCTCGGGGTGAAAAGACGGCCTCGGGGAAAGCGCCGAGACTGAGGGGGGCCCGTATTTCTGGGCCTCCCAGATCGGGTCCGATTCGATGGGGTTGGGATCGGAGGATCGCGCCGCACCGCCGATGCATCGCCGATACGGTCCGATGTGGCGCCTGATTTGCTCCGCCGAGCTGGCGTGGCCGATGCACCGCCCACGTCGCCGATCGGATCCCATCTACTCCGTCCCCAATTATCAGGAGCGAACGGGGGATGTACACGTTCATGAACCCACGTCTGTTTCGAAAGTACGCAGTGCGCGAACGTTTGTAACACGTGGCTGGCCTCGCCGAATGGGGGGGGGGCGTGAAACTCAGGTACGCGATTGGGCGCGCACGTCCTTCGTGGGCTCCCGAATCTAGCAGGCCTAGATCAAATTGCAGATTTCTGTGGAGACCGCGCTGCGACGGACTCGAGACAGTGAAGGAGCCCACGGGCACCGCGCGCGCGCGCGAAACGCCGCCTCCGTCGGCTCGCGCTATCCCTCCTCATCCCTGTTGCTCCCTCCACATCCCCCCTCTCTGGACGGATAGACCCAGACATCCCCGAGTCATGAAACAGTCACGACGGCAGGTTCTTTTCATGATTTGTGTTCGGCTTTTTGGGGCCGCTACTGGGCCTCAGGACCGTCAAACAATTATTTGGGATGAAGAACCGTTGCGGGGGGGAACGGACCGAGACGTTAAGGGGTGACGTCATAACAATCATGACGTCGGGGATCTGGGAAGGAGGAATGGTGCTGGCAATGGAATCATCCATGTAAGGCCAGCTCCCGCCGCCAGGAATATTACTCGATACATGGTTGGCTCACGGCGCCGTATTTCGCTTGAGAATGCAGCTGCATGTAGCTCATTCGCTAGCCCCCCCGTTTGTTACACCCCTCTCGTCCGCCCACACCGTCTTCTTCCGCTCTCCCTTCCGCCCTGCCATCCGCTCGCAATGTTGGGGCGCTCTCCTCCACTACTTTCCGACAGTGCATCTGTGCTGTGGGTGGTCTCCTGGGCCGTGCGTCGCAGCCTATCGCAGCGGAGTGTCGATGGATCGTTGGCAGCACAGGCCAGGCTGCCACAAATAACAGAAGGCACGTCATGACGATTCTCAGGCCGATCCAGGGCACGTGGGGTTGCTTGGCGGCATTCGAAAAGGAAGACTTCCAAGCTATGCGAGGGCAGTCAAAGCTGGTCCTGCAGGCTGGCCGTTGGCGCAGGTCTGGCGATCGAGAGGGTGCTATGAGTTCGCTTCCATCGCCAGGGCCACGGCTTGTGATGGATCCCACTCCACTCCGCTCACCCCCCCTCCTCCTCACCACCCTCCGCCTTCGTCGTGCCTCCTCCCACAGCCCCTCTGCTCATCCTTGTCCACCCCCCTCCCCCTCGGGCAGACCATTGCCTGCGACCGTTCCGACCTCGCCGTGTTCGGCGGTTGCCACCTGCTCGAGAGCACGATCTGCCAGATTCTCACCGCCTGCGGCGACCCGCGGGGGCGCTGGCAGCGCTGCGAGCACTCGTTCAAGCCCCACTCGGAGGCCGTCGGCCTTGTTCGCAACTGGTCCGGGCTGCCTTCCTGGGTTACCACGAGGGGAGACGTCCTGAGGGGAGCGTGTCGTGTTCTTTTTGACGTGTTCGCCCTGCCTCCCAGGCCACTCCGGTGCCCCAGGGCCGTCCAAGCAAACGCACTCAGGGCGAACACAGACAGGTCCCAGAGAAGTCCCTGGGCCGTTATGGTGCTCCAGCCTATTGTAGCGTTGCTCGCCAGGAAGACTTTCGAGCGCCCAAACACAGTTCAGAAACGCATGGGTGTTCACGCGTCGGGCCCTGGGAGACACTCGCCTGACACTGTTTCGACACCGTTTCGACACTCTTTTGACACTTTTCCAGGTGCTCGAAATTATTTCTTGGATGTGGTCCTTAAGTAGGATGGGGACAACTTAACATGAGGAGAGAGGTCATGAAGGAAGCGTGTCGTGTTCTTTGTGACGTCTTCGCCCTGCCTCTCCAGGCCACTCCGGTGCCCCAGGGCCGTCCAAGCAAACGCGCTCAGCCTTGGGAGGAAAAACCACCCGGACCGGACAACTGGCGTTTACTAAACGGCCCTGGGCGTTTCCTAAACAGCCCTGCCCTGTTGGATTCCTTTGGGTGCGTGTACTAAACGGCTTCGCGTGTCGGGGTGGTTATTATTGGGGTGGATTTTCTGCCCTCTATTCAGGGCGAACACAAATCGGTCAGAGAAGTCCCTGGGGTCCAGGGCGCGTTTCCCTCAGTGTCCGGCCCCCTCGTGCCAGCAGGTCGACTCGTCGTCGCCACGGCTCGACGCGGCTCGAGGAACTGTCCAGCACGGGCCACGGGAGAAGCTTCGGGGACCCGTGCGGAGTGGAGTTTGTGTCGGGGGGCTCCTCACAAAGACGGGGTGAATGTACTTGGGTGGCCTTCCAAGGAGTCGGCCCTCCCCTCCGAAGTCCTCTTGACTGCTAGAGGAAAAGTCCTTCTGGAAACCTCCAGGCAGGTGCAAGCGGCAACTACCCAGGCCTCCTGCATGGGGCCGGGGTCGCATCGCCGATGCATCGGGCATGCGGCACGATCTGGCGCCCGACTTGTCCCATCCCCACGTCCCCGATGCATCGCCGCAGCATCGGCGATGCGGTGCGTTCCTCCGAGTCCACCTGCTCCAGCCCAAGTTGGGTGGCCTCCATTCTCCTGATGCTGCCAAAGGTGTCCCTGGCCAAAGGTGCGCCTGGACCAATTGTGTTCCTGATCCAAGGTGGCCCCTTGGAGCAAACCTCACGGGCCCAGATGGGCTATAGGGCTTCGGTTCAGAACGGGTCAGAGTGGCGCGAAGAGCAAGGGACACCTGAGGTACGGAACACCTTTGGCAACTCCTAGGGTCCTGAGAAGCCCTCGCCAGGTCCCCAGGGATCAGATGACATGTGTTTGTTCAATATGAGTATTTATTTCACGGCCTCGGCGCCTGGCGATGGTCCGCGAAGAACGAACCATGCGAAACAATTGGTTATTGATTTGTTCAAGACGTCGGATGCCTGTGGCGCCCTCTGTGAAGGCCGCTCCCGCTGCCCCGCCCCCCCTCTGCGCCTCCTCTCGGAGGTGGTGTCGCTGCTGATGCAGCTGCCGGCCGAGGTAGCCCTCAGGCTGGGCGAGGGAAAGCATGCACCCACAGGCCTCCGTCCTTGGCTTTCGGGGCACATTCTGCTTGTCATCCTTCTTTGTTTTCTTCCCTACCGTCAGCCCGCATCCGCATGGTAAGGATGGGCAGCCTTCCCGTGGATACCCTTGCATCCTTGCCCCTTCCCTTCGGCCCATCCTTGGCCACTGTCGCTGACCTGGCCGCGCTCGAAAAGCTTCGAAATGGGCGCCCAAGGCCCATGCATCCTCATCACGCATCCTTTTGATACGGGCCGAATGTATTGGCCAGTTCTGTGCGCGCGTGGGCGTCTCGTGATTAGGGGCGGGGGGGATCGAGGGCTGCAGGAGCTGGCACCCTTCGTCACCTCCCCCCCCCTCTAGTGACAAGTCGGGCATGTCCTTCTACAGGAGGAATAGATACAAAAGTTGTGAAACCATACTCAGGGGACGATGTTCGATTGTTGTTTTAAGAATGATTGTTGAGCATGTCTTGACTATTCTTCATTATTCTTCCAAGATCCGCCTGTAGGAGGGCATGCCCGACATGACTGTAGTGCCTCCCATTGGGTGATGCCCGATCGAGCAGCATTGGCCGCTTCCGTATACGTTCTAACCCCTCGCGATTGGGCCCGTCCAGACCCAGAGAGAGGGGACAGGGGGGAGAAGGGAGCCTCTCCCTAAGAGGAAGGAGGAGGTCGAAGAGCGAGCTGGCGAGGCCACTTACGCCCAGAGAGCATGTGGGCTTTCTCTTCCTGGCATCTCCTGCCATCTCCTGCCCGGAGATCGATCCGATACTGGCCAGCGCTGTGCGAGCAGCAGTGGTCGTCCCCGTCTCCGTGCGGGGACAGCTATAGGGACAGCTGCGGATCGATTCGATGCGACTCGATCCGCTCACCGTGGCCCGGGTTCCGATTCGATCGGAGTCGGTTCGCTGGCATCGGCCAAGGCCAGCCGGAGCTGGGCGCGATATTGTAGGTTTCGCTGGCGATCCGATCCGTTCCCGATCCGAGGCGGTGTCGAGATGCGATCCAGCTCGGGCCTGCCGGATCTGGACCCGAAGGGGGCTGCGCGAGGCTTACTGGCGGATGCCTGTGCCCAGGTCCCAACGTTTTGATAGAAATCGGGACGGAGGTTTTCGCCGTGTTCGGCCTCTGGGGGAAAGAGGCTGGGGACCTCCAGGAAACCCGTGTTGACCAAAGGTCGAGGTGTCGGACCTTTGCATGTGCCATGCTCTTTCCCTGCCAGGATGCGCAGCTGGTCCAGAAGCTTGGCTGGAGACGCCGCCCTCAAGACCGCCTGCGCTGCCATCGCGGTGTGCCTCCTCTTCTTGCCCGCCGTCCCTGACGAGCTGGCCAAGGGCCCTCTGGCCGCGGGCCGGCGGCTGCTGGGGCGCCCTGGACGGCCCGGTGAGCGGTGACCATCGGAGGGACCTGATGCATTCAACACGTCGTTTGGTCGGCCAAGGAGCCAAGGAGTTCGGCGAGCGATGTCGGTGTACATCCAGGCCTCCCGGAAGGGGGTCCGAGCAGATGGGGTCAGAGGATCGCGCAGCATCGCCGGTGCATTGGCTGTGTGGCTCGACGTGGAGCCTGATTTTCTCCATGCCGACGGCGCCGATGCATCGCCGATCTCGCCGATGCATCGCCGCTGCATTGGCGATACATCGGCGATGCGGCGCGATCCTCCGACCCCATCTACTCCGACACGTTTTGGGAGGCATCCTGTATACACGCTCCAGCGCCCCACATATCGGGAAGCTGGGGCGTCTAGGCACGGAGCTCATTGGCCGACCGGACGACTTGGCGTATGCCTCGAGTCACTCCCAGACCATTTACGGGCGTCACCCTCGCCCTGACTGCGAGTTCCCTCTTCATGTCGATCGTCAGCTGCTTTGTCCCAGGGCAGTGCCTGTGCGCTTTTGGTCGGCACTTCAGCGGGGCGGCAAGCAGTGCTCGCTCACGCTGTGCGTTTCGCAAGGGTGTGGTCTTGCGCTCTCGTCCTCCACCACAGCGCGATTCTCCGTAGGGTTCGGCAGCCTGCCCCAGGCAGAGAGGCTGCACGATACAGCCGCGCCTTCTCCTTGTGTAGGGTCTGCCGTCTCTCCGTACCTCCCCCCAGGCTCACCCAAGTTCAACCGGGCTTCAAATGCACCTCCCGAGCTCGCCTCACCCTGCACGCGACTAATGAGATACTTATCCTCTCGTGGTACGCCGGCCGTTCGGCCACCCTTCGTTTTCAAGCCACAGCGATACCAGGCCTTAGCGGAGCCGATGCGTGCAGCTCTGCGTACGGCGCACAGTCTTTGAGCCGCACGGTGGACTTCACCTCTGCCGTTTGAACGTGGATGCGCCCACTCTGCTACTAGCGGCAACGTGTCGGATGTTTCACCATACGAAAGTACATCATCATCGTCAGAGTCGTCGTCGTCGTCGTCGTCGTCGTCGTCGTCGTCGTCGTCGTCGTCGTCGTCGTCGTCGTTATCACGCTAGTTGCACCCACTTGTCCATTCGCCAGCCCCGTTTTCCCCAGCCTTCCCGTGGTACGAGGTCTTCGCCGCCCGTGCGACCTCTCTTCGCCCTTCCCCCGACCGCGATAAAGACGACCCGTCTTGAGACAGTGTCCCCACGCCCCTCAGCCCCAGCCCCTCAGCGAGGAGGAGGAGGAGGACGAGGACGAGGAGGTCCGCTGATGCCTCCGCCGCGGCCCGGGAGATCCCTCCCGCCTCCTCCCCCCCTCCCGCACCGTCCTTGCCGATCCAGCCGCGCCCCTCCCTCCCGCATATGTCCATCCTCCCTCCCCCATCAATCCCGCATCCCTCCCCCCCGCCGATCCAGCCGCGCCCCTGCTCTCAGGCAGCGGCCGCTCCCGTCGGGCCGGCCGGTCTTCTCGGCGTTCAGGCCGGCGCCCAGGCCGGGAGCCCGGGCGCGGGCTCTCTCTGTTGCTTGCGCCTCGCGAGAGGGGGCCGTGCGCTTCGCGTACGGCGGCAGGGCCCCGGCCCCCCCTCGCGCCCTAGAAGAAAACCGGGGTGGGCAGGTTTTTGTGTTCCAGCGTAGTATGGGAGGCCTTACGTCCGGGGCCTGAGGACCGTCGGAAACGACAGAGGATGAAAAGGCCGCTCCGGGGGAAGTGGTCAAATGATCAGAAGGATGACGTCGGGGGGTCTGGGGAGGAGGGGGTTGAGGTAGGACCGAGGGCGAGCAGGCGGAGGACAGCAGTGGTAGTGAGGGGAAATAGGGTAACACTGATGAGCATGTCAGAGGAGGATGAGGAGGAGGAGCAGGAGGAGGAGCAGGAGGAGGAGAAGGAGGAGGAGGAGGAGGATAACATCGACGACGACGACGGAGATGACAACGATCATGATACTGGTGATGATGATGCTGCTGCTGATGATGCTGATGATGATGCTGATGCTGCTGATGATGATGATGGTGATGATGCTGTTGATGATGATGATGATGATGATGATGATGATGATGATAATGATGGTGATGGTGATGGTGATGGTGATGATGGTGATGGTGATGATGATGGTGATGGTGATGATGATGATGATGATGATAGTGACGATGATTCTAGTCTGGAACAAGTAGTTAGCACGAACGCTATACTGCCTGTGCTATCTCCGACTCTGCTATCTCCGACTCCAGGCAGGGCATCGCCCAACATTTTACCGGGTAACTGTCGCTTCGGCCAAAACGCCGATAACGGGCCACTTCTTGAAATTACAATCCGAAATGTCACGCATCAAATGCGAAGACGATTCCAGGACTTTTCGATCATATCTCGAGTTGTTGCTATTTTGATTGCGCGTTGTTGCAGTGAAGGGGGAGTTTCATGTGACATTATACGCTTCGGGTGACATCTGGCGCTTTCGTTTGTTAGTTGTTTCGCACGTTGTTGCCATGAAGAGGGCGTTTCATACGATATTGTACGTGACGGGTGACATCTGGCGTTTCTTTGGCTCTCTCGGGGGGGGGGATGGAAACGCAGCGCGGGGAGTAGATAGCACAGCTAGGAATCTGGCGTGTCCCTGGCTCTTTCGGGGGGAGACACTCTGCGCATGGAGTAGATAGCACGCCAAGGGAAAGAGGGCGCGTTCCTCCTCCTCCTCCTCCTCCCTCTCCCCCTCCTTCTCTGCCGCGGGGAGTAGGGAGGGAGGGCGGATGGGGGGGGGGAGGTAGGGGGGAGGGCGTGAGAGAGAGAAAGAGAGAGAGAGAGAGAGAGAGAGCCCCAGCGGCACTTCGGCCGCCTTCGGAGGCCCTCAGCTGCTTTCTGGCGGCGCTCTGGCGGCCCTCGGCGGCCCTCGGTGGCCTTCGGTGGCCTGGGCAGTGGCTCGTCGTCGTCGTCGTCGTCGTCGTCGTCGTCGTCGTCGTCGTCGTCGTCATCCTGGACCTTCCTCCTTCACCAGGAGAGGAGTGGAGAGTAGAGGAGAGGAGAGGAGGGGAGGAGAGAGTGGGGGAGGAAATGAGGAGGAGGAGGATAACAAGGATTCGAAGAGCCGCGCTGATTGAAATCAGCCTGTGCTAACTGCACTTGGCGGTCGTCAGCCCCGCCCCCCCCAAGCAAATAGTTAGCACAGGCTTCCCAAGGAGTAGCTAGCACCAGCTGGGCTGGACCCATTCTGAAAATCCTGAAAGGGCAGTTGTTCAGGCCTAAATTCGGGGCGCCAGCAGATAGCACAGCTTTGGGCCTGTGCTAACTACTCCTGGAACTACTCGTGCTAACTACCTGTTCCAGAAATGCTGACTAGTCGGATGATACTTCTCATGACTATAATGATACAAATAATCATGTTCACCATACTAATAATGGTGATGATGCTGATGATGATGATGTTGCTGCTGATGATGATGGGGATGATGATGCTGTTGGTGATGATGCTGATTACGATGTTGATTATTATTTTTGATGATGACAGTGATGATCAGGACGATGAGGATGAGGATGACGATGCGGACGAGGAGGAGGAGGATTCGGATGATGGTGATTGTGATACTGCTGCTGATGATGGCGACTATGCGGAGGAGGAGGAGGAGGAGGAGGAGGAGGAGGAGGAGGAGGAAGATGAGAACAGGATGTTGGTGTAGTTGGATGAGGAGGAGGAGCAGGGAGCAGGGTCAGAGGGTGGCGGGAGCACGAACGGGGAGGAAATGAGAGGATGGAGCAGGAGGACGAGGACGTCAACGAGGACGACAACGAGGACGAGGACGTCAACGAGGACGAGGACGTCAACGAGGACGAGGACGTCAACGAGGACGACAAGGGGATTTGCCGATGAGAGTGGGATTCGGAATGAGTAGGCCTATGACAGCGATTACACGAAGGGAAGCTGGCCATGATTGACGGTGGGTAGGGACAGTATGATCGCAATCGGCAGGAAGCGGAAATTCAAGGAGAAGGTCCAGGAGGAGGATGAGGAGGAAGACGAGAAGGATGAGAAGGAATGGGGATCATGGAGCGGGGGTATGGAGGCAGCGGGGTACGGGGGTATCGAGAGGGGGTGGGAGGGCGAGTGGGAGGATTAGGACGAAAACTACGACGATTGGGAGGATTCGAGAGGAGAGGAAGAGGAGGAGGTGTAGGAGGAGGAGGAGGAAAGGAGAGGAGGTGGAGGATGAGGACACGCAGGATTATGATACATATTCTGAAGAGGAGGAGGTGAGGATGAGGTCGAGGAGGAGGGACGGATAATACGTGAGGAGGTGGACAAGGAGGAGGACGAGGAGGACGAGGAGGAGGAGGAGGAGGAGAAGGATGAGGAGAAGGAGGAGCAGGAGAACCGGCAGGATGGGGAGGAGGAAGCAGGAGAGTCTGCAGGGAGAATCCGCAGGAGGTGTAGTTATAAGATTCTGGCCGACCCTGGCTCTTACCCTCCCGAGGTTCCCGAGGCCCCAGGAGGGTGGGCGAAACGCTTTCAGGAGAGCCTTTGAGCACCTCCGGTCCGCGATGCCCCCGGGGTCCGAGCGCACAGCTCGGCGCAGCAGCGGCAGCAGCGGCAGCAGCAGCAGCAGCAGGCAGCGGCCGATCGTTCAAGGTTGAACGATCCCTGCGGTGTCAAAAACCAACGCTGGGGTCGGCACGACACGAACCTGCCGTAAGTGACCTTCCCGGTCTGATCTGGTGTCGGAGAGACGCCAACAATACACCACCACCACCAGTCCTGGCCAGGTCCATCCTGGGCCCTGGACTGGTGTATAGAGCTCCAGGCCCAGGCCAGGAGGGCCTGAACACCTAGTTCGACTGAAGTTTTCGAGTTCGACTCAATCCGAGGCGGGGACTTTTCCAGAACCGCCGTCTGAGGAATCGATCTTAGGGGACCATGGGCAGTTTTCGATGCGATGCTTGCGGCGTGGCTTTCCACACGCGCAAGCAGCTCGCACAGCACCACCGGATCACGCACGGTGAGAGAAGCCTTCAGAGATGTGTCGCTGTTGCGAGCGGCGCCTGCCTAGTCTGCACGACTGTCGTTGGGACTCGCCTTGCCCTGCTCGGCCACTCCTGCGACTCCCGCAGGCAGAGGTGCTAGGCGGAGATCTGCCAGCATCCCAGCCGGTTTGCACATATTCCCGCTGAGGATTGCAGTTCTCGACGCCCTCGACAACGAAACTCGCAAGGGAGCCCCTCGTCGAGGACACTCGCACGCGTTGGCCACGTGATGATGTGTGCGAGCCGATGGAAACCCCATGGGCCGGCCGACAACGGAAGTTGTTCGGCGCTCGTTGGGACGCACTGTCGTTCTAGCCCTTCTTGCGACGCCGAGCGCAACCCTTGGGAGCAAACATGTAGTTTGCCCCCCTGGGACCAAAGTGTATCCATGTATTCACACCCGCTGGGAGGCCATGACTTTGGCTCCCCATGTGGTGGATCGATGTGTAGAAACCGCCGCCTCGTACTCGAGTCGACGGCCGTTCGACGCAGAACCATCACACGTGTGCATCGCGTGGCTGAAGGACTGCCCCCTAGAACACGCAACCGGCGTCTTCATCATCGTCGTCAGCCTCCTCCCCCTCCACCTCTTGCTTCTCCTCCTCCCCCACCTCCTCCTCCTCCTCTACCTCTTCCTCCTCCTCCACCTCCTCCTCCACCTCCTCCTTTCTCATTCTCCCCCTCCTCCGCCTCCTCCGTCAGGCTCAGGGGGCAACGCTCCGACGCCCCATCGCCCATGGAGCGCCCAGGGGGGGCCGACCGCCCGCCCGGGCCCTGGGAACCTTCGGATTCAGCATCGGGGGCACACTGCCGACCTGTCGGCGCTACATCGCCGATTCCTGGTCGACGCTGCCCCTCCTGGGCTCGGCCCCACCCCTGACGCCGCCCCTCAAGCGCGATCGAGCGCTCGGCGCACGCGGGAGGCCCAGTCTCGGGGCTTTCCCGAAGGGCGCCAGTTGCTCACCTCTTTCTTTCTCCCCCTCCTACTCCTACTCCTCCTCCTCCTCCTCCTCCTCCTCCTCCTCCTCCTCCTCCTCCTCCTCTTCTCATCCCTCCTCCTCCTCCTCCTCCTCCTCCTCCTCCTCCTCCTCCTCCTCCTCCTCCTCCCTTCCGGCGGTGATGCGTTTTAGGGCTTGATTTGTCTCGCTCCTTGCTCTATTCTTGAGGCCCGCGATGGACAGAGTGCCGGGTGGGTAGGATGAGCAGAACTCGACGCTTGGTTGGAGCAGTTCAGGAGGGAAAAAACACACAGACACAATGAATGGTCGATTCCCCAGAGCATATGGGAAAACATGGGGAGTGGGGGGGAAGACAAACACCCAGAAATATGGGAATATATGGGGAATCCTTTGGTTTGTGTGTATTTATGTGTGTGTGTGTGTGTGCGTGTGTGTGTGTGCGTGTGTGTGTGCGTGTTTGTGTGTATTTATATATATATGTGTGTGTGTGTGTGTGTGTGTGTGTGTGTGTGTGTGTGTGTGTGTGTGTGTGTGTGTGTGTGTGTGTGTGTGTGTGTGTGTGTGTCCCAGGGCCCCTCCACAGTTGGCCCCACGAACCAAGGCAGGAGACAGCACCCACACCCCCACAGTTGGCCTTTTTCCTGCGCAGCCCTGCCCTGCTCGACCCCCAAAACAGCTGGACCCCCCTCCGAATGCGACCTGATCTCTTCCGGCCCCTTTGATACACCTTGGGCGATGCTCAAGAAAACCTAAGTTTCCGGCCAGAGTCTCGATTATTCTTCATGTTTCGATGTAAATCCTAAGATTTGAATGGGCATTCTGGGTTTTTATTTAAGTTCTGAGACTATCAATTTCTTAACCCATGAATTCTAAAGCATTTCGCAGGGTGTACACCCCTCCTCCACATGCGACCTGACGTTCTGGACCCCCCTCTGCGACGGGGCGCCTGGATGAACCGGACCGACCCCCGAAGCTCCAATCCACAGAAAACCGCCCGAAGAAACCGGACCCCCCCCCCCCCCAGTTAACAAAAAAAGGCGCCCTGAAGGACCGGACCCGGGGACGATCGAGAAGGGATTTGGGGACCTGGACGCCTCTGCCTGGTCGGGGTGCTTTTTCCACGAGCGTGGCTCGTCTGCTCTCGAAGGCAGACCCTCGGAGCGAGCAAACCCCGCGGAGATCGACGCCGGGTCAGGAGCACCTCCCCCTCCGTAGTGCCTCCGCACGCCGACCTCGACGACGAGCCCTGGCTCCCCCGCGCTGGCCTTCCAGGCCCCGTCTCGTCTCGCCGTTTCGCCGGCCGGGGCCAGGACGAGAACAGGTCCGTTCCAGAGCGCTCAGGGACGCTCTCAGAGCGTTCTGGGACTCTCTGAGAACGCTCTGCGAAGGCCGCGGCGCCCGAGACATCCTCCAGACGAGCCGGCGTATCTCAGAGAGTTCCGATGTATTCTCACCCGGTTTTCGGCGATTCAAAGATAGGGTCTTGAGGGATGGGGTCCTGAGGACGAGGTGCCTCAAACGATGTAAATCTACCCTTGGATCCCTTCCAATCCTTCTGACTCCATCCCTCAAGACCCAATCTTTGAACCACCGAGATTTTCTCCTCGTCCTGGCTTCGTCTCCTTGTGCGCGCCGCCAGCACTTCTTTCCTGAGTGTCTCTGGTGCGCCCTCGCCCGGCGCGGCCCGCCTGCTCTCGACCGCGCTGGCGCTCGCCCTCGCCGCTGGCCGACCAGCTGTTGGGCCCTCCTTCCCTGGCCTGCTGCTCCCTGCCCGCTGCCTCCGCCTGATTCTGGTCGAAGAATCGGGGGTGGACAGACCTCCTGCCCTGACACATCGATTAGCGAATTGGCCGTTTTCGTCTCGCGAGAGGGCGTCGCGGCCGTCATTATTGCGGGTCCAGGTCCGTCGGTTTCGGTCCCAGGCCGTTTTCACTAAGGGGAAAAACAACATAAACAAACACTTTTGGCGCTCAGCGCGGATTTCTGGGGCCCCCCCGGCGGTGCCTCCGGCGCCGCCCTTGGCGCGCTCCGCACGCCAGGGAGGGGGGTCCAGCGCAGATCCCAGAAATCCGCGGTGCTTCTGCCGTTCTTTCCTCCTCGACTTATCCTCGCCCTGGGGCCCTGGGGGATGGAGGGAGGGAGGAGGAGGAGGAGGAGGAGGGAGGAGGAGCAGGGAGGAGGAGGAGGAGGAGGAGGAGGAGGAGGAGGAGGAGGAGGAGGAGGAGGAGGATGAGGAGGAGGAGGAGGAGGGAGGAGGAGGAGAGGAGGAGGAGGAGGAGGAGGAGGAGAGGAGGAGGAGGAGGAGGAGGAGGAGGGAGGGAGGAGGGAGGGAGGGAGGGGAGGGAGGGAGGGAGGGAGGGAGGGAGGGAGGGAGGGAGGGAGGGAGGGAGGGAGGGAGGGGGGAGGGAGGGAGGGAGGAGGGAGGAGGAGGAGGAAGGAGGAGGAGGAGGAGGAGGAGAGGAGGAGGAGGAGGAGGAGGAGGAGGAGGAGGAGGAGGAGGAGGAGGAGGAGGAGGAGGAAGGAGGAGGAGGAGGAGGAGGAGAGGAGAGGAGGAGGAGGAGGAGGTGGAGGGAGGGAGGGAGGGAGGGAGGGAGGGAGGGAGGAGGAGGAGTGAGGAGGAGGAGGAAGAGGAGGAGGAGGAGGAGGAGGAGGAGGAGGAGGAGGAGGGAGGAGGAGGAGGAGCGGGAGGGAGGAGGAGGAGGAGGAGGAGGAGCGCCGTCGCGTTTCGTCCCCACAGGCGCGCATCCGTGCTCGGCGCCCCCCCCCCCCTGGCGGGCAGGGCGCCGCCGCCCGCCCCCGGCGGGCCGCCCCTGCTGCCCCCTCGGGCGGGCAGGGCGCCGCTGCACGCCCCGGAGGCGGCGCATCGTCGTCCGGCGAGGGGGGCGCTTCCTTACCAGGCCTCCCATGAGGAGCGACGCACAGAAATCGGGCCAGACGAAAGGGGGGGGACGAAATGGGGGGGATTGGGAAAGGGGGGGTACGACATCTGCTGCATGCAGCTGGTTTCGGCCCCGCCGCCGGGCCCATTCCTCGATACATGGGCGCCTCCCGGCGCCGGGAGGCGCCGGGAAAATCAGCTACGTCAGCTGATTGTCAGACCCCCCCCTTTGCTATCCCCCCCTTTCGCCCGGCCCGATTCTCTGCAGGCCTCCCAGATGAGCGACGCACAAAAACGGGGTCGCCTGCGCCGACATTCGCGCGTAAGCTGCCAGCGTAAGGTCGCGCGTGAGTGCCGTCGTCTCCAATGTGGCGCGCCGCGCCGGCGGCCCGCGTAAGCCGTTGAGTAAGGTCCATACGTCATCTCGCGTAAAACCGATTCGGATCGTCGTTCAGATGGGGTCGGAGCAGATGGTGTCGAAGGATCGCGCCGCATCGCCGATGCATCGGTGATGCGGCTCGATGTGGCGCGCGGCGCCAGCGCATCGCCGGCCGATGCATCGCCGATGCATCGGCGATTCGGCAAGATCGTCCGACCCCATCTACTCGGACCCCTGTCTGGGAGGCGAGCCCCGAAGTGAAAAAGGCGATGAAGATCAACGGAGGGCCGCTTGAGACACAGGTAGTTGGTCTTCGGGGGGCCCCTCGTCGCCACCGCTTGACGCAGCTCGGAACACCGTTGCGTCCGCACCCAGAGATCTTGGGATCGATTCTGAGCCGATCTCGGGTTTCCGGTGCCTCAGCTCGCTTTTCTCAGAGGGAGACGTGAGGGACCCGCCCGTGGCGCTCCCCCATGGCCCACTTGGCTGCCCTGATGCGCCCGCTGTGAGACCCAGCACGTGCAGTGTTCAAGACGTCCGTGCTAACACGCTGCGTGTTGGCTCAGCGTGTTTCAGGAGGGAAAGAAACACACAGACACAATTAATCGTCGATCCTCAGAAAATATGGGAAAATATGGGAAGTGGTGGGGAAGACAAAAAACCAGAAAAAATGGGAAAATATTGGGAATTCTTTTATTTGTGTGTATGTGTCCCAGGGCCCCTTCAGTGTTGGCCCACGCGTCTGCGAACGTCTCGCGCCCGATGTACACTTTTGTGTTTGTTTTTTACCGCTTTGCTGAGATTGCCGACCTCGGCCCCCTGGTGGTGATGACCTGCGCGCGGCATTCGAGAACGGGCGCCGCGAGAAGGTCATCACCACTGAGGCGGCTTCCGTCGTCTAGGGGTTGTGATTGTCTTTCCCTAATTCTTGACAAAAAGTAATCCGACGGTAGGACCCCACATGAGAGTCTATTGAGATTGCCTTTCGCTCTTTCCTCTTCGCCCTGGCCGAAGCCCCCCGCGTCGCCCTCTGTTGCGCCTCCTCCTTCTCCTTGTCTTCCTCGTGCTCCGTCTCCTCCTGCTCGCCCTCTTTGTTCAATTTCTCATCCTCCTCTTCGTCCTTTTCCTCCTTCCACCTCCTCCACCTCCTCCTTCTCCCCCCCCCTTTCCGTCCCGCTTGTTCTCCTCATGCACCTCGCCTTGCTCCTGGCAGGGGGTCGCATGCAGATTTTCCTCGCCGCCCTAGCCGCCGCGCCCGGCAGTGGCGCGTTCTCCAATGGCAAAATCGCAAAGGCGTCGGGGCAACCGTCGCTATGACAACCCCGCGAGCCGCTGGGGCGAGCAAGCCGTTGGGACAACCCCGTAGGCACCGAGTTCGTCGCGGCAGCGCTCAGGCGGGAGGCAACACGGAGGTCAGCCTTGCCGCGAGCTGTTCCGCCTCAGCCTTGGAGTCCATATTCCGTCCACAGGAGCCGACAAGTGACGAACGTCACAGGGTTCCGATGACCCGCTCGGAACATGAAATGCGGACCCCATAAGGAAGGTGCTCCCGCCTGAGACTTCCTCGCAAGTCGTTCCCAGACGAAGCTCCGGCGTGAGATTTCCTCCATATTCAGTCCAGAGGACCCGAGGAGTGACGACAATTACACAATTTTGATGACACGGTCGAATCGCCAACATTAAGCGCGGCCCCAAAGGGAGGGGGCTCCCGCTCGAGACTTCCTCGCAAGTCGTTCACATATGAAGGTCCCGACTGAGGTAAGATTTCCTTTGCAATAAATCCAGATGAGCCGAAACGTGACGACAGTTACGCGATTCCGATCACCAGCTCGGATTACCAACGTAAAATGCGGACCCCAAAGTGAGGAGGCTCACGGGTGAAATTTCGTTGCAATTCACAGACGAAAATATCGCATGATATTCCTTCCAGATTCAATCAAGAGGAACCGAACAGCGATGACAGTTACAGGATCCCGATGACCGTTTGGATAACTCCCGCTGGGGACTTCCTTGCAATTTATTCACAGACAAAGTTCGGCACTGAGACTTCCTCCATATTCCGTCGAGAGGAGCCGAATAGGAACGACATTTACACGATCCCGATGACCTGGTCGAATTACCAACATGAAGTGCGGACCCCATCGGGGTGGTGGCTCCCGCCTGACATTTCCACACGATGCACTCACAAACAAAGTTCCCGCTCGAAACTCTGTTTATACCCGGTCCAGAGAAACCCAAACATATAAACAGTCACGGGTTTGCGATGGCCCGCTCGGATTACCATTATGAAGTGCCGGCCCCATAGGGAGGGGGCTTTCGCTTGAGACTTTTTCGCGATTGTTCACGGGCGAAGCTCTTGTTCGAGACGTTTTTCTATCCAGGCCAGAAACTGTGGCGACTGTTGCACGGTCCCGATGACCCGCTCGGATTATGGGGCCACAAAACCAAAAACAAGTGAGTTGCCAAATGAGGGGGGCGGCGGCATACGAACTCAGCCACTGGGGCCACGGAACGTGTGAGGAGTGTGCCAAAGTGAGGGGGGTGACGGGAGGAGGAAGGACCGGGGGGTTCCCGCCTGGGATCCCCAGAAAAGCACTCACAGACGAAACTGTTGCTGCACATTTCCTTTTATATTCTTTCCAGAGGAGCCGACAATTGGCGACAGGTACAGGTGCCTGATGACACGGTCGAATTGCCGACGTGAAATGCGGACCCCATAGGGAGGGGGCTCCCGCTTGAGACTTCGTCACAATTCACTTACAGACGAAGCTCCCGACCCGCTCGGATTACCAGCGTGAAGTGCGGACCCCATAGGGTAGGAGCTCCCGCCTGGGACCTCCTCGCAGTTCACTCACAAACGAAACTCCTGCTTGAGACTTCCTCCGTAGTAAACCAAACAGCAAACAATGAAAACAGTTTCAGGCTTCCGATGACCCGTTCGGACTTCCAACAGGGATCGCTGGCTCCATAGGGAGGGGGTTTCCGCTCGAGTTTTTTACGCGATTCAATCACACACTATGCCTCTGCTGGTCGATGACGACGATGGGCTGTTGATAGTGATGATGATGACGATGTTCGCGTGCGCGGGTGATGATGACGACAATGATGTTGATGCCCAATGTGCATGATGAGATCATGGTATGAAGAGTGGGCGACGGGAAAACGTGAATGAATGAAACAGTAAGTGGATGATGGTGAATAAGGAAGTTGTGCGATGACAGATAATGCTGGAGGGGGGCGGGGGGCCGTTGCAATGTCGCGATTCGCGCCGGCGCCGTCCGGGAATGTTTAGGAGCAGCCAAAGAGCCTACTCGGAGGTCAGCCTGAATCGCGACGTTTCTTAATAGGCGGCCAAGGAGGCGGCCGGGTCCAGTAGCGGCTCATACCGCGAAAAACAGCAAAAACCTTTTCATCCCAGATCATTGGATGCAAGTTTTTTTCGGTCTCGAGCAGTAGCGACCGATCGGTTTTCCCAATCGGGCGCGACCGATCCCGAAATCGGCCGCGACCATTGCCTCCAGTCGCGACCAATCGGCCGCGACCGATGGGTCGCGACCGATTTTGGGGCAAATCTGTCGCCACATGATGCCGAAGTCCGAAGCAACATCGATAGCGACCGATCTCGTCGGTCCACGGGGGGGGGCGGCGCGCGGGCCGCGCGAGACGGCCCCCAAGGAAGGCTCCGTCTAGGCCGGTTGAGGGGCGCCATGGGAAACCAGCAGCCCAAGGAGTTGCTGAGAGAGAGACCCGAGACGGCCCCCGCTGGGCGCCCAAGGAAGACCCCCAGGGGGCCCAATGAACAGGGCCTCCTCCGAGGAGGAGGGGGAGAACCAGGACGAAGAGGAGGAGGAGGAGGCGGAGGAGGAGGGGGGGATAAGCTTCCGTGGACCTCATCAAGTTTTCGCGCGAGCCCAATCGAGTCGCACACGTACTGGCTGGCTCGGGGGTGGGCAAGCGCAGCTGCGCTCACATGTCCTTTCCTCGGGGGGAGGCCGGCGGGGGGCCCGGGGGCGTCATGCGTCCCAGGCCAGGACGGAGGTGTTCCGTCGTTCTTTGCTTCTGGGGGCTCTCGCCGGGCCCCGGGACCGTCAACAGAACGGTTCAGGATGCAGAGCTGGTCCCGCGGAAATGGTCCGCGACCTCCGGGGAGCCCATATTGAAAAACTCCGGGCAACGCATGTCTGGGGTGTGGTCGCTGGCGATGCGTCGGCTCAGTTTCGCCCAGTCGGGGATGCCGCTCGGCAGCGAAATCCGAACCCCACCGTCGCCGATCAACGAGTCAGGCAACTCGATGGGCATCTGTCTTTATGTCTGTAGCCCTGCATCCCTGACGGACGCGTGGGCAAACATACCTCCAACAGTTCGGCTTGGATGTTTACTCGTGCTCGGGCAGAGGGTTACACAAACCATGCCCTGGCTCGTATCGCCATGGGTAGATTCGGAATTTGTCGATCACAGGCGAAATCCGAGCCGTACCCCTGCCTCGCTCGGCGGCGAGCGAGGGGGGGAAATGAGAAGGAGAGGGCCTCCTCAGAAGGCGGCGGGACTTCTGAGAAGCCCTGGCGCCTTCTGAGAGTTGTTTCTGTCTTCGGGGAAGGCTTTGACAACTGTTCAGAAGTCCGGGGGACTTCCGAGCCTTCTCGGAAGGCCCGCCCCTTCTCACTTCTCCCCCTCGCTCGCCGCCGAGATTCGGGAGGACCGGTGGTGGGCGGGGATCCTGGTGCGCATGCCGCCACCTGCGCCGTGGTCGGCGAAGCCGGCCAGGTCCGGGGCCTCATGGTGGGGGCGTCTCCTGCGCGCAGCCTTCCGTGTACTACCAATGCACCTCGGTCGACGACCTCACGTTAGCACTCTTGCTCGGCTTTCGAAGTCGTCGAGGAGAGGGGCGGGATTAGGTGGCAGGGGCGACCTCGGCAGCGGCGCGAGGGAAGGGCGGAGGGACGCTGCGCGAGTGATGGCCGTCGTCTGGGCTGCAGGCTCCGCCCGAGCGCCGCGAGGGAGCGGCGTTCGGTGGCCAGGTTCTGGACGCATCCCGAGCGCGCGGCCTCTCCTGCGCCGCTCACAGTGCTTGGACGCACCGTGACCGCATAGCTGTTGCGTTGCACCTCGGGGTGCCACTTGGGGGCTCCTGAAGGGAACTCCCGGGGTGTCTCCTTCTCCTGGGGACCTCCCATTGGGCCCTCGGGTGGCTTCCTTTGGCGCCCACTGGGGGCCGTTTCGGGACCCTCTCGACAGAAGTCGAACGGGGGCGGTTCCGCCGGCGAAAGCCGGCGGACGTACAACATTGTTGGGCCCTTCCGCCCTCCGCTGGCCTGGGCCTGGGAGCGACGCAGCGGCCAGCCTGGGCTCGCGGCGCGGTGGTGGTGGTAGTGGAGGAGGGGGAGGAGGAGGGGGGGGCAGGAGGAGGAGAAGAAGGAGGAGGAGAAGGAGGAGGAGGAGGAGGAAAAGGAGGAGGAAAAGGAGGAAAAGGAGGAAAAGGAGGAAAAAGGAGGAGGAAGAAAAGGAGGAAAAAGAGGAGGAGGAAGAGGAGGAAAAGGAGGAAAAGGAGGAAAAGGAGGAGAAGGAGGAGGAAGAAAAGAAGGAAAAAGAGGGGGGAGGAGGAGGAGGAGGAGGAGGAGGAGGAGGAGGAGGAGGAGCAGGAGGGGGAGGAGGAGTGCCCGACCCGAGGCGGCCCCGCCGCTCCCGCCTCTCAGCGCCCCCAGCGCCCCCAGCGCCCCCAGCTCCGCGCGCCGCCGGGCGCCGCCGCCCTCGGCGGGCGCCCGCCCAGCGCCGCCGCCCCCCGCGGGGCCCTCGCCCCTGCCGGGCTCCGCGCCCCCCGGCGGGTCCTCCGCCGGCGCGAGGAGGGGCCGTGCCCGCGCCGCCGGCGCCGCCCGCAGCTCTCCAGCTCCCCTCCAGCTCCCGAAGAGATCTCCAGCTCTCCCGCAGCTCTCCAGCTCTCCAGCTCCGCCGCCGTCGCCGCCGTTCCCCCTCCAGCTCCCCAGAGAGATCCGACGCTGCAAGCAAGATGCAGCATCTCGCACAAAGATCACGACGGGAGACCTAATTATAGATTTTAGATCCTGCCCGTCTGCGCAATTTTTTTCGAGCCGGATCGATCCGTGAGGGTCCCAGGCCCCGAGAGGGAGCGAAAGCGCTGGCTGTGAACAAAAATCGCACCGCCAGGAGCTCGGGGTCGCAGCGTTCTGCAGGAGGGCCCTGGGGGTGGTGACGCAGGGCCTCAGAACCCAGACCCCCCCGAGTTATGAAAAAATCACGACGGGAGGTTTTTCATTATTTCTGGCCTTTGGGGGCCCTTACCGGCCCTCGGGACCGTCAAAAAACGACTCAGAACGAAAAACCGGTCCCGGGGAATGGGTCGAGACATCGGGGGGTCGACGTCATGAAAAAATCATGACGTCGGGGGTCTGGGAAGAGAGTCCCGCAGGGGGACCCGGGGGAGCCCGAGGCCGGCACCCGACACCTGCCCTGTCCGGAGGCGGTCCGGTATAGCCGTTTTGCCCGGACACCTCCTCCCATGTGTGCGCAGGGCTCGCGAGCTCGCCTCGGTGCCGGCCTTTTTTGGTCCGCGCTTCACGTGCTTGCTGCAATGATGGGGTTGACCCAATAGGGGGTCCAGCGACGAGGGGGTGGTGCAATAGATTTGGTGCAATCGATTTGTGGGGCTGCAATACATCTGGGGCGTGCACTACATTCTGGGGCGCAAATGTACTGCTGGATTTTCGCTTGCAGTACACAAGTTGCAATACAATGCAATACAATTCTGCAGCGCAGTACGTTTACAATTGCCCCAAATCTATTGCACCACCCCCTTGCAGCTGGACCCCCTTTTGGGTCGCCCAGAAATGAGCATGGCCGTGCTTTCACCCCTATGTCCTGTCCCCTATAGCCGACCTCCCACTCCTCGACCCGCCTCTTCACCTTTGCGGCTATGAGGGTGCTTTGCTGGGATAGTTCCCCCCCCACTGCTGGCCGCATTGCTCTGCGTCCCCCTCTTCGTGGCTTCTTCTGGAGGGGGCAGGAGCTGTTAGGCGCCTCGTGGCCGCCGTGGCCGTCAGCCGCGATGCGCAGCAAAGAATGTTTTCGAAGGAGGTCGGTGCATAGACGCTCCAGCATCCCACATCTTGGGAAGTTGGGGCGTCTATGTGCACCGAGCGGCTGGTCAGACCCATTTTGTGCATAGTGTAGACCTCGAGACTCGAGACCTCCCCACCGATTGGCCGACGCTGATCCAGCTACATAGTCTGATTTCATTTCAATTGACCCAGATATCCGATCATCGGATTTGTTCGAAAGGGGGCTCCTAGAACCCCCGATCTCCGAATCTGGCCTGCCATATTGAGTCGTTGTTTAACGGCCCCAGCGCCCAGCAAAGGCCCCTGGATGTGGAACACTTTGGCTAACCGTCGCCTTGATGTGTTCAATCACTTGGCGTCTTGTGTATTGTACAATTTCTGGGCTTGTCCGATTCCTGGCTTTGCCCTCTACTCTGGAGGTCTATGCAGGGGCAATGTTGGGGGGGGGGGATATGCTCAGGGGTGGATGCATCGACCCCCAATCGCCCACTGATCGCCGACAGGTGCCTGATAGCCCACTCCATCATGACCTGCGCTTTCGTACGTCTTAATTCCCTGAAGGTCTGTGGACTCTCTCATTCCATGACTCTTCCTGGTCGTTGAGATACCCCATGCCCTGGAGATCGATGCAGAGAAGACATGTGGAACACCGGCGCGGAGAACCCATCAGTGGGGGCCGACCCCCTAGGCAGTGGCACGCCCGAGCGCTACCTAACACAGGGCGACGCTCAGACGTGCCACCGCCCAGGGGTCGGTCCTCCCCCCGACGGGTTCCCGGTGGCGGTGGTTCCCGCTTCTGGCAGCAACCAGTATCGGCCAGGAACAACTCGGCCAGGCTTAATCCGGCCTGACCTCTGCCAGGCTGCACTCGGCCAGGCTGACCTCGGCTGGGCTGAACTCGGCCAGGCTGACCTCGGCCAGGCTGAACTCGGTCAGGTTGAATTAGGCCTGGGCCGAGGTCAGCCTGGCCCAGGTCAGCTGGCCGAGTTCAGCCTGGCAGAGTTTCCCCTGGCGGAGCCGTTCCCTCGATTTCCCCTTTGCTCTACGGCCCTCCCCGCCTGCAGGAGCGCCGCCAGGCGCCACAGGTCGTCGACGAAATCCGAACTCTGCCCTCGCCAGCCAATTGTTCAGGCAACTCGCAGGGCGGCGAGTGTAGGCTTCGGAATTCGTCAGGCACGTGGCGACATCTGAACCCCACCCCGGGCTTCCTTCGATTCAGGAGAATAGACGATGTTGGGTGTAGGGTCCATTTGGCTCGTGATGCGAACAGCACGCACGCGAGCCCATGGCGCCAACATCGGAACACATAGCACACACAGATGTTGCTTCGGAAAGGTGGACAAAAAAACGCATGCAGGAGTGAGGTCCTGAGAGAGTGTGAATTCTTGACGCTTTGTGTATCCCCACCAGTCGCGCGTAGCCCGCCCGACCTCTTCGGACGCCGCCTGCGCTTCCTCTTGCGGCCGTGACAGAAAGTATCCCACCAGTGCGCGTTAGGCAATTAGGTTCGCGCGTAGCCCGCCCGACCCTTGACGCTGGTGGCGCGCTCGCCTGCGGCCGCGACGAAAAAAGTATCCCCACCAGCTCGCTGCTCCCGTGTTTTTGTCTTTCGCAGGTGGCACAGCCTGTCCCTGCTTGCCCGGCGTCCGACTCGTTTCGTGCGCCGGCGTACCCAAAAAGTATCCCCACCAGCCCATTCAGAAACGATGCCCATGAGAGCTCACGGGGGGAGAGAGGAATAGACACGCGTAGTCAAACAGCGAGGGGGGCCGGCCTGGACGGCGTGTTGTGGCCATCTCCAGGCCTGCGTGGGGGGGAGGGGCGAAAAGGAGAAGGAAAAGGAGGAGTATGAGCAGGGGAGGAGAGGGATTAGGAGGGAGGGGGCAAGAGGAGCAAGACGAGGAGAAGGAGAACGAGGAGGTGGAGGACGAGGACTAAGAGCGAGGAGGGGGAGGAGGAGGAGGAGCAGGAGGAGGAGCAGGAGGAGGAGGAGGAGGAGGAGGAGGAGGTGGAGGAAGAGGAAAAAAGGGAGGAAGGGTAGGGGGAAGAGGAAGAGGAGGAAAAGGAGGAGAAGGAGGAGGGAGGAGGAGGAGGAGGAGGAGGAGGAGGAGGAGGAGGAGGAGGACAAGGAAGGGTGGGAAGAGGAAGGGGAGGGAGGAGGAGGAGGAGGAGGAGGAGGAGGAGGAGGAGGAGGGGAGGAGGAGGAGGGGGAGGAGAGGGAGGAGGAGGAGGAGGAGGGGAGGAGGAGAGGAGGGAGGAGGACGAGGAGGATGAGGAGAGGAGGAGGAGGAGGAGGAGGAGGAGGAGGAGGAGGAGGAGGAAGGGGAGTAGGAGGAGGAGGAGGAAGAGGACGAGGGGGAGGATGAGAACGAGAAGGAGGAGGAGAAGGGGAAGGATGAGGAGGAGGAGGAGGAGGAGGAGGAGGAGGAGGGGGAGGAGAAGGAGGAGGAGGGGAAAACTAACGAGGACGAGGACGAAGGACGTGGACCAGAATTTGAGGACGAGAAGGAGAAGAATGATGATGAGGAGGAGGAGGAGGATAAACAGGAGGAGGAGGAGGAGGAGGAGGAGGATCAGGACGAGGAGGTCGGCGAGGACGAGGACGAGGAGGGGGACGAGGACGAGGACGAGGAGGACGAGGAGGGGATGAGAACGAGACGGCGTCTTGCGTGCCTCGGGTAAGCTTCTTGGGCCTCTTGGGGGGCCGCTCTTGGGTGCCTCTCGGGTGCCTCTTGGAGTCCTCTTGGAGCGTCTTGGGGCCCTCTTGGAGCTATCTTTGGGGCCTCTTGGGAGCCCTGGAGTGCATCTTGGGCCATCTTCGAGGCGGTCGGGCACAAGAGGGGGGTGTCCTCGATTGCTGCCCCCCCCCCCCCTCGGGGGCCACGATCCTCGTGAGGGGTGTCAGGAATTGGCCCTCCCATCGCCCAGAGGGCTGGTGGTAATGACGGGGACGACGACGAATGACATGGACGAGAACGAGACAGAACGAGAGGACGAGGAGGAGGAGGATGGGGAGGAGGATGATGATGAGGAGGAGGAGGAATGTAATGGAATGGAATGGGCCCCATCGCGGTGCGATGTGATTCAACAGTCCAGAGCCCGCCCCTTGAGCTCACCCACGAAGCAGACGAGCCAGAAGACGGACGTCAGCGCGGGTACGTGGCCAGGGCTTGAGGAAGACGAGCACCCCTCACATACTTCGAATGACTGGGCTCACCACACACTGATAGCGAAACAGACTGGGCTGAAATGAACTCGGCCCGATTCGGCCCTATTATTATTTGCGCCACAGATATCTGGGCAACCTTTCACGTGTGTCATCCAGATCGCCTCCTCCACAGACAACTTTGCAAGCCAACCGCATATGTGTAGTTTCTTCCCTGCTGCACCCAACGACCAATAAATCAATCAATGACGCCGTGTCTGCACGACACATCGGCTAAAGCAGTGCCGCTGATAACACTGAACTGGCTGAAAGATGCGG
The DNA here is from genome assembly GCA_963575745.1 of Prorocentrum cordatum. NCBI lineage: Eukaryota > Dinophyceae > Prorocentrales > Prorocentraceae > Prorocentrum > Prorocentrum cordatum. The sequence continues at coordinate 1,116,034 of CAUYUJ010008891.1, forward strand.
ATGGGAAATTCTGACGCCAGCACGCTGTCAACCGAACACCATGCAAGAAAGTGTTTGACACAATCCAAACTAAGTGTGACAGGCCTGACCAAACAATCCAGCCTTGACCCAAGCACGTATCTCAGCTGGTCCATTGTGGCACTGCAGGAGAAAATGCGCCAGCGGACAAACGTTACTGAGCCTCGCTCCGATACTGATAGCTGCCGTAGGCCACCGCTGTCTGCATTCTAGAACGTGCTGATCCCAGCGATGTAATTGATAACGGTCCGGGCAAGCTTCGCCTCCCACCGCGAGCTACGCACCGACAGACATAGTTTCCACTGCACGCCTTTCTCGCACATGCCGATCCAAGCACTGGCGTAGAGGCCGAAAGGTTTGAAAATTGCCCCCCAATCCGAGCAGCCCACGAGGCACTGGCCCACTGCGGCACTGAACCTGAGATCGCGCCGAAGGGCCGTGCGACTAGCCTTTACGTAGCAGCCATTACCCAGCCTTTGGTGCGCGGGCCCATTGCGACACGGTAGCAGAAGGCGCGCCGACGGGCCGCGCACAGCACTAGTATCTGCACGAAGGGCATCCTCGCGACAGGAGTGCCAGCGCAGCCAGAAGCCGAGGCAGACCATGCCCAGGTCGAACACGTGAGCCAGCCCCGTCAAGGCGGCCAGGTGCACGAAGACGAGCTGGCTGAAGGGCACCAGGACCTGCCGGAGGCCGGAGAGCTTCAGGTAGACCGCTGCTGTTCTCACGATGCGTCCCACTCCGTCGCCCAGGAAAGCTGCACTCACGGTGCGGCAGCCTGGGCGTCCCCCATGCGCCACGCGGAGGCGTAGGAAGTGACGTCGAAACTGCCCAGAGCCCAAATGGGTCCGGAGAAGCCTCGAGCCACATGTGCTTGAGAGGGGGAGGAGGAGGAGGAGGAGGAGGAGGAGGAGGAGGAGGAGGAGGAGGAGGAGGAAGAGGAGAAACAGGAGGAGAAACAAGAGGAGACACAGGAGGAGGAGGATGAGGAGGAGGAGGAGGAGGATAAGGATGGGGAGGTCGACGAGGATGAGGACGAGGAGGGGACGAGGACTAGGACGAGGACGAGACGGCGTCTTGCGTGCCTCGGGTGAGCTTCTTGGGCGTCTTGGGGAGCCTCTTAGGGGGCCTCTTAGGAGCCCTGGAAGGCCTCTTGGTGCCATCCTGAACGCGGTCGGTCACAAGAGGGGGGGTCCTCGATGTCTGCCCCCTCCCCCCCCTTCGGGGGCCACGATCCTCGTGAGGGGTGTCAGAAATTGGCCCTCCCACTGGCCGAAAAAGGACCCCCTGACACATCGGTCCCCCTCATAAAAAAGGGGGGAGGGGGAGGTCCCCCTCCCCGACGGGAAGAGGGCTTGTGTAAGAAAAATGAGACCACCTTTAGACTACCTGTCGCCCAAAGGGCTGGTGGGAATGACGAGGACGAAGACAGAGGAAATGGACGAGAACGAGAGGACGAGGAGGAGGAGGAGGAGGAGGATGGGGAGGAGGAGGAGGAGGACGACGACGAGGAGGAGGAGGAGGAGGTGAAACAGGAGGAAGAGGAGGAGGAGGAGGAGAAACAGGAGGAGGAGGAAGAGGAGGAGGAGGAGGAGGAGGAGGAGGAGAAACAGGAGGAGGAGGAGGAGGATAAGGACGGGGAGGTCGACGAGGATGAGGACGAGGAGGGGACGAGGACTAGGACGAGGACGAGACGGCGTCTTGCGTGCCTCGGGTGAGCTTCTTGGACCTCTTGGGGTGCCTCTCGGGGGCTTCTTAGGAGCCCTGGAAGGCCTCTTGGAGCGTCTGAGGCGCTCTTGGAGCTCTCTTGGGGGCCTCTTGGGAGCCCTGGAAGGCCTCTTTGTGCTCTCCTGAACGCGGTCGGTCACAAGAGGGGGGGTCCTCGATGTCTGCCCCTCCCCTCGGGGCCACGATCCTCGTGAGGGGTGTCAGAAATTGGCCCTCCCACTGGCCGAAAAAGGACCCCCTGACACATCGGTCCCCCTCAAAGAAAACAGGGAGGGGAGGGGGAGGTCCCCCTCCCCGACGGGAAGAGGGCTTGTGTAAGAAACAAGAGACCACCCTTAGACTACCTGTCGCCCAAAGGGCTGGTGGGAATGACGAGGACGAAGACGGAGGAAATGGACGAGAACGAGAGGACGAGGAGGAGGAGGATGGGGAGGAGGAGGACGAGGAGGAAGAGGAGGAGGAGAAACAGGAGGAAGAGGAGGAGGAGGAGGAGGAGGAGGAGGAGGAGGAGGAGGAGGATAAGGACGGGGAGGTCGACGAGGATGAGGACGAGGAGGGGACGAGGACTAGGACGAGGACGAGACGGCGTCTTGCGTGCCTCGGGTGAGCTTCTTGGGCGTCTTGGGGGGCCTATCAGGGGTCCTCTTGGGAGCCCTAGAAGGCCTCTTGGAAGACTCTTGGAGCGTCTGAGGCGCTCTTGGAGCTCTCTTGGGGGTCTCTTGGGAGCCCTGGAAGGCCTCTTGGTGCTCTCCTGAAGGCGGTCGGTCACAAGAGGGGGGGTCCTCGATGTCTGCCCCTCCCCTCGGGGCCACGATCCTCGTGAGGGGTGTCGGAAATTGGCCCTCTCACTTGCCGGAGGGGGAGGGTTCCCCTCCCCGAAGGGAAGAGGGGTTGTGGAAGACAAATGAGATCACCCTCAGACCACCTGTCGCCCAAAGGGCTGGTGGGAATGACGAAGACGAGGACGAAGGATATGGACGAGAACGAGAGGACGAGGAGGAGGAGGATGGGGAGGAGGAGGAGGAGGAGGAGGAGGAGGAGGAAGAGGAGGAGGAGGAGGAGGAGGAGACGCAGGAGGAAGAGGAGGAGGAGGAGGATACGGACGCGGAGGTCGACGAGGATGAGGACGAGGAGGGGGACGTGGACGAGGATGAGGACGAGACGGCGTCTTGCGTGCCTCGGGTGAGCTTCTTGGGCGTCTTGGGGGGCCTCTTGGGTGCCTCTCGGGGGCTTCTTGGGTGCCTCTCGGGTGCCTCTTGGAGGCCTCTTGGAGGCCTCTGAGCGCGCTCTTGGAGCTCTCTTGGGGGCCTCTTGGGAGCCCTGGAAGGCCTCTTGGTGCCATCCTGAAGGCGGTCGGTCACAAGGGGGGGGGTCCTCGATGTCTGCCCCTCCCTTCGGGGGCCACGATCCTCGTGAGGGGTGTCAGAAATGTGCCCTCCCACTCGCCGACAAGGGACCCCCTGACACATCGGTCCCCCTCCAACAAAAACCAAGGAGGGGAGGGGAAGGGTTGTCTTCCCAGAACGGACGAGGGCTTGTGTAAGAAACAGAAACCACCCTGGGACCACCTGTCGCCCAGAGGGCTGGTGGGATTCGAGCGAGCTTGGGTCGTTCCCGCCAAGCTCGGATCGCGCTGAGTGGCACTCACATCCTGCTGCCCCGCGATGACAAAGACAGCGCCTGCAGGAGTGCCAGGCGCCGCAGGGACTCCCGCGGCCCGCCGCACCACGCCCCCGCGGGCGCGGCCGCCGCCCCGGCCGCGCCGAGGGCGCCCTCCGCGGCGCGGCCCATGCAGCCGCCGCCCGGCGCCCACGGCGCCGCCCGCGGCGTGGCGCCCGCCGTGCCCATGCGGCCGCCGCCCGCCGCCCACGGCGGCGCCGCCCACGGCGCGCTCATGGCGCCGCCGCGGCCCGGCTCGGCGCCGACGGCGGCGCTCCCCGCCGCGGGGGATGGCTCGGTTTCAGATCTTGGGTGCCTTGTGTGCCCTTGTAGTTCTGTCTTTAGGTTGCACTGGCGGCCACTAGCGTCTGGCAGTCGATGGCGTAGCGTCATTGTAGCGCCCATGAGCGTCGACCAGCGTCGATTTAGCGTCGATTAGCGTCGATTCGCAAGGGCCAACGAGAGGGTATGGGGGGCTCCCATGAGTTGCCACCGAAGGCTGGCTGCACGCACGAGGGGTTGGCGCAAGGGTCCGAGGCGGATATTTACAGCACCCCGCAGTTGCGGATACGAGTGAGGGGGCGGGCGCGGGGAAAGTCGCGGGCGGATCGCGGGCGGTCGCGGGCGGTCGCGGGTGGGTCGCGGGTGGGTCGCGGGTGGGTCGTGGGTGGGTCGCGGGGTGGGTCGCGGGGTGGGCCGCGGGATGGGCCGCGGGATGGTTCGCAGGCGGGTCGCGAGCGGGTCGCGGGCGAGGACGACGACAACAAACAACAATAGCAACCCGCAGTAGCGGATACAGTCGGACCGAGGTATAAGATACATCCTTACCCGATGTTATCCTCGTCCTGGCTTCGTCTGACCTTGGAGCTGTCGGCTTCCGCGCAGCTGGTGTTGATCCCTTTCGTGTGTGGCGGTCTCTATCGAGGGGTAGGCCCCAGATGCAGAACATCGTGAAGCATGCACGCTTTCCTCAAGCTGGTGTGAGAGGTCCGGGGGGAAGCCGTGGGTTTCGTCAGAAAAGGTACAGATACAGTCGGACCGAGGCATATGGTCGAGGTCGGACTGGGAAGGGTACCCTAATGTTCTTCGTGTGTGTTGGATGCTCTCGTGCTCCTGGTGAAAGGTACCCTTGGATGTTCTGTGTGTTTTGGCCGGTGGAGGGTCTCATGTTCTTGAGGGATGTTTTTCGGTCTTAGGTCCGGCTGAGAGAGTGAGGAAGCGAAGGCGGGGTGGGTCGCAGATGGGTCGCGTGTGGGTCGCCGGGTGGTTCGCGGGTGGTTCGCGGCTGGGTCGCGGCCGGGTCGCGGGGTGGGTGGCGGACGGGGGGGGGTTCGCGGGCGAGGACGACGACAACACCACAACGACAATCTGGGCCACGGAATCCCCAGCCACGCACCCAGGGACAATGAATGCGCGTCGGCCACCTCACCCTGACGTAACCACCCTCTTGGGGATCGATCTTCGCGGACCTTAGCAGGTGGTGGACATAGATACATTCGGGCCCCCGTGGGCAAAATTGTATCCACATCCGCCGCCCGCTGGGGATTCAGGACGCCGGTTCCACGGGCGGTGGATATGTACACATTGTTCATTTCTCATTCTTCCGAAGTTCTTTGAGTTTGGGGGGGCAAAGATCCTTTCGTTACTAATTGTTCTATCCTGGGCCTCTTCCTGGCCACTAGGGGGCCAGGGTCAAGTAGAAACGAGCGCGAGTAGAAATGAGCGTGATTAGAAATGAACGTCGTGTATATTATATGTCTAACTACCCCTGCTTCTCCAAGGGTGGTGGGGGGGAACGTCGAAGACGCGGCGTCGCCCGGGCGTGTGCATCCTGCCTCGGCGAGGGCAGCGCCGAAAACGGAAACAAAACGGCAGCTAAAAACAATAAAAAAAACGGAAAAAACGGAAACAACACGGTGTGATATTTGGTCTCGTGCGGCACGAGACCAAATATCACACTGGGAAAGGACGTCCGAGCGATGACAAGAAGCAGGCGGTAGAGGGGCTCCAAGGAGGCAGGGGCCTCCTTAGAAGGAGGCCTCTCAGAAGCAGGAGGCTTCCAAGGAGGCTTCTTACAAGCAGGCCGGCCTCTGGGAAGCCACCTGTCTTCTTAGAAGCCCGCCTCTTGCAAGGACGCCCCCCCGAGCGCCACCCCCTTGTGCGCGCCGCCAAGTGGTGTGGGGGCAGGGGGCAGGGCAGGCTTGTGTAGGTGGGCCGATCTTTCCCGCCGAGCGCGGGTCCACGAAATCGGGTCCTTTCCAGGACCCCCTCGCGTCCGCGGTGTTTCTTTGTGTTGCATGTGTCTGCCCCTGGGGGCCTTTGCTGGGCAGTCAAAAACCCACTCGGATGAAAAGTCTTTCTGCATGTGGGATCTCCAGACTCCGCCCCAGGGTCCATGCAACACAATAAGCTCTTCGACCTTGCCAGTGCGATGCACTTAGACAAGCAATTGGTGGCCCTGCAACTGACGGTTATTGACATTACAACCCCTCTAATTTGGAGGCGCGGGGTGGTGTCTTTCACTCGTCCGCAGCTAAGAGGGATGCGAATAAACACGTCGTGACTTTCAGCTGTCCTCCAAGTGCGTCCTGGCCAGGATTGTCCCCCTGGTGGAGTCTAGGCTAGAGGCGGCATTGGGGGAAAGGGCTTCGAGTGCACCGCCCGAGGGTCAACTCTTAGAATCATGGTTTGGGTGCCTCGAGGCCCTCTCCCCCCGAGGCAGGCCGCGAGCCGCTCGGGGCTCGAGGGTGCCCGACATGCGGCGTCATGGGTGCTGGTGCAGATCCCCTCGGTCAGAGCGTCAGCTCATGGAGTTCACCTTGACGGAGCCCTACTTTTTCAGCAGGCGTCCAGATGCTTGCCCCGAGGTGTGAAGGCGTCCCGTGCCGCTGGCGATGCGACGCGATGACAAGCTGGCCCTGGGGAGCGGGGTCGGGGCCCCTGGGGGGCCAGGGCTATGGACACACAGCAGTGCCGTCGGGGGTCTGGGTTCGGCGGCCGAGAGCGGGCTCGGCAGTGCCCACTCGGCGGCCGAGTGGGCTCAGGCGCCGAGTGGGCTCGGATAGGGGAGCCCTTTGGGGGGCCATCAGTTGATGTTAAGTTTTGTTAAGCCTGGCTTAAGTAACCTCGCATATCCATGGGTTACACCTGCCCTAAGGGGCTTGCACGGGTCTTGGTAACTCTGCCAAGCGGGTTCCGCGCACTCAGTCCAGATCATTGTCCGCCGTAAGCCGTTCGAGGCACTTATGATAGCCCACTTCGGCACTCCCTTGGGAACCCGCTGTCTTCTTAGCAGCACCAGCGGTGATTCGAGCAGGAGCGGAGCGGCACGCGGCTGAAGCGACCGGGGACGAGAAGCAGGTGAGCCAAAGCAGGCGTGAGGCGTGGGCGCAGAGCGCAGGGACAAAGTTTGAGGGGGCAGGGGGCCAGGGACGCAGACCCCTCGCGTCGTGAGCAAGTCGCTGCGCGTGTTGCCCGGTTTCTGCCTGCGGGGGCCCTTACCTCGGCATCGCTCGGACGTGTGTTTTTTTTTTCTCGGCGAGAACCATCGAGGGCCACCCTGGACCATCGAGCAACAAAAAACACGCACGAAGCCGAAAAATGCACGGGAAATGGACGTCCTAGCGACGGCAAGTTATTGGGCCTTGGGCACGTCGAAACGGCTCGAGATCAGAAGCTGGTCCCAGGGAACGGGCCGAGACTTCGGTGGAGGCACGTCGCGCGAAATAGTCTCGGCGGCAAGGGACCTGGAAGGGAGCAAGCGTCTTGAGAGGCAGGGGGGAGGAGAGCGGGAAGCAGGAGGAGGAAGGAAGGAGCAATAATGGAGGAGAGAGGGATTCGTAGGAGCGTCGACCTCCGACGTCATTTGGTGTTGTGGGCACCCCGAGATTTCAGTCTAGATGTTCATCCCCAGCCTTCGTTGACAGTCCCTGGGCCGTGAAACGGGGGCTCCCAGAGGCTCAAGTTGTGGGTTCTCTGCCGCCGTGATTTTCACGTCGTTGGAGACTCGGGAAGGACGGAGTTCCCTTTGAGTCCTATCGGCCGCCGAATGGACCTTGGCCGAGCCCCGTTGGCGGACATACGGTTTCATTTCCCACCGCCTTTTGCAGATTCGCCCGTCCGGCTACCCAGTCGGTGGCCGAATAGGATCCATAGGCTCAAAACTGAACCTATCCGGGACTTCCGAAGTCTTCTTGTCTTCTGATCTTTGATTGGCCCCCCTTCTGATCTTCATCCCGAGTCGATGTTTTCTGACGGCCCCCGAACGCAGGGTCGGCTGTGGTAGACCAAACGTTGCGACAGGAACGCAGTTGTGTGTCTTGATGCGGACGGATTCTGGGTCAGACGGGAGCCCAGACAACCGTCGAATGTCCCCATAACCCAAAGGCATTTGGACCCCCGACATGCGTTGTCCCAGGGTGCCTTTCGGAGCCGATCCGGCACGTGAGCACTTTCAGCCGCCGAACGGGTCCACAATCGAGCCCGTTCAACGGCCGAACGGGCTCAGTGCCCATTGCCTTGTTGTGGAAGTAAGCCCGTTTGGTGGCCGAATGGGCTTAGGTGCCAGGGTGGCTCTGAAGGGAACCCACTTTCCGGTATACCCATCGATCGGGCGTGACCAAGGTCTTCACACTGAAGCCTCGGTAGACCTGAGATCGATCTAATACTCGAGCTAGGCTCGAATAGCTAGTTACATGCTGAAGTCATGCTGCTGCAACTCGAATCGTGATTTGACATGATCGCAAAATTTGAAGCCGCCACATGTCCGGTTCACCAATCGATCGGTGGAGATGTCCGCACGAGAGCCGTGGAGCTGTCGACCTTCGCGGAGCTGGTGTTCATCCGTCTCGTTTCTGGCGGTCTCTCGCGGGGCGGATCCCAGCTGCAGAGCATCGTGAAGCAGGAACGCTCTCTTCGAGCTGCTGTGCGATGTCTGGAGGGAAGCCGTGGGGGGCAGTCAGACCAGGACAGGGCACCCATGCCGCTGCCCTTCCCTCGTTTTTTTCCGCCGGTTTTTGGGCTCCCCGGGTGCCCCCCTCGTCGCCACCGCCGGATCCGCCTCGGAAGCCTGGTGAGAACGCACCCCCAGGGGGAGATCTGGGGAGCAGCTGATGGGCCGATTTCCCACCACCACTACCATAGGCAGGAGGAGGAGGAGGAGGAGGAGGAGGAGGAGACCTCCCAATCCTCCCTTCTCCCCCGTCCTACCCATGGTAGCGGTGGTGGAAAATTGGCCCATCAGCAGCGGCATCGGTACGTTTCTGCTTTCCCGGGTTCGTGGTCGCCAGGCGCCTATAGGTCATTGTTTTCGGAGGAGCGTGCCTGCAAGAGGTCCATGCGTTCGATCTAACGCCCTGCGGTGGAGCCCAGCCCCGCGGAGTCGGTGGCCCGTCGTCGCCCCCCGTCGTGGACGCCCCTCGCGGCTGCGAAGAGCTGTGCGGAGACTGCTGCCGCAAGGGCGTCTTGTGGTTGAAGGTCCTGAAAGAAAGAGTGGGGAGTGGGGGGGGGGGCAGTGCTTCTTTCGAACCTGGCGAGTCTACTTGCAGCATGGACGGGGGCTTTGAGCGAGGCGAGGCTCGAAAGAAACTCTGGGCATCATGCAAGTCGGGATCACTTGTCATCTGTGCGTCCTTTCGGCCCAGCGACGGCGCAGGAGGAAGGCGAAGCCGGTGAGGGCAAATGCCATACAAAAGGAGGCTGCTTCAGATTCTGTCAAGTGTACCTTCATGGAAGTGGGGGTGGGGCGCCGCATCGTGAACAGACCACATTTCACAGGAGCTCGCCGGGCAGACCGAGAGCGCCGCGCGCGCCGACTTGCAGCAGGCAGGCACGCGCAGGGGAACAGATTTTGCCCGCGGGGGGAGTGCCGACAAGGCAAGCGCCATGTCCGTAGCCGCTCCGGGGCACGGGGAGAGCTCTCCAAGCCCCAGAGCCCGCGTAGGCCTAGGGGGCGCGGCGGGGCGAGGCTCTCGGAGGCAAGCAGGACTGCACGCAGGTCGGGGCTCGCTTGCACGCCATCTCGGCCCAGCGCAGCTTGAAAACGCGACAGAGGGGCGAGGGGTGGTGATGGGGGGCAATGCCATGCAAGCGAGGTGACCTAAAGGAAACAGCCTCAAAGATCTGAGGGCACAGCGGACGTCACGAACCCTGCTTGCGGTGCCTGGATCTGGCGGCCCGCAGGAGCCGGAGCCCCTGGGGCCCCTGGGGCTCTGGCAGGCGCTCGGGAAGCTCTTGGTGGCTCCGGGGGGAAATGCCAAGTTCATGGTCCAGACCATGCGCCGGAAGGCGGGCCCATGGATGGCGCAGGCGGTGGCTCTCGGCAGCGTGCTTACATGGAGTTGGGTATGTCCCTCTACACGAGTAGACTTCCAAATGGTCAAACAAAAGTCGCGGGACGGAGTGTCAACTATGTTTGACTATCGACCTAATGCTGACAGCCTTCAGAGCCGCCGGATCTTAGAGTTTCTCGATGCATCTTCACCCGATGTTCTTCTCGTCCTGGCTCCCTCTCGGGCCGGGCGAAAGGGGGGGATTGGGAAAGGGGGGGTTACGAAATTTGCTGCGTGCAGCTGGTTTCGGCCCCACCGAGGGGCCCATTCCTCGATACATGGCCGCCTCCGGCGCCGGGAGGCGCCGGGAAAATCAGCTACGTGAGCTGATTCTCAAACCCCCCCTTTGCTATCCCCCCCTTTCGCCCGACCCGACCCTCCCACGGCGACTCTGCAAGCAGACCCGCCTGCGCCCGAAGCCGTGCAGCCTGGCCGCCAGGCGCCTCGGCCGCCCGGCGCGCCGCCGCGGGGCCGCGCGGCGCCCGGGCCGGCGGCGGCGGCCGGCCGGCAGGACGCAGCCGCGGCGCAGCTGCCGCCGCCGCTCTCCCCCGCCCCCCCCTGAGGTCCTCCTATCTTACGTGTCTCGGGAGTGGACAGAACCCCCACCCTGACACGTCGATTAGTGAATTGTCCGTTTTCGATTCTCGAGACGGCGACGCGGCCGTCATTTTCCAGGCTTGCGCCCGCAAGGTTTGGGCCTGAGGTCGTTTTCACTAAACCACGTTTTACTAAAGGGGGTTCTGTCCATCCCCGAGTGTCATCTTGCCAGGAACATCTGGCGTCAAATAATTCCAATCCTTATCTGGGATTGGTGTTTATTAGTGCTGCTTTACGTCGGTGAGCGCATCGTCCTCGCCCTCGTCCTCACCCTCGTCCTCGCCCTCGTTTGCTGCTGCCGCCGCTACCCCGTGCCCCTGCCGCCGCTCGCGGCCCGTCGCTCAGCCCCCGGGCTAACGAGCAGGGCACCAGGGGTACTGATGACGCGGGGCAGGTGTCCACCCCCTGGCCCCTGGCCTCTACAGCAACTCTGCGGGACCCCATCGGCCTAGCGAGCAGGAGCGCGAGGATGAGGAGGTGGAGGAGGAGGAGGAAGAGGAGGAGGAGGGAGGAGGAGGAGCAGGAGGAGGAGGAGGGGAATTGTTCGTGATAGCCTTAAGCCTGAGAGGAGGGAGGGGGGGGGGGGACGGAGGGGGTGCAGCAGCTACGGTTTTTGTAGGTTCCGCCCCCGCCCCGGACCCTGGCACCCGAAGGTCCCCAGGAGTCCCCGAAGGCCCACGGAGGACCGAGAGGGGCCGAACGCGTCAAGAAGCATACCGATGACGCCCGCAAGCATTGAAAACTACAAATGACCTTGAGCCTCGATCTCACTGGCGCTTGGGGCGCGAAGGTAAGGGCGCGAAAAGCCAGCGGGAGAGGGGGGCTTTAGAAACGGCAGAGGGAGTCCAGCAGTCCAGAGGCCAAGTTTCTACACTTGCACGCGTGCGCACGCAGACAGCTTCACGCGCGTGCGCGGATTCAAAGCAGTCGCGTACACAAACAGTACAGCCGCAGGAAATGCTACGACGCATTTGCCTTATTAATTCGCATGCGTGCGCGCGTGCATCCTCTCAAGGCCCGCTTCCTCGCAAGGCTGCATACTTTCCAACGTGCGCGCCAACTCCCGAGCGCACGCGCGCGTGCTGTTGACATTTTTGGTTCCACGATGCGCTGACCCTCACTCAGTGCGGACCTGTTAGTTCTTGGCCGCGCGTTCCTCGATGGAGCCCTTATTCAAAGATGCAACATTGGCGCGCAAGTCTGTGGAGGCGTTGCTCCACCGATTGGGCAGCGACAGTTTATCTGCAACCTACCCGAAAACTCTGTCGGACTGCCCGGGATTGAAGGCGACTCTAGAGTCTGCATTTGCCATCAGCTTAAGCTCGGAGCAGGTGGCCAAGATGAAACGCACGATACGCAGATTTGATTGGAAATGCGAAGAGTTGAACAGCAAGCTCGCTGTTGAAAGGGGTGACAGAGTCAGCAACAGAGGTCATGCTATGTGGCTCGTGCGGACGTGCTTGCCGAGGCCGGCTTTGTCGTTTCGGTCGTTTGAAGAATTCAGCAGGGATTTTCCAGCGGAGTAAACAAAACATATTTCTCGGGACCGCATATCCCGTGTGCGTGACGCTTCTGTGGAGATTCTCGAGGAACTCGATCGGGAGAGCGCCGCGACGCTGGTTGCGCGTGCGGCGAGCCCGTTGAAGCAGACATGCGCGTGGAATCTTACAGCGGCGACGACGTGTTCGGATCCTTCCTGAATGCGAATCTTCGCAGGGGGCGATCGTCCAAAGCGCAGAACCACGCCGTGAACGTCCACCTCGGGCCAGACAGGCTTGAGTGGTTTTCCGAACTCAGCGCCCTTGCGCGCAAAGACGGACCGTCCATAGCGACGGCCACTGTGCAGTGCCTTGAGGAGGTCTTTGTGTCAGCCGTGCGGGGCGTGAGGCAATGGCAGCAATCCCCGCGGGTTTTGCAAGCGCTTCACATCTTAGTTGGCGATGCCATCAACACCAATGCCAATGCAAGTCGCCGTGCCCTGCCGCGCTTGAAATCAAGCGCTCGGCAAGCTGTATTCCTTTACTTTCTTGTAGTGGTCAAGTGCGCCTCCCACCAGGCGAAGTGATCCACTCGGATGCGCAGTTTCTCCTCCTGTCGGTGCACGCGAACACCGCGAAGCGGAACTTCTCCGCCGACGTTGGCAAATCCACATTTCCGCACGATTTGCTCGTGCCTCCAAACGACCCGTTTGATGCTTGCCTGGCAACACTTAAGCACATTTAAGGGACTCAGGGACCTCTGCGTCGCAATGTCGCATCTCGCGGCTGGCGCGTTGGCGGGGGCGGACAGGGAGCGGGGGGACCAGGATTAAGAGGATAATGGGGAAGGAGGGGGCGCGGCGGAGGAGCGGGGTGAGGGGTGGAGACACGGGGGGGGGATGGACGCGTTATGTTTTATTGTGCTGTTCCTTTCGGCCGTCCTGCCCCTGTCATTTTGAAGTTGTTTCGTCGTTCTCCTGGCGTTCCTTCACAGTTTTTCCCGTCGCCCGCCGCCCGCTGCCTGTTCCCCCCCTTTTCCGTTTCTCTTGTGCTTGCCATTCTTCTTCCTCCGCCCGTCGCCCGCCCCTTTGCTGTTCAGTCTGGCGAACCCCGTTCCGTCGCCCAAAGCCGTTGCGCGACCCCCGAGATCATTGCTTTTTCTGTGCCCAAAAGCAATAACGTCCGTCAACCATTTGATGGGCCGTTCCCGCCCTGATCTCCCCCTTGGGCCCCTTGGGACGCGCGAGCTTATTTTGCGACCCACGACGTTCAGGCAAGGGATCCGGATTCCGCGTCTCGGCCGCATGCGCGAGGCATCATTGTTGTCGGCCCCAGGGCGATCCCCAGTTTGCTTAGTGCAACTGGTCGGGTACCATTGCTGCGTTTGCTTTGGGAAACATTCCAGATGTATTGACTGCAGCTTTCCAGTGGTTGCGTTTGTTCCGGCACGTGCGCGGAACTGCCACACCCAGCGTCAACCATGAGGTGATCATGCCAAAAGGCACCACGCCCTCTTCGGAACAATACGGTCACATGTGTGGCGCGGCTTGTTCAAACACTGAAGTCTGAAGCGTGCGTGCGACCATCAACCCTTGAAAAAGCGGGGCTTTCACAAATACGATTGGCCCAGAATTTCATGGTCGATTCGTTTCCCCTCGTGGGATTGTGAGGAACCTCGCGCGCTTCATCCTTCTCCCCCGCGTGTTGCTTTGTCTCCCACGTATCAACATGTTTCCAGTTCCCCTGTCTCGTCATCCACGTATATTTCTCCGACCCCCGGGTTCCCCACTGAGTTTGTTTGGTGTCTGAGCCATTCTGGCTACAAAATGGCATGCGAATTGGCACTCAGTTCTAACAGGGCTGTGTGGATGGAGCCTCTTCGGCCGCCGAATGAGCTCGATCCCGCGCTCGCTCTGCCTTCCGAACAGCTTCCGATGCCAAGCGCATCCCGAAGGGAACCCGTCGGCTCAGCTCCGCCTGCTCCGCGCCGCGCCCCTCGGCGGCGCGAGCCGAAGACAAAGGGGGGACGGGTCCACCGCGGGAGCGGGGGATACTGCTGTACACCTTAGGCGATGCTTAAGAAAACCTAAGTTTTCGGCCAGAGTCTCGATTATTCTTAACGTTTCAATGTAAATCCTAAGATTTTGATCGAAATGTTGGGTTTTTATTCGAATTCTGAGACTATGAATTTCTTAACCCATGATTTCTAAAGCATTTCGCAGGGTGTACCCCGTTTCCTGTCGTCGCGGCGCTCGAGCTCTCCCACCCGGCCCGCCCTTGAGTGAGGCCATCTGGTCGGGGGCGGAAAAGAGGGAGGTGATGACTAGCGGGGGGCGGATATCATGGCGGGGGTCATGATATTTCCCCAGATTTCATGGCGCCTCTTTTTGTTTCGTTACATCCCTGGCCCCCCCGCTGGGCCGCGCACATGCCGCCGGTCATGATTTGCACCCCCCCCTCTTGGACACCCCCCTCTTGGCCGCTCCCGATCTGGGGCGCCGCTGCCATTTTGTTCCGAGGAGCGGCCAGGAGCGGGGCGTTACAGGTACCTCTCCGCGGTGGCCTTCGATCGATGCTGACTGGCGTGCGGCGGCACCGGACGCCGCGAACTCCCGTTCTCCCAGACGGCTTCGAACATCGTCATTGTCGTTCACTCCCGTCGCTCCTTCCTTTCCCCCTCCTCCATTCGCCTTCCTCCAGCCCCAGGCATCCGATGATGTGATGTGTTCCATGCTTTGCCCCAGAAGTCCCGACCCCTTCCCCAGGGGTAGCGTGCGACTTCCAGTTGTAGTCTTGTGGGGCCTTATCACACGCATCAGAGGAAGAAACTGCAGAAATCGGAGGAAGAATCGTCGGAGATCTGCGGTGCTTGCTCTCGCCTTCCCAACAGCATCAATGCTTTCTCCAGGGACGGGGGGGCGGGAGCGGCGCTGGGGGCTCCCCGTGGAGGACAACAGAGCCGCCAGAGCAGAGCGTTTCAACGCCAAGGCAGACGCGAAGGCGAAGCGTCGGCGGCAGACAGCGGGCGAGGAGGAGGAGGAGGACCACTGTAAGCCCAAGACGCACCAGCATGGTTGGAATTAACCTTTCCTCCAAGTTTCCCCTTTTCTTAGGTCCCTACAAATATCCATTCCTTCTGGGGGAAGCGCCCCGTTTCGAGACAGAGATTGTCAAACAACTGAAGCATGCCAATACATCATTCTCGGGACCCCAAAGCCTCGAAGCAACTGAACTGTTGCGTCTTGAAGATCCTGAATCCTGCCAGAAGACCATTCCTGGGACTCCAACTCTGCGAATCAACGTAACTGATGCGCTCTGGCAATTCAGAATCGCTCCAGAACGCCATTTCTGGTACGGTGACCACTGGCATCCGTTGAGCTCTTGCAGATGTTGATGACGTCTGTGCGCGGCGCTAGGGCGATGGACAAATTTTGAATAGGAACCGTCCTCAGTCCGTGAAGCTCTTGGAACAGTTTAAGGCGAATGTGCACAGCGCTGAGGCGATGGCCACATTGTAAAACCGGCCCGCCCTCAATATGGGAAACCTGGCAACTTATTAAACCGAATGCGCGTGGCGCTGAGGCGAGAGCCAGATGTTTAGAACGGCCCTCCCTCAATATGTGAAGCTCTTGCAATGTTTAAAACGAAAGTGCGAGGCACTGAAGCGAGAGCCATATGGTGAAAGCTACCAGCTCTCAGTCCGACAAGCCCCTGCAAATCTTCAAGACCAGCGTCCGCGACGCTAAGGCGAGAGGCAAAGTTTAAGGAACGACCACCCTCCATCTGTGAATTTACTGCCACCTTGGAAGCTTCATGATCGTAAGTGATAAGGGCTTCTCAGGCGAGTCGCCACGCCGCCAAGTTATTGGTTAAGAGAACGGAGTGGAGGAGGAGGGGGGAGGAAGGGGAGAAGGAGGCGCAGGAGAAGGCGGAAGAGGACGACGAAGCAGGAACGGGACGGAGGAAGAGGGAGAATGAGGGAGGAGTTGGAGGTGGAGGGAAAGAATGTGGAGAGGCAGAAGGGTGAGCCGGGCCGCAACAGCGGGCCTCATCCGAAATCGAGGAACAGCGACGAACACCGCCGAGGGCTGCCGAGGGCCTCCGAAGGCCTCCGAAGGCCCCGCAGGCCGCCGCCGGCCCTCAAAGGCCCCGAAGGCCTCCGAAGGCCGCCTGAGGGCTTCTGGGGGCGGCGTCGTTGCGACGGCCCGCGCTCGCGTCGTCGTCGTCGTCGTCGTCGTCGTCGTCGTCGTCGTCGGCGTCGGCGTCGGCGTCGGCAGCGTCGTCGTCGTCGTCGACGTCGTCGTCGCCGTCGACGTCGTCGACATCGCCGTCGATGTCGTCGTCGTCGTCGTCGGCGGCGGCGGCGGCGGCTTCGGCGTCGGCGTCGGCGTCGGCGTCGTCGTTGTGACAGCCTGCGCACCGCGAGGCCCCCGCTGCGGGCGCGGGCCCGGGCAGGCCCGGCACCGCGCAGGGCCCTGCCCAGCGCGCGGGGCCTGGCGCGCCGCCCGCGAGGCCCGTCGGCGGGGGCCCTCGGGCGGCCCGCGGATGCCTTCGGAGCCTTCGGCGGCCTTCGGAGGCCCTCGGAGGCCGTCGGAGGCCCTCGGAGGCCTCCGGAGGCCCTCGGCGGCCGTCGGCAGCCGTCGGTCTTCGGCCCAGCCGACCCTGAAGGGGGAGGAGGACGACGACGACAACGACGACGACGCCGACGACGCCGACGCCGACAACGACAACGACGACGACGAGGAATACCACGACGTCGGCGACGACGCCGACGATGACGTCGACGACGACGACGTCAACGTCGACGACGACGTCGACGTCGACGACGACGCCGCCGCCGCCGCCGCCCGCAAGGCCCTTCGGGCGGGGGTCAGCGGAGCCCCGGCCCAGATTTCCGAGGGTTTGGATTTTTAAGCTCGGGGTTGTTCTGTCCTCGATTGCGGCATGTCCGGTCTTTGCCTGGCCCCAGGAGCCTTGGGCGCCGCGTAATGGGGGGGTCATAAATGGGGGGGTGGCGAGCGTGGTCCGAAAAGGTACCCAAACGGTACCTAAACGTGCCCCCTGGGGCTCTGGAGGGGCCCGAAAGGGGCACGAAAGGGGGACCCCCCCATTAAGCCACGCCCAAGGGCCATCGGAGATGGACCCCGGCGGAAAGCGACGCATGCAGGGGGTCGGGACCTCCAGCGCCGCGCACGGAACAAGTCGGTCTGGAGGGCGCGGCGGGTGAACGTCAGGGGCGACGGGGAGGACCGGTGAGGAGGAGGAGGAGGAGGCGGAGGAGGAGGAGGAGGCGGAGGAGGAGGCGGAGGAGGAGGCGGAGGAGGAGGAGGAGGAGGAGGAGGAGGAGGAGGAGGAGGACGAGGGCGACGGCGGCGGCGACGACGAGGGCGAGAGCGAGGACGAGGACGAAGGGAGGGCCGGGGAGGGATGCAGGCATCGGAGAGCGCGGGCGAGGGCGCCGGGGATGATCGGGGCGGTTGTTGAGGGCGAGGACGAGGACGACGCGGCTAGAGAGTCGGGGTGCGAGGCTCGATGGGTCGAGGGTCGAGGATGTTCCAGGGTTCGAGGAGCGAGCACCGTGTGTCCGAGGGTTCGAGTCGAGGTTGGAGGTCTGAGGGTCGAAGCTCGAGGCTCGAGCACGCAGGCCTTTGGTGCCCGCCACGCTCGGCCCAGCGCTCGCGAGGCCCTCGGAGGCAAACTTACGGGGGGAAATCGGCTTCACTGTAGGGTGGCGGGCGCATCGACCCCCCAGCGCCCACTGCTCGCCGAGAGGGGCCCGATAGTCTGCCCTGCCCAGGCACTTGCGGAGTCGCTCTCGGGGGCCTGTCGCCGATCTACCAGCGATGCATTGCCGATCTCCGCATGGGCGGCGCAAAAACAAGTTCGATTGCGCGGGCATTCTCGCGTAAGCTGTCCGCGTAAGATTGCACGTTTGCGGCTTCGTCTCTATGGCAGCGTGCCGCGATGGCGGCCCGCGTAAGCCGCGGCGTAAGGTCGCTGTGCCATTATGTAGAAGACCTCTTTTTGATCGTCGCTCCCTTCCATGTCCCCCCTCTGTGGTGGAGCAGCGATCATGGCCAGCACCGGGTCACGCAGCCCTGCTGGCTTCCGCGCGGGGCCAACACGGGGCCACACCAGCCCCGTTGGACTCCCGAGGGCTCCCCCCGAGGGCTCCCGAGAGGGATCACACGACGTGCTCGCCAGGCACGGGCGTTGGTAACGCCACGTCCTGGACGCGGCCAATGCGATGCTCACCGTCGTTGCCGTTCGCCGGGGCCGGCGAGGGCGGCGGGCCCGGCGAGGGCCGGGGCGAGGACGCCGGGGACGAGGGTCGGGGGCGGAAGGCGAGCACGAGGACGAGAACGACGTCGACTCTGACGACTACTTTGACGACGACGCCCACGCCGACGCCGACGTGACGAGACATGGCGACGAGACGCTTCCTAGAGGCTTTGGACGAGCGAAAAGCGCGAATGGTCGGGGGCAAATTAGCATCAGCAGGAGGAGGGCGAGGAGGAGGATGCGGCGCGCGCCCTGCCCTTCCCCTCCGTCTTGCCTCCCCATGCTCCTCCCCCCTGGTGGAAGTGTTTCTCAGGCATCCCAGTTGACTCCTCCATCCCTTCCTCACCTCTTTCTCCCCATCCCCCTCCTCTCTCTGAGTGTCTAGCCCTTGGACTGACCCCCTAATGCCTTATCCCCATGGTGATCCTCCTCCCCCTCCTCCTCCTCCTCCTCCTCCTCATCCTCCCTCTTTGTTTGACATTGATCGGACTTTACATCGGCCCAATGAAAGTCCCTGGAATTTTCATCACGACGCTGGCCGGCGGAAGTCGACTGAGCTATAACGAGGCGGAAGACGGGGGAAGGCCGCCGGAAGGCTTGCCAATGTCAGCGGAAGTAAACGACGCCCCTTCCGAACCCCCTACCCCCGTAGAAGCCTAGCAATGTTGTCTTCCTCCGTGGGCCGGGCGGGATCCCGCCTGGCTTATTTCGCTTTAATATGATAAGTTTAGTTCAGGACGATCTGAATCCCACCCATTGAAAATGGGGTAGACCAAAATCCCGGGCCGTTCACGGATCCCACCATGCTGGGATCGGCTCGAAGTAAGATGGGGCTCATAAGTTGCAGTATTATTGCCGTGTTGGGGTCGTCTTGAGGTCATCTTGAGATCATATCCCGGTCATGTTTCGATCACGCAACCATCGCGTGGTCATTATGAGGCCACCCTGGGTGCGCTTGGATCCATCTTGTTGCCATCGGGCCATCTCGGCGTCACGCGTTGCTCATGTGTTTCGTCATCTGCGAGTCGGCCTGAGACGGTCCAGAATCCATGGCGGGATCGCGTTGGGGTGGCATCATCCTGGGTCCTCTGGGCGTTATCGTCCGTGGCCTGAGGCATTCCTGGAAGCATGTTGTGGCCATGGAACGTCTTGGGATCGCGTGCGTGCGAACGCTGAGCACGCGCGCGCGACTTTTCATCTTGCCGACGGGTTTACATACATATTATTCCTCTTGCGAGTTTCCAAGGGAACTTTTGTTGGAGCCAAGTAGTCACGGGGTTCGCAGCGTTCTTCCTCCTCCTCGTCCTCCTCCGCCTCCTCCGCCTCCTCCCTTTCCATATCTCTCTGCCCCCTCGTCATCCTCCTCCGCTTCTTTATTATGTTTGCTCCTCCTTGGAGGAGGAGGAGGAGGAGGAGGAGGAGGAAGAGAAGGCCTCCGCGTTCTCGTGAGAAGGGGGAGGAGGCGCCAGAGTGGAGGGCTTCACCAGTGCACGGCGGGCTTCGAAGGCGCCCTAAACTCGGTAATCTGATCTCCGTATTGATATGCGAGGTAGGTGGAGATCCGCGCATGTGGTGGCAAATGACAAGGAGGAGGAAAGGCGAGACGACGACGAGGAGCAGCATCGGCACCAGGAGGACGGGCGACGAGGAGTCAGCGACCGGCGCGCGAGCCAGAGGTCGCGCACGCGCCGGCCGATGCTCGGCGCCAGGCTGCGAGGCGCGTGGCAGGCCGCTGCGGGGCGTTGTTTTCAACGTCGTCGTCGTCGTCGCGCCGTCGTCGTCGTCGTCGTCGTCGCCTCCGCCACCGTCGCCTTCGTCGCGTCGTCGTCGCCACCGTCGTCGTCTCCGTCCCCTTGTCGTCGTCGTCGTCGTCGTCGTCTGTGTCGTGGTCGTGGTCGTCCTGGTTGTTTTCGTCGCGTCGCCGCTGTCGTCGTCGTTATCTTTCGCTTTAAACTGATTCGACTTATTTTCTAGAGCTCCCGTGTTTTAGCTTGAGGTTCTGAAAGGTTTTCGAAGGTTCATCTTTTCCCTCTTCACATCTTCTTCGCCAACTCCTCTTCCCTGCTTCCCCGCACGCTGGTGGTGTGTCCAGCGTGGAGGTTTCGATACCTCCACGGAGATCTTCTCCCTCTCCATCTTTTCTTCGCCTCTATTCCTGCTCCCCCCGTCTCCTGCCCTCCGTCTCCCTTTTACTTCTCCTCGTGCTCTTCCTCCCCCTGCTCCTCCCCTTCTCTGCCTCATCCCCACCTCTGTGCCGTCATGGTCGCGTCCGCGTGATTGTGAGCGTCGCTGGCGTCGTCTTCGTTGTCGTCCTCTCTGTCCTTCTCTCTAGTGTTTGGGGCGTTGCGTTTTTGTGGAGGTTCTCGTCGGCACGGCACGGCGCCGCGAGCTGCAGCAAAAACAGACAAGGATGGATCCCCGACGGGGTCTAGTCATAGGTACAGCCCTTCCGTTGTCGTCGGTGTCGTCGTCATTGTCGTCGTCGTCATAGTCGTCGTCGTCGTCGTCGTGCTCGTCGTCATCGTCATAGTCGTCGTCGTCGTCGTCGTCGTCGTCGTAGTCCTTTTGTTTGCGACGTTGCGATGTTTGCATGGCGTCGTATCTCCAGTTCCAGCTTTAAGGCTCCTGTCCCATCTCCGTTATATTTGGAATCGTCGTGGTTGGGGTCTGCCCTGGAGCCATATTGACGCCTCTCAGGCTCATCTTGTGGCGGTCTTGGAAGATGGTGTCTTCCATCTCCCATGAACTTGTTGTGACAGCAGCCTCCAATCCAATGGCGTCCTCAGCTTCAACAGCGTTCGCGAGCAAACATGTCCATGAAAAGCAGGAAAGCGATCGCTAACTGCAGGATCGAACGTTACGCAGGTGAGTACAGGGTCGCCGGGGCGAAACCTTTGCGAAAGAAGTGTACTACCCAAGAGGGCCCCGACCACCATTGACCCCCGCTCTTTGGGCCTGATGGATGTGCGACATTTCGACGATAGCTAGTTCGTCGACCTTTCGGGCTATTGATTCCTCAGGTTCGAGTTGACGAGTAATATACGGGAACAGCCACAGGATCTGCTTCGCATACGCAAGCGAGATGAAGTTCAGCTTGCTGGCGCAGATGGTTTGCCGGCTGCACAGCAGGCATACTTTCTCCTGCAGGGGAATGAATCGAGCGTCAATGGCATCTCGGGAAGTTCCGCGCCAATCACCCTGACGGCACCGCAGCGAATTTGGAGAGCACATGCCGCGGAGGGCAGCAGCACAGGGTGATGCCTACTGTACGGTGGACGCCGACGTGTTGCCAGCTGGCCCTCCTGCCACGCGCGGCTGCGCTGCTGCTCCTGCCGGCGGTGCGCGCGGGTGGCGCCGATGCCGCGTGGCGTGCCACCCTACGGAAGCGCTTCACTGAGCGGCCGAGGGGCGCCAGACTGATTCACGCATCGGCGAATTCGCCAGACAGCGCTGGTGGGCGCGCCACCCCCCTCGCACCCCTCCTCCTCCTCCTCCTCCTCCTCTTCCTCCTCCTCTTCCTCCTCCTCCTCCTCCTCCTCCGTGCCACTCGGCCTCTTCGCGCTTGTAAAAACAAAGGTGCTGCCCGCCGGCCCCTGACCTACGGTCAGGACCCGTCCTTGCACCCAACTGCGAACCTGAGCCAATCTAGTCCTGCTGCTCGCCGCGCTCCTCTGCGCAGACGGGCCAAGGGCTGTACGCCTGCCGCGGGCTACTTCGTCCAGGCACCCAACCCAGTGCGGAAGCTTGGCCTCGCTCGGACGTGTGCATTTTTTCATCGGCGAGGACCATCGAAGAGCACGGTTGTTCGCCTTGCGAAGAAAATTCACGCGCGAAGCCGGTCGTCCGAGCGATGGCAAGGCCCACACCCGGGGCGCCGCTCGGACCTGTCGCCGTGGACTTCCCTCCCCAGAGCTCAGGCGTCGTGATCTTGTCCAACGCGGGCCCCTGGGGGTCTGGGCCCCTTTCCCCACACCGGCCCTTCCTCCCGAGTCGTTTCATGACGATCCGGAGGCCCGCCGAGGACCCCCAGAGCCCAGAAAAATTGCACAGAACCCTTCGTTTCGGTTTTCCTAGGCCTGCTAGATGGGGTCGGAGTAGATGCGGTCGGAGGATCGCGCCGCATCGCCGATGCGTCACCGATGCGGCTCGATGTGGAGCCCAGCTTGCTTCACGTCGACGTCGTCGATGCATCGCCGACATCGACGATGCGTCGCCAGTGCATCGCCGATGAATCGCCAGTGCATCGCCGATGCATCGGCGATCGGGTGCGATCCTCCGACCCCATGGATTCGGACCCCATCCAGAAGGCCTCTGTCTTCTTCCCGCGAGGCGAGGAGTTCTGGTGGACCTCCCTCGACCCCATCCCGGAGGCCCCTATCTTTTCCCCGCGAGGCGAGGAGTTCTGGTGGGCTTCCCTCGCTCCCAGCTGCTGGACGGGCCCCACCCGGGCATGCTTCTGCCACGTGCGCGTCGGCCCCGCAATGGGGCGAGCCGCACGCTCAGACAGCTCGGAGCAGAAGCGCTGCGGCGGGCGCTCTGTGCCCATGCCGCTCGGGATTGGATGTGCTTGAAGACTTGTGCACTTCGTGCTGGTGGCGGGCGTACGTCGGAAACTGGAACATATACATTACCAGTGGCGGGCCGTTTTTCAATCCCAAGACTTTGCCAGGGTCGGGGACGACGTCGGGGTGGTGTGGTGTATACTTGTTTGTCCGTTTCCCGGGGAAACAACGAAACATGTATGCACCGGGACCCCGTATAGACCAGGATCCGTGCTCCTGTTTGCAAGTTGCAGTACAGGGCCGGAAATGCGTCGGTGAAAATAGAGATCGGCTCCCTAGTACGCCTCAATGTAGATCTCCCAGATGGGGTTGGAGCACATGGGGTCGGAGGATCGCGCCGCATCGCCGATGCATCAGGACATGGTGCTGGTGTGCACTCCTGCGTCGCACCGGAGCGGCGCTCGACGGGCGGCACGCCGCCGGCGCGAGCGCCGCCGCGCCGTCGGGGGGCAGCGCCGGCCCCCCACCAGAGCGCTGCCCGAGGAGCACATGTCGGACAAGTACGGGGTCCCGTACTACTACAACCCGGACCTCACCTGTCGACCACACGTAAGAGGTGACCCTTCGCCGGAGTGACCTTTGGTGCGGGCTCCTCGGGCTCCCCCCGATCGCCGAGCGCGATGCGATATACGCGGCCCGCGCCCTTGGGCTTGGCTCCCTCGCGCCCCCAAACAAAACTGCGCACCAAAGGTCACTCTTACCCAGGGTCACTCTCACGACTAGCCGAGTCTGGGCTGGGGGGGGGGGGGCGGGGCGAGGGCGGTGCTGGGGCCGTGATGCGGCCGGGAACTCTGGCCTGGCGTGCCGCACCGTCGGTTCTGGCCCACCACGCTGCGGCGCGGCGCGCTGTCCACGGCCGGGTCCCAAGGCGTCCACGTTTTGAGCATTTCGAAGCCTCCCTTCCGCGGCGCGGGGCTACACGGCAGCCGCTTTCAGGGCATGGCGTTTTGTCTGGGCCGCCGCGGCCGGATCTCATCCTGGTGGCGTGCCCGGGAGGGAAGCGAGAGAGGGGGCAGGCCTTCTCGGAAAGCGGCTGGGCTTCTCAGAAGGCCGCGGGGTTTCTCAGAAGCCCTCCGGCCATCTGAGAAGCCATCTCTGTCTTCGGAGAAGGCTGCGAACACTTCTCAGATGGCGAACACTTCTCAGGCTCCTTCCGAGCCTGTGGGAAGGCCCATCCCCTCGGCATTCTCCCCTTGGCTCCTCGCCGAACACCCGGGCTGGGAGGGGGGCGGTCGGGCGCAGCTAGGACCAGGATAGATGGTTTCAGGGCTTTCGGGATGCTTGCAGAGCGTTGCGATGCGCTTCAAGCAATGGCGAAGCGTCCTGGCTCGCCTAGCGGCCCACCAAATGATGTTATCAGAACCGTTTGGGGTCTGCACGAAATGTTCCCAGAACATGTCTAGCTGAGACGGTCTTGTTTTAACACATCGCGCTTATGTTCTAAGAGCATTGGTTTTGTTATTAGAGAGCATTGTGGGAGTTCCAAGAACATCTCGTGGTAGGCCTATAGGAATGCCGAGATGGTCAGTCCCTGCTTAAGCGCTTTCGGACGGCCGCGGCGCCAGCCACGTCCTCCAGAACCGCAGAGTCTCAGAGGTCCCCGATTTGTTTCCGGTCCGATGTCGTCGCGGCATTGGCTTCTTGTCACAGGCGATGTAGCACTTCTCGGGCAGAAGCATTGCAACGGCCACAGCCTCGCGGTCCAGACCCCTAGGCCGCGGCCGCGTGGACACGCGTTGTGGTTCGATTCAGATGCCGTGCAGGACCGCATCCATGCGAACGCGATGCGGAGTCCCAGGCTGTGTTCGGAAGCGGCTTCGGGCATGGGTTTGGACGCGGACTGGGACGCTGGTTTGCTGATGAGTGTTGACGTGGTTGTGGACGTCTGTTTAGATGTGGGTTTAAACATGAACGTGCACAACGGCTGAGTGTGGGCGGAGGTGTGGGCTGTAGGCGCGGGCGTGGACGTCGGTGCGGACGTGTGCGTGGACGTGTGCGGACGCGGTCAAGCGGTTCCCGAGGGTTCGGCCGCGGCTCCGCGCTTCGTACTCTTACTGACTCCGCCTAGTCGCCGCGCGCGAGGCCGCCACCTCCAAAAGTGTGTGTGGTTGTGTTTGTTTGTTTGGATCTGAGTCGTGACGTAAATTATCATGTGGATTTAACGTCGGTCGGGATGCATGTGGATTTAAACGTCGGTCGGGATGTGGTTTGCGCTCCGCACACTGAAATTTCACCGAAGGGGTTCTACACAGAGGGTGGCACCCACATTGTGTTCGAATCACGCATGCACTCTTTCACTTTTTCTCGCGGCATGAGGGCCCCCCAAGCAAGCATGGTTGCGGTTCCGCACGGATGGGTTTCCACGCAGACGGGGCTCCACACATATAAGCGGCGCAAGACATGAGGGCTCGTCTGCGCCACCACTGGCCAGAAAGGTGCCCGCGCAAGGTCGCACGTCAGCGCCCTCGCTTCCAATGTGGCGTGCCGCGCTCGCGGCCTGCGTAAGCCGTCTCGGAAGGTCCGTGTGCCATCTCGCGCAAAACCAGTTTTCGATCGTCGCGAATGTTAAGGCTCCGAACTTGTTGCATGAACTATCTCGGGCCCACGAGCTCATTCATGTAATCAATTCCCAACCATTCCGTGGTGTTGGATCCTCGTTTTGAATACGCAGCGCCCCGCGTCTCCCATCCCGCCTCCCTCTTGCCATCATCATCACCGTCGTTATTAACAGCTTCATGCTCATGCAAGATGTTATCGTCACCATCATAAGCACTAGCATCAGCATCCTCAGCCGCATCACCATCATCAGCAGCAGCATCATCAGCACCATCAATATCAGCATCATCAGCATCATCATCATAATCAGCATCATCATCATCATCAGCATCATCATCATCACCGTCGTCATCATCGTCATCACCACCAACATGAGAAGCATCATCCTCATCACCAGCATCGCCATCATCACCATCACTATCAGCATCATCAGAAGCATCAGCGACATCATCACTGCCAACATCATCATCTACACGGTCGTGAACATATCGAGCGCTCCGCCGAAGGTCCCAGTGGCAGGAACCGCATGCTTCCACAGGGAGCGCCGACGAAGGCCCCAGTCGCAGGAAACGCACGCGTGACCGCGCCCACGTCTGCACGCGCCTCACACGCCCTGTGGTCCCACAGGAAGCTCCACCGAAGGCGCCAGGTGCAGGAGTGCAGGGCCGCACCCATGTCGGCACGCCTCTCACATGTTTCGTGGTCCAGTGGGGAGCTCAACCGAAGTCCCCAGCGGCAGGAAACGCATGCGT
This sequence comes from Prorocentrum cordatum, assembly GCA_963575745.1. NCBI lineage: Eukaryota > Dinophyceae > Prorocentrales > Prorocentraceae > Prorocentrum > Prorocentrum cordatum. The sequence continues at coordinate 1,141,995 of CAUYUJ010008891.1, forward strand.
GACCGCACCCATTTCGGTACACCATTCACACGCGTTCCGTGGTTACACGGGGAGATCCACCGAAGGCCTCAGCGAAAGGAATCGCATGCGTGACCGCACACCCCCCATACGTTTCGTGGTCTCACAGGGATCTTTGCATAAGGCCCCTAGCAGGAAACTCATGCGAGGCGCACCCAGTTCGGCACACCGTTCAGAAGCTTCGTGGTCCCATGGGAGCTCCACCGAAGGCCCAATTGGCAGGAATCGCATGCGTGGCCGCGCCAATTTCGGCTTACCCATGACACGCATCGTGGCCCCACAGTAAGCTTCACCGAAGGCCTCAGTGGCAGAAAACCGCATGCTTCAACGCGCCCAGTTCGGCACACTGCTACGGTTCGTGGCCCCACAGAGACCTCCACCGAAGGCCCCAGTAGCAGGAATCGCATGCGTGACCGCGCTCATTTCGGCACACCCCTCGCATGTTTCGTGGCCACACAGGGGGAGATCCATCGAAGGCCCCACTGGCAGGAATCGCATTCGTGACTGCGCCCATTTTGGCACACTTCTCAAGCGCTGCGTGGTCCCATTGGGAGCACCACCGAAGGTCTTAGTGGCGGGAATTGTATGCGTGACCACGCCTCGGCAAACCTCTCACTGTGCTCGCAGCCATTTTGGTAGCTCCACCGAAGGCCCCAATGGCAGGAATCGCATGCGTGACTGCGCCCATTTCGGCACTCGTTTCACACGCTCCGTGGCCCCATAGGGAGCTCCCCAGGGCCGTGCTGACCTCTTGCTGGCTTCCTCCCTTAGTTTCCACTTGTGCTGCGGTACTCCCAGCTGCATATGGTATGGTCTCGTGCTGGGCAAATGTTTTAGTTTTTCCCGCTGCTATACTTATTTCTCTTCCAGCAGAGAGAACGGAGAGAGGGGGAGGAGGGTTACAGGAGGTCTTGAAGCATTTCATCGAGTTTCCTGTGGCTTGGGGATGTGGTTCTTCAGCGCCTTGGATCGGTCCTCTCCTTCCTTCCTTATTCTCCCTCATTCTCACTCCTGTCTCTCCATCCCTCAATTCTCATCCTGTCTCCTTTTCTTTATCGTCTCCCCCGTTTTCCTCTCCTCTCCTCCTCCCTTCTCATCCCTCTCTCCTCCCTCCCTCTTCCTCCTGAGTGGGTGCCCGGCTGCACCGGGCAGTCTTCACAGATCCGTCTCATCAACCGTCTTCTCTTCCCTGCTCAATGCTCGATGGAGAGTATACGAAGGAGGATGAGGAAGATGAGGAGGAGGGGGAGGCGGAGGAGGGGCAGGGGGAGCATCCAGGGAGATTGAGGGAGGAGGAGGAGGAGGAAGTGGAGAAGGGAGAGATGCGTTTGGGTGATTTAAATCTTCCAGGGTCCTCTGGAGACATCCATGGATTTCGCAGACCTCCAAACAAATACGCAGACACCTGCAGACTCCTGGGGAGGGGGAGGGGACCAAAAGAGCGGTCTCCGTGACCCAGGCCCAGCTCAGGATCCGATCCTTCCGCTACGTTTCTGACGCTGCTCGCCGTTGCCGGTCGTCCTGGGGGTGCGGAGGCAGGACCACCCCGGGTGAGAAATGGCCCCGCTGAGGACCTCACCATCCCGTGCACTCTCCCCTGTCTGAGTGGAAGGTCTTCCGACCACGGCGGGATCCAGCGATCTCTGATAGGTTGTTTTATTCGCATGGCTCTCGCAAGCTCACTTGCAGACTATTTCCCACTCCCCCTTCGCCGCCTCTTCAAACAGCGCTGGGCCGTCAAGGCGTGCAAGTGGTTCCCGACTTGCCTGAAGTCCAGGTTTCTTTTGGGCCTCGTCACGCACCCGCCCTGTCCATTCCAGTAAACGTGCCGGGATCTAAAGTAGAATTGGCGCTAGTTGATTAGAGACTCCTCACCCTCACAGCATGCCACATTGCAGCACTGGGCCGCCCCATTGCCAGGACACTCGCGAGACCACCTGGACAAGGCCGACATGAGCCGATGTCCTGGCAGGACCTGCGGCAGGGTTGCGTGCAGATTTAGGGTAGTGGTTCTGGCGCGCCGACGTGGCGACGCCAAGCTCTGCTGGAACGGAGAAGGATAAGGGGAGAATGACGAGGAGGCCGACGAGAATGAGGATGAGGAGGAGCAGATTCGAGGAAGCGCAGACGTGGATCACGGCGCGTGGATTAGCGACGGGCCCGCTTCTATACGACATCGGCGAACTGCATGGCCAAATCGCCAAATCGTGCGGCAATGGCCCTATGTTTCGGGGGGTGTTTTCCCTGGCCCATGGATCTGGCGCCCATGCGCGAGATCGGCGGATCCGCAATCCATGCTTGCGCGTGCCCGACAGTTAGAAGGGGACGCAGAAGTCGCTGGAATGTGCTGCGCACAAGGAGGGTGAAGCGAACGAGGAGGGTCACTCCTCCCCAGACTGCAGCAGCACCCTTTGCGGCGACTGCACGGACGGAGCTTACTTAGTGTTCGGACATGCTGCCGACGCAGCTTCTGCTGAAGCAATCACATCAAGCCTCCTCCCTCCCGCCTACCATCTCTCTTACCCTTCCTGGAGCCCATTACTAGAACACCCAAGAACGCCCTTGATCCCCAAGAACCGCCATCTTCCTTCATTCTCCTCGTGCGTCCCGCACTGTGATCAGAAAGCTTGCTTGCAGCGGCGGGTTCGACCATCATCGCAGCGGCTGCGTTGGCATCACTAGCTGCGATCACGATTGCGATACGTCCAAAGACGCCGTCGTGAAGCTGATGCTGGCGCAGCGACATGTCGGACAATGCCGGGCTAGCCGGTGCCGAATGCCAGACACACCACGCACACCTTGCGCCCGCAGCGGCTGCCACGCTAGCCTCGACGTCTGCGTCTACTTTCAAGCGACACTGCTCCGACAAGTCTCACGGCAGAGAGAAACGAGCATAGATTGACATGGTCCAGTCCCAACCATCACAGCAGACACTACGGTCTACCGTGCACGCAGGGTCCTTGCACAGGCTTGATCCACCGCTGACTCAGTCACGTCGGGCAGCCCTTTTGCCAGTCAGTTTTGCCGCCAGCGTGGTTCGCTCCACCGCGACTGCTGGCGCAGTTCTTCTGCCGAGCACCTGGCCTCGTACCAGCGCAGGCCCCTGGGGCACTCGTCAGCGCTGGGGCCCCGCAGTGGCTCACATTACAGCGCCCTGCCAGGCCAGAACGACTCTCGTCTCCTGCTGCAGTGGCACTGGCCTCGAGGCCGATACACCACGCTTGCGCAAAGAAGTCATTGCCCTTGCTGCAACAGGGTGCAGCACCCCTCATTTTACGGCCGATGCCATGCCCGCTACGCCGGCCGGACAGGTCAGAGTCGTTCGACAGGTACGTGCCCGAGGTGTGGGATATCTGTTGGGAGCCCGAAGGCGCTACCTGGAGCGTGCAACACCCAGCCACCTTCCGACGGCCTACTCATCGCTTTTCATTCCCAGCCACCACCGCCTCACACCCCAGCGTTAAGCCACACGGCCCAGCGCGGCAACTGGGCGTGGGATTGCACTGGACTTGCCGGAAAGCTGCAGGATGAGATCTGTGAGGGGATGCCAGTGTCACCAGGGGAACGAAGATTGGGACCCGGCGAGAAGTGGGCCGTCTGAGCTTTTCCCCCCTCCTACTTTCGCTCGGCCGCCCTCGCTCTTCTTTCCTTCCTCTTGCATGCCGGACAATTCTCCTTTCGGTTGCCCCGATTGGCCTCACGCTGGTGCGGACTGCCTCTGCCTCGCCGCCGACGAAAAAAGTTGGGCCCAGGGCTCTCGCGGCAGACGAGGACAGTGGGCGTGTGTGAGGATCAATTTGCGGAGTCGGAGTGGGGGCGGCAGCGAGGAGTGTTTGCGTCGCAATTCGTTGGGGCGGGGGCTTCCGAGAAAGCCATGGCTCCTGGGAGGATGCCAGCCAGGGTCACGGAGGGGCGAGAAGTGGACCAGCTGTAGGAGGAGCCAAAGGAAGAGACGAACGTCAGGGGCAGGACTGTCGAGGCGGGGTGGGAGCCTGCGGAGAGGAGGCGGAGGAGCCATGTCCAGATCCGGGGTTCCGACGCGAGAGGTGGCAGGAGCCGGCGTGCCCGACGGAAGGGGCGTAGCACTCGCCGGGGGGGTCGTCTCCCACCCATGGCGCCCAGGCAAGGCCATGGAGCTGTTTCCTCGAGCGGGGAGCCGCTTCGACCGAGGCAGTGACTGCAGATGTTGAGGGGCCACCTCTGTCGGTCAATGCCTCTGTGTGCTAACGTTAAGTCGGGCCTGTCCCCCGACAGGGGGGATGTTCAAAAATAGAGGAACAATAGACCGGGTGTTTTTTTGTTGACATATTGGGGCATCCTTGGAGTATTTTCGGAGTATGTTTCATTCTTCGTCGGAAATCCCCCTGTAAGGGGACAGGCCCGACTTAATCCTAACGTCCTAACCCTCCAGCCGTCCTCCGATGCTGTATTGAATACTTGCGGATCGTCTGGAGAGCGCCATCGACAGAATGTCGCGAAGGAAGTGGGGTGAGCGGACACTGGATGCCACGGGGATGCAGGCGCGCTTATCGTCACGCGTCGGCCATACAGGCAGCGCCAGAGCGATTGTATAAAAAAGGCTCTGTCGCGTCGCTGCACATGGTCCGCAATGAAGTGGCGCTGGAAATATTTCCGATGAGTGCGCAAAAGCGGCTCAGGCTGTTTGTTTACGTGGTTTTCCTTTGCAGCGGTCTGAGCAGGGAAGCACGCCTTGCGCAAAGCAACTATTGGACAGTGTTTGCGTGTACATACCTGCACCAGGGCAGTGCAGGGTGATGTCCAGACTGCGCATGTGATGGTGGGGGGCACGAGCTTAGAACTGCGTCGGCGCTGCTGCTCGTACTGTTGAGCATGCCGCATAGTCGAAGACATGCCATGTGCACCCTCGACTGGTGTGGCGCAATGCTGATCATATGTTAGTAGAGAGGACCGGTTGCTGCCCTGTTGGGAGAAGCGTTGCAGCTTGCAGGGTGCGTATGTGCACGTGGTCTGCATGATGATAGATAGCACCGCGTATACACTTGAATCACTTGCTGAGGCTTAGGGCGCATTCATGGGCTATGATTCAGACATATCCCTGTCGATGTCCCGCAGTCCAATTCAATTGATCATGGCTGCCTCTATGTGTCCTCTCGGCTGCCCCATGGCCGTATAGCATAGCTCGTGGTACGTAGCAAACAGCACCGCACATCATAGCGCAGTGTGCCATGCGGCAGCGCAGCATACAGCGAACCGCTGCAATAATCAGGCGGGGCCCTGGTTCTCGCGCCGTTCTTTTACATCTGGGTCGGAGAACCTATTCGTAGCCGAGGCTTGCCGCGACCAGAAAGGCGCCTTCGTTACTCGTCCAGCGTTCTTGATGGTAGCGCGAGGACTGCAGTACATTGGGCCACGCGGCGGCGCAGCACAGGACAGGGCCGCATGGAATGAGGGCACCGCCGCCGTGCTCGCGAAGACTGCCGCCGGGCTGCTCGGGCTCAAAGCAGCGGGTGCCGAGCCCTTTACACACGCTGGCCCTTCGCGCCGCAGCCGTTGCCGGTTTCCACCCCCCCCCCGCAGTGTCAGACCTCCGAGCGCGGGCGAGGAGAACATCCGTATCCACGGCCTCGTGGGCCGGGCTCCTGCGCCGCGACCCTGTGGATACGGGTCGTTTTTCCCCGGATTCCCCGCGAAGAATGTATCCATGCGACCGCGTATCCACGGGGTCGTACCTCGGAGCCGGATACGTTCGCCGCACGTGGTCCAACGCCCCGAACAAAAATCACCACGGGGGCTTGTCGCAATGTTTGGACTCCCGGGGGCCGTTCTGGGTCCTGGAACCGCCAAGCGCGATGTACAGCGGCACGTTGGCCTTGGAGAGTTGGTCGACAGCCCAGTGGCCACATATCCAGTTGGGTGTTGGCAGTTCGTTGAATTCCCCCGGGACCCCCCCCTTTGGAAGGTTATTTTTTTTTGCAGTTGCTCGAGTGTTTTCCGGGGGGAACCCTTCAACTCGGGTTGTTTTTTTATGTTTTCTCGGGGGAATCCCCAGCCGGGAAAGGGGAAACGCCCGCAAAACCTCCCAACTCGAGAGTTTTCTATGTTTTTCCGGGAGGGGAAACCACAAAAAAAAACATTCAATTCGGGATTTGTTAGAGAATTTGCTGGATGTCTTCCCGGGGGGGGGGGACCACTGAAAAACTCCCCAACTCGAGTTTTTGCGGGCGTGTTCGGGTGTTTCCCCAGGGAGAGGAACCCCGAACATCTTCCCAACTCGGAGATTTATCGACGAGCTGTTCGGAGGTTTTCCGGGAGGGGAGGGAGCCCCGAAAAGATCCAACTCTGGGGTTTTTCATTGTTTTTTTATGGTTTTCCGGGGAGGGGATCCCTTGAAAAATCCGCCAATTCGGTTTTTTCTTGTACCAAAAAATACCCGCGTGATTTTCACGGACGGGGGGAACCCCCGCTGGGGGTGTTTTTTTCTGTGTGTTTCACAAGTTTAGGGGCCCTTCAATTCAAAGGCCCTTCAATTAAAAACAAAAACTATTTCAGAACTCCCCCGGGAAACCATTGAAAAAACCCTTAACCCGGGAGTTTTTTTGCCGGAAGATTTCCGAGGAGTTTTCCGGGAATGTTTCAAGTGTTATCGTGGGGTGGAAAAAACAATAATTTCCCAATTCATGGTTTTTGTTTGTGTTTTGTCCTGCAAGTCTGGGGCCCCACAATGAAAAACAATATACTTTCAGAAGACCTTTCGGACCCCCCCTGAGAAACTTCCCAACTTCTTTGTTCTTTCTTTTTTTGGGTCTGGAGTTGTCTTGGGGGAACCCAAGAAAAAACATAACTCTGGGCTTTCTTCCGGTTTTTTTCACTGGTGTTCTTCTGGGGGGGGGGATTTCCCCGAAACACTTTCCACATCGCAAGGTTTTCAGTTGTTTGTCTGCGGTTCTGGGGCCCCACAATTCAAAACAAATCTATTTGAGAAAACCTCTTGGGAAACGTCCAACAAACAAACCTCCCACCTGTTGTGTGTTGTATATGTATACATATATATACATATATATATGGATGTAAATGTATGTATATATATCTACACATATATACATATGTAAAGAACCGGTGGTTTCCAGCTGGGGGGAGCAACCGAACAAAAAAACAACTCGGAGGTTGTTCGTTTGTTTTGAGTGTTTTCCTGGTGCTTTTCCGGAGGGGAGCCCTTGACAATCCGTTCAATTCGGGTTTCTTGTTTCGGATATGTTTCGGTGATTTTTGGGCCCCAGAATATAAAACAAAATCTCGTTGGAAATCTCCCAACTCGGGGATTGTTGGGGGGGGTTCATAGGTTTCCCCGGGAGGGGGAACCCCCGAGCAAAAGCCCAACCCGTTTTTATGTTTGTATGTGTTATTATGGACTTCTAGGGCCCCACACTGACAAACAAGACTATTTCAGAAAAATCCCCGGGAAACCCCCGAGTGACGTTCCAACTCGTTTTTTTTTGTTTGTTTTCTATCAGGGGTGCGGGGGGGGGGGGGGGCGCAATTCAAAACAATGTTATTATTATACCCCCCCTCCCGGAGACCACAGAAAAAAAGAAACACACTCCCAATTCTTGGTTTTTATGTGTAGGTTTTTCTGTGTTCCTTTTTCCTTTCTTTCAATCAGAAATGTGGTTGTTTCAAAATGTCGGTTTCCGCAAATCCACCCCGAGCGCCCCAAGCTCCCCCCACCCCCAGTATCCAGGGGAACTACAGAAAACAAAAACCCAAATTCGGGGGCCAGAAATTCTTGAAGAATCCTCCAACTCTCGTGGTTTTCGGGAGGTTCTGGAGCCCTACCCTGCAGATGTTGTGTTGCCCCCCTGGAAAACCCAACTTAAAAACAAGACTAGTTATAACAACCTCTCAGAAAGCATCCGGAGCAACACCCAAACTCGATGGTGTTCCTGTTGTTGTTCTAAGATTTTCTGGCCAGCCCAGGCTCCAGGATCCTCCGGGGGGGGGGACGATGGAAAAAAATCCAATTCGGAGGGTTTTCGGTGGGTTTTCGGGGGTTCTCGGGTCAGCCCAGGCTCCCAGATTTTTTTTTTTGGGGGGGGGCACAATCGAAAAAAACCTTCGGGGGGTTCTGGCAATGAAGCTCCCGTTACTCAACAGCTCCCGTCTCCAACGCAACACCCAGTACTCGACAGCATCCCGCATCAAGAGAGACTCCTCAGGAGTTTTGTTCAAATCCCGATCCGCCCGCCCGCCGCCCGCCCGCCGTGTCTATACGTTCGAGACATCACCCAGTACTCGACAGCGTCCGTTTCCAATACAACACCCAGCACTCGACAGCTCCCGTTTCCAACACAACACCCAGTTCTCAACAGCATCCTGCTGGAAGAGAGACGCCTCAGGAGTCTGTTCAGATCCTGATCCGCCCGCCCGCCCGCCGACGGCCCGCCCCCCGTCGCCCGTTCGCCGTGCTACCGCGTTCACCACAACACCCAGAGCTCAACAGCGTCCGTCTCCAACATAATACTGGTCACTCAACAGCCCCCGTCTCCGACAGAACACCCAGTTTTCAAGAGCATCCCGCTGCAAGAGAGAGACCTTCTTGGATTTTCTGTCAAATCCTGATCCGCCCGCCGCCCGCCCACCCGCCAGCCGCTGCCCGTTCGCCGTGTTTCTTCGTTCAACACAACACCCAGTATTCGACAGCGTCCGTCTCCAACACAACACCCAGTACTCAACAACCCCCGTCTCCAACGGAACACCCAGTATTCAACAGCATCCCGCTTCAAGCGAGACTCCTTAGGAGTTCTACTGAAATCCCGATCCGCCCGCCGCCCGCCCGCCCGCCCGCCCGCCACTCGCCAACCCCCCCCCCGTTCGCCGTACTTCCGCGTTCAACACAGCATCCGGTAGTGAACAATGTCTGGCTCCATCACAACACCCAGTATTCAAGAGCCCCCGTCTCCAACGTAGCACCCAGTACTCAACAGCATCCCGCTGCAAGAGAGAGTCCTTAGGAGTTCTTTTCAAATCCCGATCCGCCAGCCGCCCGCCCGCCCGCCGCCCGCGCTCGCCGCCCTCCCGCGGTGCTCCGGCGTTTAAAACAACACCCAGTACTCAACAACGCCCGTCCCCAGCACAACACCGGGTACTCAACAGCTTCCGTTTTCAACACCACACCCAGTATTCAACAGCATCCCGCTGCAAGAGAGAATCCCCAGGTTTTTTTTTTTTTTTTTTTCAGATACCGATCCGACCGCTCACCGCCCGCCCGCCGCCGGCACGCTGCCTTTCCCCAGCCGCCCGCCCGCCGTGCTTCCGTGTTCAACGCAGCATCCAGCACTCAACAACAGCAGTCTCCAACACAAAACCCAGTACTGAACAGCTCCGCTCCCGTCTCCAACACAACACCCAGTACTCGAGAGCATCCCGCTGCAAGAGAAACGTAGTCCTTGGGAGCTCTGTTGAAATCCCGTTACGCCCGCCCGCCCCTCGCCCGACCGCCACCCGACCGTCAGCCGCCACCCGCCGCCCGCCCGCCGTGCTTCCGCCAACTACTCGACAGCTCCCGGCCCCAACACAACACCCAGTATTCAACAGCATCCCGTTGCAAGAGAGATTCCTGAGGAGTGTTGTTCAAATCTCTATCCTCCCGCCGCCGGCCCGCCCGCCCCCCGCCGCCCGTTCGCCGTGCTTCCGCGTTCAACACAACACCATTTGCCCAACAGCGCCCGTCTCCAACACAACACCCAGTATTCCACAGCATCCCGCAGAATGGGAGACTCTTTAGGAGTTCTACAACCCCCCGAGTAAGAAGTCCGGACCGCAGAGGTCGCGGAAAGTTAGCGTTGAGCGTGTCCAGTAAGGCCGCGGGGCCCCAGTACAATGTTGTCGAGACCGCCATGGCGGATTTCCGATTCATGCCTCACCCCCTTTTAATATTAGAATCGCCAAATGGGGCGACGATCAGAAATTCGCATTCCGCCCAAGATTTCCCTCGAGGAAATTTCTGATCGGGTTCCAGAGGACCTGCAATTTTCAGGGGCGATCGGAAATGTGCGATTCCGATTGAGACTTCCTCGCAGAAATAATATAGTCCGGCTTATGATGCTTGGAAGCAGCCTCATTCTTTGGAAGATTCTGCAAAGCGCGTTGATTTGTCTCGACGCGCGCGATTCTAAACAGAATTTCTTGGTTCTGGTGATCGATGCTTTGCGGTGCTGTGCTGTTGTTCAGCGCGCGGTGTTGTCTTGGGTTCGTCTTGGAGGCCATGTCCGAAATCGGGAGCCGAAGATCCATCACGGGCCAATGCTCCAGATACAATCCGTGAGCGAGGACGCAAGGGGCCATGTAGGGCCGATCCGGACTTTTAAACCCAGGAGGTGGTACTAAAATCCCGATCCGCCCTCGCCCGTTCGCCGTGCTTCCGCGTTCAACGCGCATCCAGTACTCAACAATGTCTGGCTCCAACACAACACCCAGTACTCAACTGCTCCCGTTTCCAACACAACACCCAGTACTCAACAGCATCCCGCGCAAGAGAGACTTCTTAGGAGTTTTGTTCAAATCCTGATCCGCCCGCCGCCCGCCCGCCTGTCCTGACCGCCGCCCGACCGCCGCCCGACCTCCGCCGCCCGCCCGTCATGTGTCCGCGTTCAACACAGCATCCAGTACTCAACAACGTCCGTCTCCAACACAGGGCCCAGTACTCAGCAGCTCCCGTTTCCAACACAACACCCAGTACTCAACAGCATCCTGTTGCAAGAGAGCAAGAATCTCTAGGAGGTCTACTAAAGTCTCAATCCGCCCGCCCGCCGCCCGCCCGTCCGCTGCCCGCCCGTCCGCTGCCCTCCCGAACAACCATTGCAAAAACCGAGCGTTGGGAGATGTTCCTGAGGTTTCCAACGGGATTTCAGAACAAGGTATGTTTTTTTAAAGTGTATGGCCCCAGATCCCGTGAAACCAACTAGGACCATTCTTGTTGTTTTTGTTTCTTGGAGTGGTCTACAGGGTTTCAAGGTATTGTTTTTCTATAAGAAATGTGCTCCCCCCCCAGAGCAACACAGAAAAGTGTAGCATCACCGAGTTTGTTTTTTTGTCTTTGGGTTTCCCGACAGGTTATCAGACATAATGTTGTTTTTGATTGCGGGGCCCCAGAACACCCGAAACACCATAGGAAACAAAACATAGTTTGGGCTTTGTTTGCGTTTTTTTGTTTTATAATGCGGGGCCCCAGAACCACAGACAAAACAAAAGAAGCCACCCGAGTTGCTTTTTTTGGTTCGGGGGTTGTCCGGGGGGTCTGTGTTGTTTCAATTGTGAGGCCCCAGAACCTCCGACAAACCACCGAACAACTTCCGAGTTGGGAAGTTTTTGAAGGGTTCCCCCCTACGGAAACATACCCGAGAACGCATCGAACAACCACAGAAACAAAAAAAAAAACACGAGTTGAGTTGTTTCTGTGGTTTCCCGGGGGGGGGTCTGAAATAGTGTTCTTTTTTAATTAATTGTGGGGCCCCCGAACCCTTGAAAAAGCACCGAGCAAACTCCTGGGTTGGGGTGTATTTCTGTTGTTGTCCAGGGGGTCCTCAGACATAGTATTGTTTTCACGCGTGGGGCTCCAGAACCTTTCGAACAAAATGACGAACATCTTCCGAGTTGGGAGGTTTGTTCGGGGGTTGTCCGGGAGGTTTTCTAAAATCATGTTGTATTTAGTTATGGGGCCCCAGAACGTTTTAAGGAAATACGGGAAGACAACCAAACGAAGCAACAAACATAAGAGTTGGGAGGTTGTTCGGGGATGCCTTTTTTGTTTTTTCCTTGGGAAAAATAATGTTTTTAATTATGGGGCCCCAGAACTCCAGAGCCCCCCAGAAAACAGAGTTCGGAGTGTTCCGGGGGCATCCCAGGGGGTCATCCGAAATACGTTGTTTTTAATTGCGGGGCCCCAGAGCCCATAAAAATATATAAAACAATAACTCCAGAGTTGGAGGGTTTCCCATGTTTTCTAGGGGGGTCAAACATATCATTGTTCTTTTGTTCTGGGGGGCCAGAACCTTCGAACAAAAACACGGCACAACCTTAGAGTTGGGGGGCTTTTCGGAGGTTCCCCCGCCCCGAAAAGTTTTTCGAATGACCAGAGGTTTTTCGCGGTTCCATCCCCCTTCCAAGCAATTCTTGAAAAAAATTGAAGCACATTGTCGGGTTGGGAGTTTGTTTGGGGGTTGTCTGGGAGTGTCTTTAGACATAGTTTTGTTTTCAATTGTGGGGCCGAGAAAGTTCCAAATTTCCAAAAGACATTCGGGTCGTGGAGCTTCCCCGGGGGATTTTCAAAAATAATATTGTTTTTGATTGTGGGCCCCCGCGGGGTTCCCGGGTGGGTTTCAAACATAATATTGTTTTCAAGTGTGGGGCCCCAGAATCTTTGAAAAACATGTTTGAAACAACGACCCCGTTTGGAGGTTTTTCAGGGGTTCCCCCTCCCAGCAAAGCCGCCGAGAAACATCCGACAATTCTCTGATAACAGAAAACATATTCGGGGTTATTTAGGAGGTTTCCCGGGGGGGTTCTGAAGTAGTTTTGTGTTTCATTGCGGGGCCCCAGGACCCTCGAAAACCAACCGAACAAATTTCGAGTTCGGAGGTTTTTCGGGGCGTCCCCCCTTTCGGATAACACATCAGAAGAACCTTTTGAAGAAAATCCGGACAACCCCCTGAAAAACCCTCGAGTTGGAAGGTTTCCCGGGAAGGTTTCTTTAAGTGTGGGGCCCCAGAGCCCTTGAAAACACACAGAACAATTCCCGAGTTGTTTTTTATGGTTTCCCTCCAGGAATAATTTCAGAAGAACAAGCGAACAAAAACCCGAGTTGGTCTTGATGTTCGGAGGTTCCCTTCCCCAGAAGCATGTGAAAAAAACTCCCGAGTCGAGTTTTTGTTCTAGAAGGTCCCCCCCCCCCGGAACAACCCATGAACAATTTCAGGAACAAATCAAGGTTTTTTTTTCAGGGGGTCCCCCCCAGAAAACTTCAGAAACAATTTCAGAATACAAATCCCGAGTTAGGATGATTTTTCGAGGGTCCCCCTCCTGGAAAAAAACACCAACAAAAAACCCGAACAACCCCCGAGTTGGGAAGTTTGTCAGGGGTTTCTCCTTCCGGGAAAATCCAAGACACTTTTTTTTTTAGAATTGAAATGAAAAAAAAAAAAAAAAAAAAACACCGAGTTGGAGGGGTTCCGGGGGGGGGGGGTGGCCGTCGGGGGGGGGGGGGGGCCCGAATGGCTATTTGAAGGCGTTTGCCCGATCGCTCCCAGGACCCCCCGTCCATTCCGAAAAACACCTAATAGTATTGTTGTTTTCTCTGGGTATTTTCTGTGGTTGTTATGTGGTTTTGGATTTATAATTGATTTTGCCCGGAAGTAGTATTGTATTTGAAGTGTTGGGCCCCGGAACCCCTCCAAAAACCCCCAAGTTCCCCCCCCCGGGGATCCGGGGGGAAATGACACATAACAAAACACAGTGGTTTTTGTTTAGGATTTCCTGGGGGGGTCCCAGGGAACTCCCACACCCGTCTCCACATATCAGCAGGCAGGCATGCATAATATACATAGTCTCACAGGGTTCGAGATCGCCGTGCTAGCGTTCAGACACGCTCCAGAACGGCATCCTCCAGACCAGCAGGTTCCCAGAGATCCCAAGCTATCTCTGCTAGACTTTGTGTTCTTGTTGCCGACGTCTTTCGGGGGCCCCCAGCCGGTGCGGTGACCAAACCGTTTGGTGAGTCAGTGGGGATTCGTGGTGACCGCACGGTTTTGGGACGTCGGCCGTTCTCCGAGGATGTCTCGGGCGATCGGGGCTCCCAGGGTTCAAAAATGGTGTGATGACGGACCGTGCGGTGAGGTTTTTGGTGATTTTGAGGTCACCGCACGATGCGTCACAGCACCTTTCTCGGGTGTTGCCCAAGGCGTCCTTGATCCAAGGTGCCCCCAGGATGTCCGGGGAGGCCCAGATGGCTTCCAGAGTGCTCCTCACAGGGCCCAGGGGGCCCCAGGGGCCCCACAGTGGCGCGAAACGCTGGGAACACCTTGGGCCAGGACCATTCCTTGCAACATTCGACGTTCGAGGACCCACAAATCTGGGACCGAAAGAGGCACGCTGCTGGAGGTCTGGACCACCGCAGCCCCAGTCAGAGGCATGGCGTTCCGCGTCGCGGCGCTGCTGCTGCTCGCCACCGCCGCCGTGGCGGACCCGGCCGTGCGCGGCACTCGCCGGAGTCAGAAATTCAAGCGTGAATGAGGCAGTGCGTCTTGAGATTCTGAATGTTTTTCGCATGGAGGGGGGGAGGGAGATGGCGCGGCGAGGCCCGGAAGGAAATCTGGATTTCACGCAAGTCGGGACTCACTTGCACGCTTTTTCGGTCCAGATGAAGGGGAGGGGGGGGGGAAATGCCATGCAAGTCAATTCGTCTGAGTCGGAAGAGAAGTAACCTCAACGTGTTTGGCACCTCCTCCTCCTCCTCCTCCTCCTCCTCCTCCTCTTGTCCATCAGGGGTAGGGGGGGGGGGACATGCTCAGGGGTGGGTGGTGTATTGACCCCGAAGCGCCCTTTCATCGCCGACAGGGGCCCGATCGCTCACTCGGCTCAGGAGAGCGCGGAGCTCTTCTCGGAGGCCTGTTGCCGATCTGGCGGCGATGTGTCGCCGATTCCAGTGCGATGCTCCCCCCCGCCACCCGAGCTGGTCCTCCCCTCGTGCAGCGTCCCCCCTCGGAGGATGGAGGGACTTGGCGTCGCTCGGACGTGTGCATGTTCCTCTCGGCGAGGACCATCGAGGAGCATCCTTGATCATCGCGCCGAAACAAGCACGCACGAAACCGACAAATGCACGGGGAATGGACGTCCGAGCGATGGCGAGGAGGTGGCAAGAACGCCGGACAGCCTCCTCCTTAGACCTTCATGCGTCGATGGGGCGAGGCCTCCACGAGGATGAATCGCTCCAAAGCGCGCTGGAGCCCTCTGGAACAGCCGTGGCGCCCGACACGTCCTCCAGGATGTTGGATCGCAAAGATCCCCGATGTACCCCGATTCGATTTTGACCCGTTTCTGGTTTCCGCTTCGAATCTTGTAGTACGGCGGCGACGACGTCGACGACGAGCTCCTCGCAGGCGCGGCCGCCGCGGGGGCGCTCGCCGACGCCGCGACCGGCGAGCGGGTCAGGGAGGAGACCGACGTCACCTCTGCGGGCGCGTCCGAAGCGGGCCGTGGACGTGTGCGTGCCCCGGGATGATGATGTTTATGTTGATGGCGATGATGTTTATGTTGATGACGATGACGATGACGATGACGATGACGATGATGATGATGATGATGATGATGATGATGATGATGACGATGATGATGATGATGATGATGATGGTGGTCATGATCATGACCATGGTCATGGTGGTGGTGGTGATGCTGATGGCTGTGATGCTAATGGTGATTTTTGGTCATGAGCATTCAGATGATGATTGTGATGCTGTTGGTGATGATGACGCTTGTGATGACGCGTATGATGATGACGATGATGAGGATGGTGACGACGATAATGATAATGGTGGTGATGATGGTGATGAGAATACTGATGTGAGAGATACTGATTGTGATGATGATGGTACTGATTGTGATGATGATGATGATGATGATGATGATGATGATGATGATGCTGCTGAGGGTGATGCTGCTGATGATGACTCTGTGATGATGCATCATGGGGGTGATGATGGTATGTATTCAGTTAATGATAAGCTGCATGGTGAAGATGCTGATTATGATGCGACTGACGACGATGCTGCTGCTGGTGATGACGATGAAGGTGATGCTGCTGGTAATGATGGTGGTGAAGCTGATGATGCTGTTGACGACAGTGATGGTGATAATGGTAATGATGAGGAGGATGAGGATGAGGATGATGATGCAGATGATGTTGTTGCTGGCGACGAGGATGCTGATGCCGGTGACGATGACGATGTCGATGACGATGTTGATGATGGTGATGGCGATGTTGATGGTTATGGCGATGTGGATGGTGATAAGGATGGCGGTGGCGATGATTGTGACCAGGTGATGATGGTGATGTCGACTTGATGATGATGGCGATGGTGGTGGTGATGATGATTGCGATGGTGATGGTGATGGTAATGCTATTTGTGATGATATAATCGTTGGTAATGATGACGGTGGCGACGACGATGATGATAATGATGATGATGGGGGGAGGAAGAGGAGGGAGGGAGCGGAGGGATGCCGATGAGGATAAGGATGATAAAGAGAAGTTGGCGCTAGTTTCACCTTCACCCTTCCCCTCGATCTTGTCGCGGAGGTCCCTGGGATGCGGTGCGCTTTGTGGAGCTCGGGCATCCCCCTCTTGCCCACTTGATGCTGGTGTTCGGGGTGTTCGCTCTGTCTGCGAGCTGCGCGACGAGATAGAGCAGCAGGTGGACGCAGCAACAGGTGGTGAACCCCCTCCTGGCCTTCGCGTTCCCTCCAGGGCTTCGGCATGGTGGCAAACTCACCAAGACATCGAAAGGACGTGGCAACTCGTCTTGCTCCCATTCGCGCGGCGCCTCGGCAGCCTGTTGCACTGCCACCCCACCCTACGGGGGGTCGGCTCTCCCCGAGGTGTTTTTTTGTTCACAAAGGTGTGATGCGTCTGCTAATTCTGGTGTTAGGCTCGCGGCACTTTGCGTTTGTTTTGGTGTTCGACTGTTTCTCACACGGGTCATGGGCTTCTTGGTACGGCCTCGATCGCATGGTATGGCACCGCTACCCGACAAGATAAAAAGTGGTGGTTGGGCTCTGTGTTTCCGCATCCTGGCTTTCATCTTAAATGTCACGGCTTTCTTGAAGTTCAACGTTGATGCAGGTGGTGGGTGTTTGTGGTGGCGGAGGGGGAGGGGGCGAGGGCGGAGCAGGGCGGGAGGAGGGATAGGCGGGAGGAAGGTTGCGCAATGTAGGGAGCTCGGGCGCTGGCGGCATATCCAGCCCGCCTGGGGAGCTCCGGACGGGGCCCTGCCTTCGAGGAGCAGAGGGGGTTGGCATTTTTCCTCGTGGCAGAAGCTACACCAACATGCCCAAGAAACGTGCATTTGGGGGTTCAGGATGTCTGGAACCCGCCGCCCCCGCCTCCCCATCGCCAGTCTGCTCCGCCCTCCTGGCGTGTGCAGCCGACGCTCGAGCAGCCCGCTGGTTTGCCGCAGCGGGCCATTCTCGACTCGGCCGCCGCATCGCCCGCTGCGCGCCCGCGGCGGTCCGGCGGGCATTGGCAGGACACGGCTGAGGGGGCGGGGGAGGAGGAGGCTTGGTATCGCTCGGACGTGTGCACTTTTTCTCGGCGAGTATTCTTAAGGAGCAGCCTGGATCATCCTGCGAAAAAAAACACGCACGGAACTGGGAAAAGCACGGGGAATGGACGTCCGAGCGAAGGGGAGGAGGAGGGAGTAAAGGGGCGAGATTGAGGTGGAGGAGGGGGAGGGGGATGGCGTGCGAGGGAGGAGGAGAGGTGGGAGGAGGAGGAGGAGGAGGAAGAGGAGGAGGAGGATGAGGAGGAACAGGAGGAGGACGGGAGAGGATGAGGAACTGGGAGGTTCAGAGTCGAGTGAGAGGAGAGGCAGTGGACAAGACGGCGAGCGCGAAGAGGAGGACGAAAGAGAGGACCCGGGGGAAAAAGGAGCAGCAGGAGGAAAAACAGGAGGAGGAGGAGCAGCAGCGGAGGACGGGCGAGAGGCCATCCCGAAAGAGCAGGAGGAGGAGGACGACGAGGAGGAGGAAGACGAGGCGGAACGGCAGCCAGGGAAGGAGGGGAGGAGCGGCGGGAGCGGCGCGCCTCAAGGCCGTGGACGCGCCGCAGGCGGTGGAGCTGGGCAAGACCGAGACCGTGAACCCGTACATGACCAACGGGGCCACGGCGGAGGCGTCAGCGGCCCGATGCCTCTGATCCTCCCAGCGTGGTTTTCGGGATGCGGATCCTGCCATAGATAAGCGCACATTCGTTCCAAAAGGTGCAGCGGCTTCAAGGGTGCAGGGGGGGGGGTCAAAATGCTGCTCTCGCCGTGAATGCCGTGCTCAGTTTAGAAACACGTGTGGAACAGCTTCAAGGGTGGGTGTTGAAGATGCCACTCACGCCCACTCCAGAGTCGCGAACATGTGCCTTACAAGTTTGCAGCAGCTTCTGGGATGAAAGCCAGGCGGCGTTCAAGAAGCCGCTCTCGCCACAGTGCCGCGCACACTCGTTATCAACGCCTGTAGCACCTTCAGGGATCGGTGGCAGACCCGTTTCAATCAAAACGGGACTACGTACCGCCGTAGTTTCTGCGCACTCGTTCCGAAAGTGCACAGCTGTCTTCTCAAGAAGGTTCGCTCTCGCTGGAGACTGCAGCGGGCTTGCGCAACATACCAGAGAGGCCGGAGCACGCGTGCGAGTTGTCTGCACGGACGGAGGGCGGTCCTCTGTTCCCAAATGGGACTTTCGCTCGGGGCTCCGGGTGCTGTTGGCAGCCTGCGCGCCGCTGCGCAGCAGCAGCGCGGGTGAGGGGAAGCGGCCCATCAGCGAACGAGGCGACCCCGCCCCTCCGCATCCGGATCATTCGCCAGAAGGATGTGGGCCAGGTCTGGTTCCCATCGGGGCTTCCGCCTGCCTGCCTGGGACCCCCCAGGGGTGTACTTCGTAAAGTGACGGTGAAGGCATGTATGGGGCTTACATATGAGGAGGGGGCTCGGGACGGGGGTGGTGCGACGCATCCTGGATATCCTCTATCCTCATTCTCCCCCATCTCTTGTGCATTGCACAGACCTTGATCGAAGCGACGCCGCGTCTGAACGCTCGTGCTGACACAAATCACGCGCGAACGCAAACTGGTAATACGGGCAGCGCGTGCACGACATCATAAGAAGGGCAAGTCTTGGTGGGAACGTGGGAAGGTCCGAGGGGAACAGAGGAGCGCACCACGGCAAGATTGATTTCCGAGCACAGCCACCACCACCTCCTCCTTCCCCCTCACCACCCCCTCCGTCCCTCCTCCCATCCCCTCTTCTCTCCTCAAGCACGCCTCTTGATGCTGCGTCCAACGTTTCACCTTCGCCGCCAGCGTTGCCCGTCATGGCAGGCCTGTTTCACAATTTCGCCGTCCCTCCGAGTGGGGCGTGACGTTTTCGGGCGTCCGATCGGACCTCGGCCCTTTGCCCCCTTCTGCATCTCCTCCCCCACCTTCTCCCCCTTCCTCGCCAGAACTCCGGGACATCTCCAGAAGCATCCGAAGACCTGCCTTGGAGTGCCCCTCTGGCCAGGACACCGAAGCGAATCCGGCCGCGGATGCAAGGACCTTTTTGGAGGTCCGAGTCCCCTCTTTGTGGTCCTCCTTCTGGTCCTCCCCCTCCTCCTCCTCCACCTCCTCCTGCTCATCCTAGGTAGTCCTCCTGCTCCTGCTCCTCCTCCTCCTGCTCCTCCACCTCCTCCAGCACATCCTACTGCTCCTCCTCCTCCTGCTCCTCCCTCTGTCCCCCCCCTCCCCTTCTCTTGCGAGCGAGGAGAGGGAGAGGGAGAGGGAGGAGGAGAAGGAGAAGGAGGAGGAGGACGAGGAGGAGGAGGAGGACGAGGACGAGGAGGAGGAGGAGGAGGAGGAAGAGGAGGAGGAGGAGGGTGAGCAAGAGAATCCAGACGACGAGTTCGATTGTGTGACGAGGAGGAGGAGGAGGAGGAGGAGGAGGAGGAGGAGGAGGAGGAGGAGGAGGAGGAGGAGGAGGGGTGGGCTGGAGGGCTGCGGGATCTCATGGGTTGGATCTGCCCTCCTCCCGGAGGCACTCTTCGCCCTCTTCAGCATGGTGGCCCTCATGATCTGCTGGATCGAGTGCTGCAAGGTCGCCAAGTGAGCCCGCCACCCCGCGGGCCCTCGTCGGCGCGCCCTGGCCTCCTGCCCCCCCAGCGCTGCAGGGGCGCTTTGAGGTCCTGGCAGGGACGCTCCGGGGCAAGGCCAGGTGCACCTCCTGGATTGCCAAAGGTGCCCCAGGCCCAGGGTGCCCCCGGCTGTTCGCGGCATTTTGGACCCCCCCTTGGGTCCTTCTGGGCCTCGTGATGGGGTGCTCCATGGAGGCCGCTGGGTCTCCCTAGAGGCATCTCGGGGGCACCTTCGCCCAGGCGCACTTCTGGCAGCTTCCGAGCCTTCTTTGGGAGGAGGGCCCGTGGAGACAAACGGCGGCCCTCCGCCGCCTGATGGGGGCGCCTCGCGGTTCCAGCAGCGGCTTGCGCGGGTTTCGCTCAGTGCGCCGCCCTCGGAAGTTTTTGTCCGTCGCCGAAGCCCCGCGTTTTCCCAAGCTATGGTAGTTCGTCTCGCACCCTGGAGCGAAAAAAGACCGCCGCTGGCTGACGCCATGAGACAAGAGGAGGATAGGGAGCGATGAGCCGATGAGGGGTGGTATGAGGGCGAGGGGAAATGCCAAGGATGGTAGAGGGCAAGTGGAAAAAGGGAGGAAGAGGATGACATCAAGGGCGATGGGGGAGCGAGGGAACACGGTGGAGGGGGAATAACGAACGTGGAGCAATGATGAACAACGCGGGAGAGGGAGGAAGAGGCACGACGAGGGGGGGGAATAGGGAATCTGACCATGTGAGGGGAGGAAAAGAGAGCATCGGGCAGCTAGGCAAGCGGTCGAGCATTCCCGTGGCAGCAGGACCCTAAACATGTCTGCGTTCCGCAGTCACGCGCTGCGAGACCGAGGCGCAGAAGAGGATGCATCTGCCCTCTGCAGCAAGACTACAAGAACAGTGCACAGGGGCGGGGATGAAGAGCAGGGGTGAGCATGGGGAACATGAGGGAGGAAGAGTGGGGGAGGGAAGTGCGAGGGGCTTGGAGGCAGACTCTGCAGGGATCCATACGGCTCGACGAGGGGGGGGTCCCTAATGGGCTCTGGGATGGGCTGCAGGTCCCAGGCATAACAGTTATTGTGTGAAGAGATGTAGCGACTCAGAATTACACGATTCAAGAGCTACGTATGTCGTACAAGACAAGCTGGATCAGACGACGACGACGAGGACGACGGCGACGACGACGATGGCGAGGACAAGGACGCCGGCGGTGACGACGGCGGCGACGACAACGCCAACGATGAGGAGCAGGAAGAGAACAAGGACGACGACGACGACGACGACGACGACGACGACGACGACGACGACGGTGGCGACGGCGACGACGATGGTGACGACGACGACGACAGCGTCGGGCGGGGGCAGCGCCCGAGGGGTCCCGCGGCCTGGAGAGCTCCCCAGGGAGGGCACCCTTCCCGAGGTATCAGATCGACGCCGGCCCAGGGAGGGCACCCTAATGTGCATCGTGCTTGTCGGATGCTCTCGTGTACGTATCCCTGGGGGACGGTGCTTCGGATGCTCTTCAACTTTCTTGAGGGATGGGTCTCATGCTCTTGAAAGATGGCATTCTGTCCCAGGTCCGGCCGTATCCCCCGCAACGTCTTCTTGCATGGATCTGGGCCTCCCAGAGGGGGTGGCGCAGATACGCCTCCTCGCCCTCCCCCTCGTCCTCTTCGCCCTCGCCCTCGCTCTTCCACTAGCGGCAGCAATATCCGCAGCCGCGCCCTGACGGTCTGGATTCTGGGGCGCGATCCCGCGGAGATTTCGCTAGGCCTCCCAGATGGGGTCGGAGCAGATGAGGTCGGAGGATCGAGCCGCATCGCCGATGCATTGGCGATGGTGTATCGGCGATGCATTGCCGATGCACTGGTGATGCGGCGCGAGGAGGGGGATATTTGGATGTCGAGGGCTCTGGGGGCCCTCGGGCTATGTTGGGCTCTGGGGGCCCCCTTGGGGAGCTCTTGTGGCGTCCCGGTGCAATCTTGCACCGAAGCCTTTCGAATCCCCCTGTAGGACCTCCCATATAAGAGCCCCATCTAACGGTCCGAGGACCACGCGGTGCAGCCCCCAGGTCAGTTTCGCTATCGTCGTGTGTTTTGCCGGATGCATTCGTCTGTCTTCGGATGCCGCTTGGCTATCCCGCGCGGGTCCACTCGCAAGAAAGCGGCGCCGTGAGCACGCGGAGTGCACGTGGCAGTTTTTATCGGAAGGGCGTTTTGCGAAAGGCCGTTTTGTCAATCTTCGGCATCGGGAAGAGAAAATACGATGGCCATGACCAAGTTGTCGCTGGATCTTGTCGACGCCGACTCTGCCCATGGACTTGGCCAGCCGTCGCCGATTCGCGATGATGATCCACGGATTGGCGATGACCAGTATGGGCGATGACCAAGATCGATGCCGACGTTGCCGTGTTCAGGTGTGGTCATGGTCATTTTTGTTTTTCCCTCAGGCCATCTCGCCCGGGGCCTCGAATCGGGGCAGCCGAGCGGGTCCCGCTCGGGCTCTCGAATCTCGGACCTGGAGAGGACAAGGAGGCAGATGAGAACGAGGACGAGGACGAGGACGAGGAGGGCCCCACCCCGAGAGATCAGAGTAGTTGTTTGTTTCCACACGGGGTTTCAGGAAGGCCCGACCTCTTCCCCAGGGTCAGTCTCTCCTCCCCAGCCGCTCGTTGGTGGTTCTGGCGCCAAGGCGAGGGCCCGCGGATCGAAGGTCGCGAAATGGCATGAACAAAGGCTTCCGGAGGTCCGCGCTGATTTCTCGGATCGGCGCTGGGCCCCCCTCCCTGGCGCGCGGATCGCGCCAGGTCGTGGGCGAAACACGTATCCGTATCGGCGGCCTCGCGGGCCAGACTCTTGGGTCGCGACCCCGCGGATACGGAATGTCTTTCCCAACCATCTTGTGGTGTTGGGTCCTCGTTTTTTCAAGAGACGGTCCCCGCGTTCTCCTCCTTTCTCTCTCCTCCCTCCCCCTCCTCCCCCTCCTCCCTCCTCCCTGCGTTTCGCCCATCCAGTACAGCGTTCCGTGGCCCCATAGGGAGCTCCACCAAAGGCCCCCGTGCCACCGTCCACATGCGTCCCCCACACCAATTTCGGCACACCATTCACACGTTTCGTGGCCCCACAGGGCGCTCCACCGAAGGCCCCAGTGCCACCGTCCACGCGTCCCCCGCACCGATTCCAGCACAACCCTCACACATTTTGTGGCCCCATAGGGAGTTCCACCGAGAGCCCCAGTGCCACCGTCCACTTGCGTTCCCCACACCCATGTCGGCCCACCTCTCGCATGTTTCGTGGCCCCAGAACGGCTCCACCGAAGGACCCCGTGCCACCGTACGTGCGTCCCCACACCCATGTCGGCACACCCCTCATACGCTTCGTGGCCGCATAGGTAGCGCCACCGAAAAAGAGAACCCACAATTGCCGTACAAACTGGGTACTGTGCAAGGCTTATTCCCAACCATCCTGTGGTGTTGGGTCCTCGTTTTGAAGAGACGGTCCCCGCGTTCTCTTCCTTCCTCTCCTCCCTCCCCAATCTCCCCCTCCTCCCTCATTCCTGCTTTTCACCCACCCAGTACAGCGCTCCGTGGCCCCATAGGGAGCTCCACCGACGGCCCCAGCGCTACAGTCTATATGCGTCCCCCGCACCCATTTCGGCACACTCCTCACACGTTTCGTGGCCCCATAGGGAGCTCCACCGAAGGCATCAGTGCCACCGTCCACATGCGTCCCCCACACCCATTTGGGCACAGACATCACGTTTCGTGGCCCCACAGGGGGCTCCACCGAAGGCTCGACTACCACCGTCCACATGCGTCCCCCACACCCATGTCGGCACAACCCTCACACATTTTGTGGCCCCATAGGGAGCCCCACCGAAGGCCCCAGTGCAACCGTCCCACGCCCATGTCGGCACACCGCTTACGCGTTCCGTGGCCCCATAGGGAGCTCCACCGAAGGCCCCAGTGGCACCGTCCACATGCGTCCTCCACACCCATGTCGGCACACCTCTCACACGTTTCGTGGCCCCATGGGGAGCTCCACCGAAGGCCCCGCGCCACCGTCCACATGTGTCCCCCACACCCATGTCAGCACACCCCTCACACCCCATAGGGAGCTCCACCGAAGGCCCCAGCGCCACCGTCCACATGTGTCCCCCACAGCAATTTCGGCACACCTCTCACACGCTTCGTGGCCGCATAGGGAGCGCCACCGAAGAAGATATTCACAAATGCCGTGCGAACAACTGCATATGGTTGGGTCCTTCGCCAGGCTAATTTCGCTGATGCCCCGCGCGGAACGTATCCGAGCGATTGCGTATCCGCGGAATCGCGCCCCAGACTCCAGACCGCGACGGCGCGGATACGGATATGTTCGCCGCTCGTGACCAGGGGCGGCGCCGGGGGGGGCCAGTGCTGATCCATGAAGTCCGCGCGGACCTCCGACAGTTTTTCTGTTCATGTCATTGTTTGTCCCTCAAGCGGAGGCCGAAAACCGCGAAACAAGTCCGTCTCGATTTGTTCAAGACGTTGGAGGAATACGGGGTCCCTGGGACACTTCCCCCTGGGCCGGTGGTTCATCCCGAGCCGCTTGTTGACAGCCGCGGCGCCCTGCGAGAGCCCGCTGCTCCAAGAGCATTCCGCGCGGACCTCCGCAAGTTTATGCCTGTGTCATCTGAATGGCCCCTCGTGCGGAGGCCAAACGCGGCGAACAAAAGTACGTCTCGATTTGTTCAAGACGGTCCGTCTCGATTTGCTCAAGACCAGGGGCGGGCCAGAGGGGGGTGATGACTAGGGGGGGGGGGGACATCATAGCCACCCCAGGGGCCGCGCACATGCCTGGGGCCATATGGTCTGCGAGCCCCCCCTCTTGGGACGCCCCCACTTCGGACGCCCGCGACCAGACGTTGGAGGCCCGGGACGCGAGCGGAGGCCGAAAACGGCGGAAAAAAAAGCACGGGGCCTCTACACCTTAGGCGATGCTTAAGAAAACCTAAGTTTTCGGCCAGAGTCTCGATTATTCTTAATGTTTAAATGTAAATCCTAAGATTTGAATGGGCAGTCTGGGTTTTTATTTAAATTCTGAGACTATCAATTTCTTAACCCATGATTTCTAAAGCATTTCGCAGGGTGTAGAAGTCCCGACCCGTTCCCGAGGGCCAGCGTCTCATCCCGAGCCGGCTCTCTCGACGGCCCCGGGCGCCCCTCGGCGGCCGAAGTCTTCTTAAGACGTCGGGGATTTCCGGGCCGCGCGGAGCCCACCGCGCGCACAGACCCGCCCGGCTGCCGCGCGCGGCGCGCCCGCTCGCGTTGCGCCCGCCGCGCCCCTCAGCCGGCGGGCGCTCCGAGCGCGCCGAGCGCCGTCCTGAGCGCGCTCGGGGGCGATGTCGTTGGCGTCGCCGTCGTCGACGTCGCTCTTGTTTCGATTCGCTCGCGTCCTGAAGTTTGGATGCCGCTCGGAAGTGAGTATCTTTTCATCGGCGAGGGCCATCGAGGAGCATGCTGGATCATCTAGCCGCCAAAGCACGCGCGAAACTGAACCATGCACAGGGAGTGGACGTCCGAGCGATGGCCAGGAAGGGGCCGCACCCCCGCGTGCACCCGCGCGCGCGAGCCACACCAGGATGCCGCGCCCTGGAGGCGCCAGGCCACTAGCGGCTCATGCGCCCGCGCCCTGGGATGCCAGCGGCGCACGCGCCCTAGCCGCCTCGTCAGCGTCGTCCTCGTCGTCCATGGGCGACTTCGTCGCCCACGCCAGCGTCGACGTCCTCGCCGACGCTGCCGTCGTGCCCCGCCCGGCGGCCCGACGGCGGCGTGAGCGGGGAGGAGGCGTGAGCCGCGGCGCGGGCGCGCGCAGAGAGCCGCGGCTCCCCGTGGCCCGTGGTCAGCGTGAGGGCCCCGGTGTGCTGGGCGCGCGCGCGAGCCTCACGCAGTGGGGCGGCCTGCCCCGACGCCCCGTCCCCGCCGCCGTGGCTCAGGGCGCAGCGAGCGCGCGCGCGGCGTCCGGTCTCGGGGGTTGCCACTGCTGGTCCCTGGCCCGAGGTGCCCCCGGCTCCTCGCTCCGTCCTGGAGCCCCATGGGGCACTCCGGGGGTGACCTGGATGGGCAGCCGTCCGGCCAGGGGCTTCCCATATACTGTCAGAGTATGGGAAACCTATTTTTTTGTTGCTGGGGGAGGACATGCACAGAGCCAGTGCCGTTGGGCTCCTCCCAACTGCGCGGTGCTCTGGGGGCCGTGGGGGCTCCTTGGCAATCCCAGGGCGGGGGGCACCCTGGGCCAGGGGGCACCCCTGGTGGCCCCCCGCGCGGCTCTCGCGCGGGATGCCGCTGTGCCCCCGCGCGGCCTCCTCGGCCCGCCTCGCCGCCCCGCCATTCGTCGGCCGCCTGTCGCCAGGAGGTTCGGAGAAGAGGTCGAGAATCGAAGGTGCGAGGGCTCGAAGGTCGAGGCTCGAAGGGTCGAGGCTCGAAGGTCGAGGCTCGAAACTTCGAAGCATCGAGGTAACAGTCGAGAGGGGGTCGAGGTTCGAGGCTTCGTTGCTTCGACGAGGCCGAGGTCGAGATGGGGTCGAGGTTCGAAGCTTTGAAGCTTCGACGATGTCCTGGTCGAGAGGGGGTCGAGGTTCGAAGCTTCGAAGCATCGAGGTCGAGGTCGAAAGGGGGTCGAGGTTCGGAGCTTGGAGGAAGCGGCGCGGACCGACAGGGAGGTCCAGCGCTGGCCCTCGGCTCGAGGTGTGGCGGACGATGGGTGCGAGGAGGCGCGTCGAGGAAGGCGAGGCATGCGTCGCGCCCGCGTACAACCAGTGTGTCGCGCTTTCGTCGAGCTTGCGCGCAACCACTGTGTCCGTAACCTTTAGGCTCGGGAGTCTGGTCTTTTTCACAGCCATCCTGGGGTGTTGTGTCCTCGTTTTGAAGAGACGGTCCCCGCGTTCCTCCTCCTGCCGTTGCCCCCTCCCTCCTGCTCTCATCATCAGCAGCATCGACATCACCATCGTCACCACAATCCTCCTCATCAACAGCATCGTTGTCGTCATCATCATCGTCATCATCGGTAGCAGCATCGTCATCATCACCATCATCGCACCCCTCACACGGTTCGGGGCCCCATAGGGAGCTCCACCAAAGGCCTACGTGGCACCGTCCACATGCGTCCGCCACCCATTTCGGCACACCCTTCACACGTTTCGTGTCCTCATAGGGAGCTCCACCCAAGGCCCCAGTGGCACCGTCCACATGCGTCCGCCACACCCATGTCGGCACACCCCTCACACGTTTCGTGGTCCCATAGGGAGCCTACAAAGGCCCCAGTGGCACCATCCACATGCGTCCTCCACACCCTTTTCGGCACACCCCTCACACCGTTCGTGGCCCCATAAGGAGCTCCACCCAAGGCCCCAGAGGCACCGTCCACATGCGTCCGCCACACCCATTTCAACACACCACTGGCACTGTTCGTGGTCCCATAGGGAGCTCCACCGAAGGCCCCAGTGGCACCGTCCACACCCATGTCGGAACACCCCTCGCACGGTGTGTGGCCCCATAGGGAGCTCCACCGAAGGCCCCAGTGCCACCGTCCCTTTGCGTTCCCCACACCCATGTCGGCATACCTCTCACATGTTTCGTGGCCCCATAGGGAGCTCCCACAGAGGCCCCAGTGGCACCGTCCACATGCGTCCGCCACACCCTTTTCGGCACACCGCTCACACGCATCGTGGCCCCATAGGGAGCTCCACAAAAGGCCCACGTGGCACCGTCCACATGCGTCCGCCACCCATTTCGGCACACCCTTCACACGCTTCGTGGTCCCATAGGGAACTCCACCCAAGGCCCCAGTGGCACCGTCCACATGCGTCCCCATACCCACCCCAGTGACGGCGTCCACATGCGCCCGCCACACCCATGCCGGCAAACCCCTCACATGTTTCGTCGCCCAATAGGGAGGTCCACCGAAGGCCCCAGTGCCACCGTCCACTTGCGTTTCCCACACCCATGTTGGCACACCTCTCACACGTCTCGTGGCCCCATGGGGAGCTCCACCGAAGGCCCCAGTGCCACCGTCTACATGACTCCGCCACACCCATTTCGGCACACCCCTCACACGTTTCGTGGTCCCATAGGGAGCTCCCACAAAGGCCCCAGTGGCACCGTCCACATGCGTCCTCCACACCCTTTTCGGCACACCCCTCACACCTTTCGTGGCCCCATCAGGAGCTCCACCCAAGGCCCCAATGGCACTGTCCACATGCGTCCGCCATACCTTTTTCTTCACGCATCTCGCACGTTCTGTGGCCCCATAGGGAGCTCCCACGAAGGCCCCAGTGGCACCGTCCACATGCGTCCGCCACACTAATTTAGGCACAACCCTCACACGTATCGTGGCCTCTGAGGGAGCTCCAGCCAAGGCCCACGTGGCACCGTCCACATGCGTCCGCCACACCCTTTTCGGCACACCGCTCACACGCATCGTGGCCCCATAGGGAGCTCCACCGAAGGTTCCAGTGGCACCGTCCACATGCGTCCGCCGCACCCATGTTGGCGCACCCCTCACACGTTCCGTGGCCCCATAGGGAGCTCCACCGAAGATGATCCTCACGACTTCGGTACTCACTGCTGCATCTGGTTTGGTTCTTCGCCAGGCTAATTTCAACACAGCGTGCACAGCAGAGGGGAGCTTAAGACCTGCCCGTGTCCCCACTCCATTCGCGAGCCGAGGGAACAGCAGAAATTGAGTGTATTGGGAGGGGGAGGAGGAGGAGGAGGAGGAGGAGGAGGAGGAGGAGGAGGAGGAGGAGGAGGCGGCCTCGGCCCGCCTCGCGCACCCCCCTCGTCCTCCCGCCGTCGTCTCGGGTTCTGGCGAGCGGGGGTGGAGGCTTCGGGTCTTCGGGCCTCCTCGGCTCTCGGCGAGTTTCCAGACGTTGTTGCACGGGCCCGGTCGCGCTGTTTGTGGGGACGCCTCGGCCTGTTTGCCGGTTTTGGTGGCCTGCATCCTCTGCTTTCGGAGCACATGTTGCGGATGTCTCAGGCGGGGCGCTGGCTTCAGCGCTCCCGAAGGGGGAACCACCAGGGAGTATCGCAAGGGCCAGGTCTCGCACATATTGTTGGGTGTATATATATATATATATATATGTGTGTGTATGTATTGATACATGTCAGGCATTGTGTATGTTTTGGTGGCCAACATATTGTGCTTTCGGAGCAGCTTGTGAGGAAGTCTCAGGGAAGGCGCTGTTTTCAGCACTCCCACAGGGAAGCCGCCAGGGTGTATATCACAGGCCCGTTCGGACACAGATTGTCAGGATGTCTCGGTCGGCTTGCTTGCTTAGCGGCCAACGTCCTTCGATTTCGCAGGAGCTTGGGAGGATGTCTCAGGCGGGGCGCTGGTTTCACAATGTCAAAGGGGGGCTGCCAGAGGGTATATCACGGGCCCGTTTACGTCCAGGTTGTGGGGATGTCTCAGTGTTTCTGCCCCCAGCATCCTCTGCGTTCGGAGCAGATTGTGAGGATGTCTCGGGCGAGGCGCTGGTTTCAGCACTCTCAAGGGGGAGCCGCCATAGGTATCTCATTCCCCCGTTTGCGCCCACATTGTGGGGATGCCTCAGGCTGCTTGCCTGTTTGAGTGGCCAGACCCGCTTGCGTTCGCAGCAGAGTGCGAGGATGTCTCCGGCGAGGTGTCGGCTTCAGCCTTCTGAGGTGGGGCTGCTAGGGGGTATTGCACGGGCCCGGTTGCGCCCAGATTGTGGGGATGTCTCAGGCGGTCCGCCTGTTTGGGTGGCCAACACCTTTGCGCTCGGAGCAGGGTGTGAGCATGTCTCGGGCGAGGCGCCGGTTTCAGATTCACTTGGTGGCACGCTGCTCGCCACGATATAGCAGGCGTTGCAGCTGGGCACTTCAAGGGGGGCGGCGCCAGGGGCATTCCAGAATTCGCGTGCAGATTGCGCGGGTATCTCAAGCGGTTTGCTTGATTCTGCCCCCCAACATCGTTTGCTTTCGGAGCAGATTGTGAGGATGTCTCAGGCGAGGCGCTGGCTTCAGAAGTCCCAAAGCTGGGGAGGAGGGCCCCAGGGTGGGGGACATTCAAGGCTTCGTGCCCAGATGGAGGGAATGTCTTGGCGGTTTGCTTGCTTCTGGCCCCCCAAGATTTTCTCTTTTCGGACAGAACGTGAGGATGTCTCAGGCGAAGCGCTGGCTGAGTGAGCACTCCCAAGGGCGGAGCCGCCATGGGGTATTGCTCGGGCCCGTTCGCGCCCAGATGTTTCTGATGCCTGAGGCGGTTTGCCTGTTTTGGTGGGCAGGCTTGTCTGCGTTTAGAGCAGTGTGTGAGGATGTCTCAGGCGAGGCGCTGGTTTCAGCTCCTCAATGAGGGGAGCCGCCAGGGGGCATATCACGAGCCCGTGCGTGCCCAAGTTGCGGGTCTGTCCTAGGCGGTTTGCTCGGTTTGGTGGGCAGACGCGTCTGCTCTCAGAGCAGACCGTGATGATGCCTCAGGCGGGGCGCTTGCTCATCACATATTCACTGCTCCTCGCCAAGGCCCAGCCACATCAGACCCTCATTCATATTCACTCGCATGCTGATTCATTCAGACCCATTCGGACCCAATCAGGGGATGTGCATCAGAGGCATTCCCATTCACACACATTCAGGTTCAAGCACTCCGACACGATTCCTCAAGCAGACTCACTCGGATTCTTGTAGTGGCCTACTGCTCGCCTTTGGGCACCTCAAGGGGGGGTGGGGCGCCAGGGGTGGGGGCACTCCAGAATTCCCGCCCGTATTGTTTTTTTTTGTTTGTTATTTTAGGCGGCTTGATTCTGCCCCCAGCATCCTCTTCGTTCGGAGCAGATTGTGAGGATGTCTCAGGCGACGCACTGGCTTCAGCACTCACAAGTGGGGTGGATGACGCCAGGGTTGGGGAAGTCTCAGGATTCGCGTTCATATTGTGGGGATGTCTCATCAAATGGTTTGCGTTTGCTTGCTTCTGCCCCTAGTATCGTTTTTTTCGGAGAAGGTTGCGAAGATGTCTCAAGTGAGGCGCTGGTTTCAGCACTCCCAAGGACAGCCGCCAGGGTGTATATGATTCCCCGTTCACGCCGTCGCACTCGCCCCTGTCGTCTACGCGGACTCTCTCCCGCACACAGATGCTCACAAACAGAGTCTCTCAGTGAGACTTGCCAGGAATATGAAATGCACATGTGGGGGTGTTCGCGCCGATTCTTTTCGGGGGGCAGCAGTGGGAGGAAGAAGAGGATGATGAGGAGGAGGAGGACCAGCGCATACCCAAGAGCCACCAACGATGTTGGAATAACCCCTTCCTCCAAGTTTCCTTTTCATAGGCCCCTACACTGGTTCATTTCCACTGAGGGAACTGCCTCGTTGGAAGGCAGCCGATTAAAGACCCTGAAGCATGCCAAAACATTGTTCTCGGGATTCCAACGCCACGGATCAACCTGACTGTTGCGCTTGGAGGATCCTGAATCGTGCCGGGACGCCATTCCTAGGACTTCAGCGCCGCGAACCAATGTAATTGTTGCTCCCTCAGAATGCCGAAATATGCCAGCACACTAATTCTGGTACGCTGATCATGGAAAGCAGTGAAGCTCTTGCAGATAGATAAAAACGAGTGTGCGCGGCGCTAAGGCGAGAACCACCTATTGAAAAGGAACCGCCCTAATCCGTGCAACTCTGTTAATTTTTTGAGAACGAATGTACGCGGTGCTAAAGCGAGAGCCACATTTTGAAAACGAACCGCCCTCAATCCGTGAAGTTTTTGCGAATGTTGGGAGCCAGTGTGCGCGGCGCTGAAGCGAGGGTCGCATTTTGAAAACGGGCCGCCCTCAATACGAATGTGCGCGGCGCTCAGGCGAGAGCCACATTTTGAAATCGACCCGCCCTCCATCTGTGAAATAGTTGCCACTGTGAAAGTTTCAGGGTCACACGTGGTGGGGAAGTCTCAGGCGAAACGCCCAGCCCGCCCTAAAAACTTGCATCGGGGTGCGACAGGGAGAAGTTATTGGTAGGGAAAAGGACTGTACAAGGAGAAGGAGGAGGGGGAGGAGGAGAGACCATCCTCTCCGCCTCCCGCCGTCGTCGCTAGGAGGCAGGATTGGGGGTAGAGAAAGAAACAGCTACATAAGCATCAACGCTCGTAGATCTGCGCGGGTTTCTTGGATTGGCGATGGACGCCCCCTGGAGGAAGGGGGACGATTCGAAGAGAAGAAACTGCGCGCGCGCCGCCTTCATCGCACGCGGACCTCCGTGCGACGGGCTTACCCCACCCTTGGAGGAACCCCAATGCGGGCATTCGGTTTCCAACGAACTGGAGCCCATCAAATTCGTTCAGTCCCAAGACAGCCTATACGACAAGCCCCAAGAGTGCCCAGCCCGATGGCGGGCCCGAGCCGCCCCAAGAGATCACAAAGACGGCCCAGAGGAGACCCAGGCGGCCGAAGAGGCCCAACGTGCTCTTATATTCACGCGCATGGGAACGGATGAGGTGTCAGTCGGATGTCCATCGTCGTTCTATCGTTGCCATTCTGCGTTAAAGGGTTACTCTGTTTCTATCGCGGTCGTTCGTATACACACTTGTGTTGGCATTCTTGGGGCCATTCGATTTTAGCGCTAATTGTTGCAGGGGGATTCGTGGTCGCCGCTTTGAAGTGCTGGACGCGACACGCTTTGCACATTATTTCTTCTGGTTGCATGGTGTAATATTTCCTCGTGCCGTATCGCGCGAATCAGCAAACATGCGCATCCGTTTGGCCATTGCCAGCCAGTGCGCTAGTACAACTGCTAAGCCTCGCAGGGAGTTTTGCACGGCCGCTCTGGCATGTTCTCTCTCACGCGGTTCGTTTCGCTTGTGATGGCTTCTGTAGGCTTTCATGCGTTGTCGATTCCCGTGGTGTTGATATTGCACTCGATGAGATTCCAGGCCATCGTTTGACATATTGTTCGCAGTTCTTCTCGGTTCGCGAAGGATTTTCTGGTGTGTGAACACTCGTATTGCTGGTGGTATGTTTCCTATACAACTTCTGATGATTGTGGCATACGAGGAAATATGTTCTCGGGCGCTGTGCGGGCACGAGCGCTCCGTGCGCAGAGGTTCACACCATGGAACCCCGATGCGGAGGTCCAACATGACCCCACGCTTCCCTGAAGACGGTTTCAGTTCGCTTCTCCCCCGGCTTAGTGCGGTATTGACTTGCTTTTTGCGTTGCGCGCCGATCATCCTCGACTGAACAGCTTCCAAGAAGCATCCCCCGGATCTTCCCCTCACTCTATTTTCCCATTTTTCTTTCTATCTCAATATCTATCTCTATTTCTCTCTCTCTCTCTCTTGTTCATTCTTTTCGACCCAGCCTGAGCCCTGAGGTCATTGGCCGGAACTGTGGTTCAGTAAACGCTCACATGGAAATTGGAGGGGACAAGGAGATGGAAGATGAGTAGGACGTGGAGGGCAATTGTTTTTTTCATTTCGCACCTGTGAATTGCGGGTCCAATTCGAGGGGTCCAGGATGGGTCCGAGCACCGACCTCGAGAAGGCACAGGGGACCCATTCTGAAATCGCAGAGGGATACGAGAAGAGAGCATGACGAGGAAGTTGAGAGTACGAAAGACCAGCAGCATCCTATAACGTCGAGGTCCTGGAGGGGTCTCAGGGCTACCAGGGTAAGCCTTGGCCAGAGCAGATGAAGAAATTGCAGTGCATTTGCCGCATGCTTAGCGCATCTGGACGATTCCGTCTTTGGGCAGGATGGCCTGAGGGTCGTTCTCAGGAGCCCTGGGGCTGACGGCGAGGAGGTCCAGCGAAATCGCGCCTGTCACATGCAGCGAGAATTCCGATAGTCCTGGAGCGGTCCGAGGGCCGACACTGTACGGCCCCTGACCTTGTATCACCTCTGACTGGAACGTAGGCGCTCGAAGCGCGCGCGCGCGTGCGGATCTATCATGTGTCAATATTTCCATGTATTTCCACCCATGTGTACATATAAATTATACCAGAGAATAACCCCATGGGCTGAGGAGATCGACCGGGAACCCGGGAGCCCGGGAACCCAGAACCCACCCACATCGGCCTGGAACCAATAACCGGGAACCCGGGAATCCGGAACCCGGGAATCCAGCCTGCTACCAAAATCTGCGGGAACGTTCGCCAAGTTTTTCAATTTCCGCTAGGCCCCTTTGAGTGCAAGCAGTGATTGGGAAACTATGGACGTATGAAGAGAGATGGATACGCATTCGGTTCCCGCAGTTGCGGGTAAGAGCGAGGGGGTTGGGCTTTCGTCGGCAGTTTCGCGAGGCTCGGAGGAAGATGTGAAGCGGCAATTTTCAATGTATTAGACAGCAAGCTCGCCGCAGCCCCCGATCGTTGTCCAAGGTGTGCGGGTGGGTCTCGGGTGGGTCGCGCGCAGGTCTCGGGCGAGGGCGACGACGACGACCACGACCCCGAACAACAACAACAACAACAACAACAACAACAACAACAACAACAACAACAACAACAACAACAACAACAACATCAACAACAACAACACCAACACCAACAACAACAACAACAACAACAACAGCAACAACAACAACAACACCAACACCAACAACACCAACAACAATAATAATAATAATAATAATAACAACACCAACAACAATAAAAACAACAACACCAATCAGTTTAAGGCTGTTCGCCCTTATCTGCTCGAGTGTCCAATAACGCGTATTTCCGCAACCCTCGAAACCCGCCCTCTTCGTCTTCGATCGAACCCCTTTTGGGGGGTATACTTTTTTCCCTGCAGTCCGGGCCCCGGCAAGCGGCGGGGCGTCCGCGGACCGTCGGCCTGGCCAGCGGCAGCGCTGATCGGCGGGGCGGCCGCGGACCGTCGACCCGACCCCAAGAGGAGACGGACAGGGGACCGACCACGACGACGACGACGACGTCGACAACGACGGCGAGGACGACGACGACGGCGACGACGACGACCGAAAGCGAGAGCGCGAGAGAGAACGACAGCAGGGCCACAAGGACACGAAGTAGGCCACGAAGGGCGACAGCGGGAACACCAATGGAATGCGTCTGGGGCCACGAAGAGCGCGAGCGAACGGGGGCCACGAAGGGCAGACAATGCGGGGCCACGGAAGGCAACGATGGGGCCACTGAGGGTAGCAATTGGGCCACGATGAGGGGGCCGCAAACGGCGACAGCGGGGCCACGAAGGGCATGCACATGGGGCCACAACGGGCGCGAACGAGCGGGGGCCACGAAGGGCATACGTATACTGGGCCGCGGAGGGCTGCGACGGGGCCGCTGAGGGCAGCAACGGGGCCACGAAGGGCAGCGAGGGGGCCACGAAGGGCGACAGCGGGGCCACGAAGGGCATGCATATGGGGCCACCACGGGCGCGAGCGGGGGCCACGCAGGGCATACATATATGGGGCCACGAAGGGCAGCGAGGGGGCCACGAAGGGATGCAACGGGGCCACGAAGGGCAGCGAGGGGGCCACGAAGGGCTGCAAAGGGGCCACGAAGGGCTGCGACGGGGCACCGACGGGCAGCGAGGGGGCCACGAAGGGCTGCAACGGGGCCACGAAACAAAGCGAGGTGGCCACGACTGGGGCCACGAAGGGCAGCGAGGAGGCCACGAGGGGCTGCAACGGGGCCACGAAGGGCAGCGGTGGGGCCACGAGGGGCTGCAACGGGGCCACGAAACAAAGCGAGGGGGCCACGAAGGGCTGCAACGCGGCCACGAAGGGCAGCGAGATCCCGATTCCTAGGTAATCTGTGAGGGAGTCCTAAGCGTGAGCGCGACTTCCAGGTGTCTGGGCGTCGGGAGCGCGGCGCTTGAGCAAATTGTAAGAAATTCGGGCGCTATGGTTCAATACATTGTAAGCAAGTCTCCAGCGAAAGCGCGACTCCAGAGCGCTGGAGGAGCGATTCCTGAATACATTGGAAGGAAGTCCCAAGCGAGAGCGCGATTCCTGAATCAAACGCGAGGAAGTCTCGGGCAGGAACGGGGGTCCTGGTTAACTTGTGAGGAAGTCTCAGGCGGGAGCCGTTGTTGTTGTAACCCTGGGGCCAGGGGCACAGTTTGAGCTTTAAGACTTTCCCTGGTAAAAAAAGGTGCGAGCGTCGAGGGGCACACTTTGATTTAGAAGAAAACACGATGCACGGATTCCTGAGGGGCCCTTAGGGTTTCTGGGGGATTCTCGAAAGGGGGTCCCTTGAGCTTTCCCGAAGGGGTTCCCGAGGGTCCCTCAAGGGCTTCTGAGGATCCACTAGGGTGTCGTGGGGATCCGCCGCCGCCGCCGCCGCCGTCGTCGTCGTGGTCGTCGTCGTCGTCGTCGTCGTCGTCGTCGTCGTCGTCGTCGTCGTCGTCGTCGTCGTCGTCGTGAGGGTCCTTGAGGGAGTCTTTAGCTTTCGTCAGGAGTTGCGAGGGTCCCTGAGGGTGTCTTGGCTGTACACGGGGCCAGAGAACGGGGTAGCGCACGGGGGGTGTTTTCACAGATGATAGTGCACACGGGGCTGGAGCGTAAGCTTGCCCACCGCGGCGCGACACCGCCGCTGATGGCCTTTCGCAAGGCCGGAGAAGTTGTCGCCACACAACGTCTCAGGACGGGGCTGGAGTATGTCGTCAGGAGCCCCGTAGGGAATCCCCAGGACCCCTTGGGAATCCTCCAGAATCCGTAGGGAATCCTCAGGAACCCAGAAGGAGTCCTCAGGACCCCTAAGGAATCCCCAGGACTCCCATAGGGGATCCGCAGGAATCCCTAGGGAACCCTCAAGGATGCATAGGGAATTTTCAAAGGACCCCCATCGGGAATCCTCCAGAACCCCTTAGGGACTCCGGAAAACCCCCCAGGGCATCCCCAGGAATCCCGCGGGAATTCTAAGGAATCCATAAGAAATCCTCAGGAACCCTTAGAGGGAATCCCTGGGAATCTTTAGAGAAACCTTAAAAACCCCGAGGGAATCCTCAGGAATCCTTAGAGCATCCCCAGGAGCCCCGAGGGCATCCTCAGGATCCCCTGGGGGGAGGAGGTGGGGAGGGAGGTCCTCAGGACCCCTAGAGGATCCCCAGGAACCCCTGGGGAGCTCCCAGGAGCTCCTAAGGATTCCGCAAGGGAAAAGCGCATGAATCCTCCAGAACCCCCCCAGGAGTCCCCAGGAGACCCTTAGGGGGTCCTGAGGAATCCTTGTGGGTCCTGAGGAATCCGCGGGGATCCTGAAGAATGCTAAGGGATTCGGAAGAATCCTGAGGGTTACCCTGAGGGGATCCTGGGGAACCATGGGGAATCCCAATGAGTCCGTAGGCGTCCTGAGGAGACACGGTGGATCCTGAGGAATCCTGAAGTGTCCTGAGGAAGCCTTGGGGATCCTGAAGATTTCGAAGATATCCTGAATAATCCCGAGGTGCCCAACGGGATCCTGAGAACGAGCCCCATGGAGAGATCTTGAGTAATCACTTGGGATCCAAAGGATTCCTGGGGGATCCTGAGGAATCCCGGGGACTCCGGAAGGAACCTGAGGACTCGTGGAAGATCCTGAGGAATCCTCGGGGGTCCCGCGGAATGGCTCCTGAGGAATCCCGAGAAATCCTGGGGGGTCCTAAGGAATCCTTGGGGATCTTAGAGAGTCTGGAGGGGCCTCAGGAATCCAAAGGAATCCTGAGGGATTCGCGGAAATCCGGGGGAAACCTTTGGAAACGCGCCAGGAATGCCGACCCCTTCTCTGGCCCCGTGGGGCACTTCCACTGCCGCCTCAGTGACAGACCCTTCTCCGGCCCCGCCGGGCAAGCCCTCGGCTGCTGGAGCTTTGCTTACACTCTGAGGAAAGCAGAAGATCTCAACAACAAGCCAGGGCCGGTGTCAACGCCTTACCGAACAACGGCAACAACAACAACAACAACAACAACAACAACAACTGCTTCAACAACTTCAACAACAACACCAACAACACCAACAGCACCACCAACAGCAGCAGCAACACCAACACCAACACCTACACCAACAGTAACAGCAACAGCAACAACACCACCAGGATAGCGGCTCGGGCGGGACATTTAAGAAGGCGGGTGGGTTTCAAGCAGGTGAGCGGGCGGATCAGGCGGGCGGGCTCGAACGGGCTTTTCGGGCGGGCAGGCCCTGACAAGCGCGGCGGGCGGGGCACTGAAGCGAACTCTGTTGACTGCGAAGGAAGTACGGGGGAGACCACGAGACCTGAGCAACTTGCAAGGAAGTCTCGTGCGAGAGGGCGCTTTTGGGGCGTCGAGGGAATGGCGCCTGCACAATCTGTTAGGAGCTCCTGGGCGAGGCAGCGGATCCTGAAGAATTTGTGAATGCGGTGCGTATCAGGCGTGGGCCGTCATTGATGTAAGTCCCGGGCCAACAATCCAGTTTTAATCTTCAGACGTCCTTTGATCAAGAACAGGGTGCGAGCCCCGAGGGGGGGCGACATACACATGGAAGAATTGCAAAGGGCATCGGGCAAGAGGGACCAACAATAGTTATTCTTCAGAGCTGAGAGTTGAAAAAGGCAATCTGCATCGCGGTACCGAACTTCAGGCGCGCATCAAGGGACGGTGCAACACCGCCCGGCCTCCTCATGCATACGAAAGTGTTTGTCCTGTCTCTTTTCGTGGCCAGTCTGAGCGGATCTTGCCTCCTTTGGCCGTTGGCTCACCGATCCGCTCTGTTCCAGCATCTACTCTCCAGGGGAGGACCCAGCCTTCCGAAGTTCTGACCGACAGAGGTCTCGACCAACTCCCCGGGACTGGCGTTTCGCCCTGATTCGTTTGTTGACGGTCCCTGGGCCCAGCGAGGGCTCCCAGAGGCCGCCAGCAGCAACGAAGACACCTGTCGTGCTCTTCTGTTCACCACGCGATGGGTTTTGGGCAAGATCGAGGAGGACGACGAAGATGGACGAGGTGCGGGTGCAGCAGGATGAGTTGTGCGGGGGGGTGCTCGCGCGCGCGCGCCCAGGCACTTCTAGCGGAGGTCCCGGGCGCCGACGGCTCTGGCTGGCAGGCGCCCTCCCGTTCCCTTGAGCTCCCTCCTGTCCCCCCCTGTCCTCCCTCCCCCTCCTTCCTTCCCCATCCCCCCTCGATACTACCTCTCCAGACCCCTCTCGTCGTGAAAAGAAATCCTTGTCAGTTTGTTGGTTTTGTTTGGCCATATTGGGCTTCTGGAAGCGCTGGCCAGGCCCCGGGGCCGTAACACAAATTGTTCCGGATTATCCCCCTCCTGCCTCACCCCTGCCCATCCCATCCCCTTCCCCTCCTCTCTGATCTTCCCTCCTCCTTCTTCCTCATCGCGAGCACGCCAGCGCAGCCCTTCAGCAACAGGTTGGGCAGCGAGCCACTGGCGACCAGGCCCCTATCTTACCCGAGTCGCCGCTTGTGCGCTTTTCACGCCAGGGCTGCATGATGCATGCTGTCCTTGACGACATGTTAGTCCCCGCCAGTTCCGCCCCCTCCCCTCCCTCATTCCCGCAGCCCCCCCCTTCTTCGTCCTTTGTCCTTCCTCCTCCCTTCAACCCAGTGTGGGCGAGGGCAGCGGCAGCCGTCCAAGACGACCGCCGCACGGGCGGGGGTAGCAGCCACCACCGAGTTTGCGGCTTCTGATGACACTCGCCGCTCGGTGCCGGCACCGCGGTGGGAACCGGGCTGGTCCAGCCGCCTCACGGACTCGATCCGGGGTCCGTCTGGCGGCAGAAACGTCGGGCGGGGTTGGGACAGCCATAAATCGTTCCAGAGCGTTCCCGGGCGCTCTCAGAGCATTCTGGAACGCTCTCAGAAGGCCGCGGCGCCCGATGGATCCTCCCGAACCGCCGCATCTCAGAGAAGGTTCCCACTCTATCCCTCTCCGACCTTGCCCCTGCCGTGGCCTCGTCCGAGTCCGTCCTGCGGCCGAACGGGCTCACGCGCCGAAGGGGGCACCGGGGGGGCCGACCCGGGGGGAGCCCCGGCGCGGGCCGGAGCGAGGCGTCGCGCCTCCTCGCGCGCGCGAAGGCCCGCCCCCGGCCTGGGCCGCGTCCGAGCACCTCCAGCGGCCGAGCGGGCGCACCGAGCGGGCACCGAGGGGAGCACGGGCGCGGGCCCGAGCGAGAGGGCTGCGCCTCCCCGCGCGCCGCGGAGGCCCGGGCGCGCGCGCTGCTCCACGGGGGCGGCGGGGGGAGCCCGTCGCGCCGCGGGAGCCGGCGCCGAGCCCGGGCCGCCCGCCGGGCGGCGCGTGCTGTGCGGCTGCGCCGCGCAGCCGGGTGGCATGCGCGCGGGGCCGCGGGCGCCACTGCCCACCAAGCCTCCAAGAGTGGCGAAGCGCCCCTGGCTCGTCTGTAGCCCTATACCACGCAATGTTCTAAGAACCGCTTGTGGTTCCCACGGCACGTTCTTAAAAAACCTTTCTGGCGGAGCCTGCCTTGTTTTGGCACATCGGGCTTGAGTTCTAAGAACTGGGTTTTTGCTATCAGAACATTTTCGGTTTCTAGAACCATTTCGCGGTAGGACTCTAGACATGCCAGGACGGTCGGCCTCTGCTCAAAAGCCACCCCAACCCATCCCGAAGGCCCCCAGTTGCCCTCCATTCCCAGTGGAGGGGAGGGCCCCGGAACGTTGGAAACACCACAGGTGGGACCCGCACCCTCCCGGCCCGAGATTTTGGACTTCGGGTCGGGTTGAGGTTGTATGGTCGGTGGTCATAGCGGCGGACGTGTCCGAATCCGCGCCCTTGCGATCTGGGCTCCGGGGCGCGATCCCGCGGATACGCCTCCGCGCCCTCGCCCTCGTCCTCCTCGCCCCCGCACGGGCTGAGAACAGATCCGCAGCCGCGCCCTCGCGGCCTGGATTCCGGGACGCGATCCCGCGGATTCTCCAGGGGGCCTCCCAGAAGGTGCCGCAGT
Source organism: Prorocentrum cordatum (assembly GCA_963575745.1). NCBI lineage: Eukaryota > Dinophyceae > Prorocentrales > Prorocentraceae > Prorocentrum > Prorocentrum cordatum. The sequence goes on from CAUYUJ010008891.1 coordinate 1,182,750, forward strand.
TGGTCGGGCGAAGAGAACTATGCACATGCACCGATCCTGGCAAGGCCCATCCTTGACCCAGGATCGGTGCATATACCCTCCTGGCCAAGGCAGGAGGGCGTATGCACCGATCCTGGGCTCAGGAGGGGCCTGGCCAGGATCGGTGCATGTGCATAGTTCTCTTTCCTCTGGTTGGGGTCGGAGGGTTACGCCGCATCGCCGATGCATCGGCGATTCGGCTCGATGTCCTGCACGCCAACGTCGCCGATACATCCACGGCGCATCGGCGCAGCGGCGCGATCCTCCGACCCCATCTGCCCGGACCCCATCTGTGAGGCCTCTGGGTGCGCGGGCGTATACGGATACGTTCCGCGCGGGGCAGCCGCAACAAGAGCGCCCCGAAGCCGCGGGGTCGCGGCCCAGGGCCCCGCCCGCGAGGCTGCGGACACGGCACGCGCGGAGGAGGCCAAGCACGAGGGAGACGGGGATGCAGTTCTTGGGCAGCGGCGGGGGCGAGCGCCACCGCGGTCGAGAGGAGAAGCAGCTGCTGGCCGCGGAGGGGGTGCGCGGGAGGAGGCCTCGGGCGCAGAGAGCCGTCGCCACGAGGTGTGCACCGGCGGCCTCGGGCATCCGAGCCCGCGGCAGCGGGAGGCGAGTGTGGCCGAGTCGGGCTAGAGCGCCAAGGCGTCGAGGGGTTCTGGAGGGGCTCCGGTTGTCGGGCCGCTCCTCGAAGCTGGGGTTTTCGGGAGCCTCTGCGTGGCGGGGGCTCGCCGTGCCCAGAGACGCCCCTCCGTTCCCTCTTCGGCGCCTTCCCCCCCCCCCTCCTCCCTCTTCCTCCTCCCTCCTCCTCCTCCCTCCTCCTCCTCCCGCCCCCTCCTCCCTCCTCCTCCCCCCCTCCGCCCGCTGCAGCGCGGCAGGACTCGGCGGCCCGCGGCGAGAGGGACGCAGGCGGGCCGCACCGTGGCGCTGGCAGGTTTGCGCCGAGAGGCCACGGAGGTCCTGGGCGAGGCGGGCCCTGGCCGTCCAGCAGGATGGAGAGTTTGCGCCCGGGGAATGCAACGGGCCAACGTGCTCCAGCACCCGTTTCCTCATGGACCGGCTTGTGCTTCCATGGCAGAGGGGGAAGCGCGAGGATCTACGAAGGCTGCGGGCTTCCTGCCATCCGACCCCTTCGCACACTCGGGAGCCCTCCTGGCCTACCTCACAGTTCCGCCCACCCCTCGTCCCTGCCCGCGCGCCGCCAACGCCCGCGCGCAGGCGGCTCTGCCGCTGGCTCCGGCGGCAACAGCACATCGGGGGGCCTGCCGTGGGCACGCGGCCCAGTCGGCGCGGGGGCGCCCGCGAGGTAGGATCCACGCTGCACGGGCTGGGACAGATCGGAGAAGCGTATGGCATCGAGTGAAGCCGAGAAGCAAGAAAGTGAGTAGACACAACTTGTGTCAGAGGTCGGTCAGGATTTCATGGATCGGCGATGGCCCCCCCCTGGCGGCGCCTCCAGCACGGCCACTGGGGCGCTTGGCGCGCCAGAGAGGGGGTTCAGCGCCGAAACACGAAACCCGCGCGGAACTCAAAGAAATTCTGGCTATGCCGTGTGTCTTTCCTCTATATACTGTAGGTTCGTGTCGTGCCGACGCGGCAGTGCCGCTATTGGCCCAGAACCGCCCAACATGGGAAAATATCGGGCGTTCGAAAAGCCGCCAAGCGTTCAAGGTTGAAGGATCCAAGCGGTGTCTGCAAGCAACTCCAGGTTCGTCACGACACGATCTTGTCGTATGTAGTTTGCAGGAACTCTTGTTTGCGCAGTTCCTGGATGTCGTGGCATGAAGAAGTCTGACGGCCATGTGGTCGTGAAATGTTTGCAGGGGGAGTTTGCGCCAAGTTTTGTAGGCACTAATTCCCGTCGTTTTTCTGACAGCGCCGTCTGGCAAGCTCGAGTCCACCACGCTCGAGTGTCACGTGTCCCCGACGGACCGCCTGCCAGGTTCCCCAGCCCGTACAGTCCATGTTGCCGCGTGCCCGCGTGACGGGGGCGCGCGGTCCATCCTGCCTATAGGGCGCCCTGATTCCTGTGGCCGGTCGTGGTGATTGGGCCCTGGAGGTGGCCGGGGGGGTCCGATTTGGCTTGGACCCCAGGCATCGAGCAGTGGCGAAGCGTCTTGGCTTGCCTGTAGGCCCACCATCCACCAAATAATGTTCTGATAACCTTTTGTGGTATGCACGAAGTGTTCTTCGAGCAGTGTTTTAACACATCGGGCTTATGTGTTGCTTTTATCATTCGAACCTTTGGAGTTCTAAGAGAATTTCGTTGCAGGCCTATAGGAATGCCGGGACTGCCGCTGCTCAAAGACAGTGAGTCAGGAAGGGGGGATGATGCGAAATTTTGTCAAAGTCGGTCCCCCGGGGCCCACTTGGAGCACTTTTTCACCCCGTGTCACTTCTTCACAGTCCAGGGGTCCGAAAGCGGCTCCTGGAGGCCGAGAAAGGCAAGCAGACCATCCCGAACACCCAGAAGCTCAAACATGCCCAGCCCTTCTTGCTGTGCTTGGCCGCCTCAGACCCCCCGACGGCTCCAACTTGGGCGGGCACGCTGGGGCGTCAACAGGCAGTGGTCGTGCGAGCGATCGCATGCGGGCAGGCGTGGCGCGTGCGTAAGCGTCCGAGTGGGTTGTTTGCGCGTTGGTTTCCCGAATTGTCCGAGCTCGATCTCCGGCCCGTCGTGATCCGCCGAAGGCGACCTTATCCCAGGGCGCCCAACGAGAGGAAGAAAACTCCAGGAAGACAGATGACGAGGCGGAGCAGGAGCAGGGAGCAGGAGTTGGAGAGGGAGGCGGCAGATGAGGAGGAGGAGGACGACGACGACGACGAGGAGGAGGAGGAAGCTGGAGGAGGAGGAGGAGGAGGAGGAGAAGGAGGAGGAGTGAGGGCAGCATACGATGGAAACTCCTGCCTTCAGCTTGTCAGCTCGTCAGGAGGAAGTGAGTGTGTGTGTGTGTGCAGGAGCGGGAAGACCAAGAGGGGACAAAACGAGATGTAGACGGATGAGTTTGAGTACGAGGCTGCGGAAGGAGGAGTAGGGCCCAGATGGGGTCTGTGGGTGTTGGGAGGGGGAGGCGGAGGGGCAGAAGGGGCAGATGAATGGAGCGGATCTGGGCGGCAGGGGCGAGGAGAGTGGAGCAAGGAGGGCAGGGAGGGAGCCGCGGCGGGGGGGGTATACGGAGGGCGCGGCCCAGACGTTCGGCGCTCTCGCCCCTCTCAGCACGCGGGGGGCGCGGAGACTTCGACCCCGACTGGCACGGGCCTCGCTCGAGGGGCGCCGCCTTCGGGCGCGTCCCCCCAACGGGGCCCCCGCCGGCGGGCCCCCGGAGGCGCACGCGCTCGGCTGCAGAGCCCGCCGCGCCTCCCTCGGCGGGCCGCCCCCCTCAGAGCTGCGCCCGCCCCCCGGGGCCGCGGTGAGCCTGGCTCGGTGGCCGTCTGTCCTCTCGGGGGTCCCCAAGCGGGGTGGTGACCACACCGTGCGGTGAGTCACGTGGGGATTCGGGGTCAGCACACGGTTTTGGAACTCGGGTCCTTCTCCGAGGGCGTCTCGGGCGACAGGGGCCTCCGGGGTCCCAAGACCGTGCGGTGACGGGCCGTGCGGTGAGGTCTGTCACCGCACGGTCTGTCACCGCACGGTCTGTCACCGAAGCGTTTCGGAACTCCAGGGTCCTCCGCTTCCTCTGAGCGTGCTCCTCTCCCGTCGCCTGCTGTGCCCCATGAGGCCCCGTGATGTCCTTAGTCGGGCATGCGGAGTCATAATCAAAAATAGGCAAAGAATACCCTGGAAACGTTTTTTCATGCTGTTGTGAGCATTTTTGGTTTTTATTCGACTATGTTTCATTTTTCTTCCAAGTTCCGCCTAACTGTATCCCTCTGCCGCCTGCCAACGCGGCGTGGATCCTCACCGCCGCGACACATAACAAATCACCCTCTTCCTGCGCCGAAGGCGGCGGGTCGTCCGTAGGAGCAGCGCGGGCCGAGCACGATCGGCCAGGCAGCCAGCAAGACCGACCTGGCCAGCCATCGGTCGTCGCGCAGACGACGTCCGGACGCCCGGGTGACGTAGTGCAGCGTTTCTTCGGCAACGAAGCCCGCGGATCCCCAACCGAGCCGAACCTCCCTCACTGCTCGGCCCCTGTTCCCGTTCCTGCCTTCTCCAGTCTTTCCCTTCACTTACACCGCCTACCCGAGCCCCCGAGGCAGCATGCGCACTCTACTTTCACCCTGTTTTTCTTTGGGCTCGCCGTAAATGGACGCCAACATAATCATTCGACGCGGGGACCCCCGTCTGCTCATATCATACGTTGGCACTCCCCTTTGTGAGTAGCTGAGCGTGAATTCGAAGTGCAAGTCCGAGTGTGAGCGCCTCGCCCGAGACATCCTCACGATCTGCTCTTCAAGGAGCGCCGCCAAGATTTGCCAGCACGATAACTCCTCGGACCCCTCCCGGACGCCATGTTGATGCCGTAGGCACGAGGGCCCGCCACTGGGAGGCTCACAGGTGGCAAAGTGTCACAATGCTCCTCCCGTCTTGCTGGGGCGCATTCTCTCGAGGACAACAACTGAAAACGAGACGGTCATGTAAACGCCGCTCGGGGCCTGCTTGACAGGGCCCGATGTTAGCGGCCGCGGTCGTCCATGCTGTCTCGCTGTTCCCTAAGCGAGTGTGTCGGCAGCGTCTAGCTGCGTTTTTTTGTCGGTATCCATGGGAGAGAAACTGGGAACGACCCACAGCCAGCAAGTGGTCCTATCAGGTTTCGACCATGACGAAATATGGTCTGGTCCTACCCCTTCTGCTCCGCCGTCCTCCGCACGCCGCCAAGGTCCCAGATTCCCAGCCACTCATAGTTGGTCATTCTCCTTGAGGGTCCCGGGGCCTAGGAACGGCGTCCAGCGGTGGGCAGTTGCTGAAGGGATCCCTGGCCCAACGTGTCCCTGGCTCTTGGCTTCATCTTTGAGCCCCTGGGGCAGTCTGGGTATCGCGAGGGGTGCTCTGGAGGGCCTCTCTGGCCAGGGACACTTCTGGCACCACCCAGAGCACACCCTAACCGTGAGGGAAGACCTCTTGCACGATGTGCTTCAGTCTTGGTATCGCGCGGACGTGTGCACTTTTCTCGGCGGGGATTACTAAGGAGTATCCTGGACCATCCTGCGAAAAAAACGGAAGGTTACAGGCCTCCCAACCAGGGTCCGAGTTGGTGGGATCGGAAGATCGCGCTTCATCCCCGATGCGTCGGCGATGCGGCTCGATGTGGGGTCCGAAGTTCATGCTTCGCCGACTTCGCCGATGCATCGGCGATGCATCGGCAATGCATCGCGATCTTCCGCCCCCGTCCTACTCGGATCCCACTTTGGGAGGCACATGGGGGCCCAAAGAGGCAAAGACGCACTCCCAAAACTTCTGCTTTTCAGAAGAGGGATAAGGCAGGATGATGGCAAGCTCCAGAATCTCCTGGTCCTCCTGATGCTCCGTGTGGACTCCGGATCTCCCAGAGACGAGGGCCCGATTTTCCTCATGCCGCCGTCGCCGATGCACTGCCGACGTCGGCGGTGCATCGACGATGCATCGTCGCTGCATCGCCGGTGCCTCGGCGATGCTGCACGATCCACCGACCCCGTCTACTCGGCTCCCATCTAGGAGGCCTTTATCCTGAGACTGTTCTCTTATTATTGATCCTCGATTTTTCGGGCCTTGAGGTCTGGGGACGGAAGATGTGATCGGCGAGGGAGGCCTGGGCGGAGCCGCGCCACCCCTGGCCGGTCCGCCCGCGCCCCTCGGCGGCCGAGGCTTGCTTTCCTGGACGCCGGCGCCGGCACAGGGGTCGTTCTGCGGCCCCCCCGCGGCTTCGCGGCCATAGGCGGCGCCGTCGTCGCCGCCGCCATCGCCGCGGTCGTCGCCTCCGTCGTGGCCGTGGGTTGTCGCCTGCATCGTCGTCCTCACGGCGCCCTCGTTCTCCTCGGGCCTCCCCCCGAAGGGGCGTATCGGTTTGGCCGAGAACCTCGGCCTCGTTTCCAGGTGGTTCGCTGCCGGTTCTGCTGGGATCCAGGAAGCAGGAGGTCTCGAATTCCGAATTCCTCCCACGTCCTTCTGCTCCCGTCGTCGCCGCCCAAATCGTCGTTTCCTCGTTTGAGCCTTTTTTCTATTTTGGGGCGATAACGGGTTTCACCAGGGGGGGAAGGGAGCCAGTAACGTCACGTTTCGCCTTATGCGTCTGGAATTGCCAAGGAATGACTGAGGATGGGTAGTAACAGCATGTAGGTTGCGATCTGCACCACAGCGCCTGTGTGAACCACAGTGCCTGCGTGCGTCACAGCACCTGTGTACATCACAGCGCCTCTATACATCATAGCAGCTGCGTGCAGCAGAGCGCCAGTGTTCACCACAGCGCCTCTGTACACCATGGCGCCTGTGTGCACCCCAGCATGCGTGTGCAACAGAACATCGTTGTTGTATTATAAGGAATCCGAATGGCAAACTGAAGCGTTGTTCATGCCACCGAAACAATAATTTAGATTTGGCTTTTGCAAAGAATCCGTACGGACAAAGGAGCGCCTCTGGAATCTACGAGTCCTCTTGAATTTGCCGGCATCATCCCAACTTCTCCCATCTGCGTCCAGAAGGTTTTCGCAAAATTGGCCGTCCGAGAACCAAGTGGATTGATTCAGCCGGCCATTTTTCTGGTACGGCGGCGGCATTGGATAAGGAACGTCTTCTTGGGGCCCAGACCCTGGCGCATCCCTTCTCCTGTCAAGGCGAGGTGGGAGGCCGACGTTTGGCCGACCCTGGATTCCTTATCGAAGGCATCCTTATCCAAAACCTCCACCGTAGTCCGTAGCCATTTTGGCTCAAGGCCAGGTTCCGCCCGCTTTCGGGTGCGCGCGGGACCCAGGATGGCGCGGGATGGCGCGGAGTGCGCGCCAAGGCGTTCGGCGGCCCAGCGTGCTGCGGGGCGGCAGTGGGCTAAGTGGTCCGCCGACAACGCCGTTCGGCGGCTGACGGGCGAGTTAGGGAGGACTCGGGCCCGTCTGGAGGCCGCGGAGCAGGCCTTGGGCGCGGTCATCGGTGATGACGAGGTGGCCCATAGGCTGCAGGCGATGCTCCCCGCGCTGCAGGCCACGCTGGGAGGGTGGACCCCATCCTGGCTCGAGCGCCTGCGCCGCAATGTCGCCCTCCACGCCGAGGCGCAGGGCATGGACATCGTGGCGGCCAGCGCGGCGGAGCTACGATCTGCGCAGCGGGGACCCCGGCTGGAGCGGCGCGCGGCGGCCGATGGCGCGCTGAGGGCGGATGCGCCTCCCTTCGTCCCCCTCGGCCCCATCGGCGCTGGCGCGCCCGGCGGCGGCGTGCCCCACACGCCGCACAACGCCAACCAGCTGCTGGCGGACCTCATCGCCTACGCCGCCCCCATGCAGGAGGCGCTTCTCAGCGAGGGTTGCCAGCACGCGCAGACCGACGCCATCGACACGGATCTGGGGGCCGTCGGCGTCCAGGACGACCTGGACCAGCTGATGGCCGATTTGGCGGCGGAGCTCGGCGGCGAGGCCGACTTCTTGTGCGCCGCCGCGGCGGAGCCCGGCCCTGGGACAGGTGGATTCAGCCCACCGAAGTCGCAGTCCCAGGGTCGCGGCGAGTTCGGGAAGCTCCACGACGCGGAGGAGGGCGCGCGGGCCCGCGGCGGGTTCGCCCAGGAGGCCGCCCAGAGCGGCGGCACCGCAGGCACCTCGGAACCCATCGGGCTGGCCGAGGCTGCCGGTAGCGAGGCGCCTGGCGACGCGGAGCACGACGCGCTGTATGGCGATGCAGGTGGCGATGCGCTGAGGCTCAGTGGCGGCACGCAGGCCCGTGGCGCGGCTGCCCTGGAGCCCGCCCCGAGGGGCGACGCAGCAGACATCGCGGAGCCCGAGGGCACGCACAGCAGTGTGGTTGCTGCAGAGGCCGTGGCTGAGCTGGACGCTTGCGCGGACCTCTCGGCGGAAGACCAACTGGGGCGCCATTCGGAACCGAGCCCGACCGCGCCCGAGGAGGCCTCGGGCCAATGGCGGTCGGCATCGGACGAGCTCCGCGACGCGACGTCAGCCCTCCTGATGGACCTGGAGGCGCAGCTGGCGGCCGCGTGGGCGCGCGGGCAGCATCGGCCTGGCGCCCATTTTGCTCTGAATGCATGCATGAACCCCCTGCGCGCGCGCAGGGCCTAATATATATATATATATATATATATATATATATATATATATAACTCCACCGTATGCGCGCTGAGATGCGCACGTGCGCTGCAGCACCGACCTGCACGACGGGGGGAAAGCGGAAGGGAGAGGAGGAGGCGGAGGAGGGGAAGGAGGAGGAGGACGAGGATGAGGATGAGGAGGAAGAGAAGGCGGAGGAGAAGCAGCAGGAGGGAGGAGGGACACACATTCCATGTCATTATCAGCACTCCCCTTGCGTGGTGTTTAGCTGTCCGCTGCAGATCCTCACCGACATGCTCCTCCTACCTGTCTTGTGCATGCGGGCGCTGCGGTGTCCACCAGCGCTGCGTTGCACGCGGATGCTGTGGTGTACACAGGCGCTTTGGTGTGCGCAGGCGCTGCGGTGCACGCAAGCATCGTGGTGTACACAAGCGGTGTGTTGCAAACGGCTGCTGCGTTGTACACGGTCTCTGTGGTGCTCACAGGCGTTGTAGTGCACGCGCGCAAACACTGTGGTGTACACCGGCGCTGCGTTGCACACGGCTGTCGCGGTGTAGGCAGGCGCTGTGGTGCACACGCGCAATGTGGTGAACGCGAGCACTGTGGTGTACACAGGCGTTATGGTTCAGATCGCCACCTACATGCTGCTCCTACTTTCTCGGTCGTCCCTACGCATTCCCAGACGCATCGGGCGCGGAACATGACGCCACCTGGAGGGGGGGGGCGTGGCCGGTGACGCCCGCAATCGCGGAACATGCAAAATAGGCCCCAGGGGTTATACAACGAGCTTTGCCGCGTCCCGGTTGTTGCTGCATAGCGCTCCGTGCTGCCTGCGCGTCGCCGCGCTCGAAAATTGTGCTCCCCCAGCGAGCTCAGCGGGCGTCAGAACCCGACCAGTGGCGAAGCGTGTTGGCTTGCCCACAGGCCCACTGCAGAATGTTCTAAGAACCGTTTGCGGCTTGCACAAAACAATCATTCGAACATTTCAGGCTGAGACTGTCTTGTTTCATTACTTCGTCTTCATGTTCTAAGAGCTTCGTTATTGTTTTTCAACGTTATCTGGTTCTGAGACACTTTCGTGGTAGGCCTATAAGAATGCTGGGACGGTCGGTCCTTGCTCAATGAGGGAACCGTGCGCGTCCCCAGGCGAACTTTCCGTGCCCAGCTTCTTGTCGGTTGACAAATCGCAAGATTCCACGTCTCCCAGATGGAGTCGAAGGATCGCTCCGCATCGCCGATTCATCGGTAATACGGCTCGATGTGGATCCCGTTTTGCTTCACGTCGACGTCGCCGACGTAATTCTCGCCGACGTCTCCTGGGCAGGCCGATCCTGGGCCCAGGATCGGTGTACATACCTTCCTGCCGAAGCAAGGGGGGCGTATACACCGATCCTGAGCCCAGGGTGAGCCTGGCCACGATCAGTGTAGGTGTACAGTCGGACCGAGGTATATGATCGAGGTCGGTTCGGGGAGGTTATCCCAGTGTTCTCGGTGTTTGTTGGATGTGTTTGTGCATCCTTGGGAGGGCCCCCTTGGATGTTCAGCTTGTTTTGGCCGACGGAGGGTCTCATGTTCTTGAGGGATGTGCTTCTGGCCTAGGTCCGACTGTATATGCCTTCTTGCTCAAGGCCGGAGGGCGGACACACCGATCCTGGCCACGATCAGTGTACAGTTGGTGCAGTCCTATGTAAGAATCGGCGGCGAGCCCGGGGGGAAGCGAGAAGGGGCGGGCCTCCTCAGCAGGCTCCGCAGTCCGCGGGCCTTCTGAGAAGTTTTCTGAGCCTTCCCCCCAAGACGTCAAGCAACAACCTTTCTTTCAGAAGGCCGGGTGCCTTCTAACAAGGCCCGCCGCCTTCTGAGCAGGCCTTGTCCTTATCAGAGGCCCTCGCTCGCCGCTGAAAGACGCAGTAAAAACTTGATCAGGGGTAGGGGGAAGCGACACCATCACCACCAGGGGGCCACCTCCAGCGAAGAGTTCCACGATGCCTCCTCGAGATGGGGGTAGGTGAGTCTCGAGCGAGAGGGGGGACTGCACCACCAGGGCGGCCCCCCCCTGGCTCCTCCCACTGGTGCTTCCTGGTGGTGCTGGTGTCGGGTTTCCGTGTTCTTCCTCTTGATGCACAGTCGGCCCGGATCAGTAGGTCGACCCTGCCAGCTCAAGGGTGCCCTTTGTGGCCTGTGCCTCGCGACACGTACCTTCTTACACTCCTATGGCGATGTGGCCCTCTCGGGAGGGTCTCGTGTGCCCTCTCGCGTGTCCTGTCCCATCGAGGCCGACTGCACGACCCCCCCCCGCGCCTCGCAGGCGCGGCCGCCGAGCCGCAGCCCCGCGAGCTGCTGCTCCAGCTGCGGCGCTCCGCGCGCCGTGCGGCGCGCCCTCCCCGCGCGCGCGCGAGCCCGCCGCGCGCTCTGCGCGCCCACGGCCGCCGACGGCCTCCGAAGGCGGGCCGCGGGCCGCCGAAGGCGCCCGCGGGCCGCCGAAGGCCCCCCGGAGGCCTCCGAAGGCCGCCGGAGGCCCTCGGAGGCCGGCAGCCGAGGCGGCCTCCGGGCAGGCCGCAGGCCTCCGGAGGGCCTCCGGAGGCCTCCGGGCGCCGCCGGAGGCCTTCGCGGAGAGGCTCTCGGAGGCCCGAGCGGAGGCTGCCGGGGGGCCGCGCTCGTGCTGCCGCGCGCCGCGTCCGGGCGGCCGCTCGGCCGGTTTGGCCTCAAGTCGGGCCTATGTCCCTCTACAGGGGGAATAATATATTCAAAAGTAGTCAAAATCTAGTATGGGGCTTCTTTTTTTTTTTTTTGAAAAATAGTAAGGTTGGGCATGTTTTGAATATGTTGTGCATGTGTTTTATTTTTCGTCCAGAATCCCCCTGTAGGGGGACACGCCCGCCTTAATTCTGGCCCCGCGGCACCAGAGAGAACGCCCTGAGGGCCGCTTCTCTGGCGGCGGGCGAGGGGGGGGGGGGGACTGCGAAGGAGAAGGTTTTTTTGTTCAGAAGGCGGCGGGAAGTCTCGGAAACCCTCGCGCCTTCGAAGAAGTTTTCTGTGTCTCCGGGAAGGCTCAGACAACTTAGCAGAAGGCCAGGGGACTTCCGACCCAGATCACTGGATCATGTTGTTTTTCGGTCGCGATCGGTAGCGACCGATCGGCATTCCAATCGGTCGCGACCGATCGCGACCGATCCCAACACTGGTCGCGACCATTCGACACCGATCGCAATCGATCGGTTGCGACCGACTGGTCGCGACCGATTTCGAAGCAAACCGGTCGCTGCCGATACCGAAATTTGAAGCAGCATCGGTAGCGACCAGTCTCGTCGGTCGCGAATGGAAATTTCCAGTATCCGATGATCAGGGGAGCCTTCTGAGAAGGCCCACCTCTTCTCAATTCCGCTCCGCGCTCGCGGCCGAGCTTTGCGGCTCAAGGACCACCAAGAAGCAACAAGGGTTAAAGGCAGCCCTGGGGCAGGGGTCGATGTATGGTAGGTTCGCGCCGCGGCCAGGGCGCGAGCGTTCAAAATTTGATGTCGAAGTATCCGTGCTATCGGCAAGCTGCGATCGTTCAAGGTCGAACGATCACGCGGTGTCAGACACCAAAGCGAAAGCCGTCCTGGCACGAACCTGCTGTACTGGGCGGCCGCGTCGTGAAAAGTTCTGACGTCGGAGGAGAGGGGTGCCCCTCAGGACCGCGACGACGTCGCCGCTTCCGCTGCGGAGATTGTGGGGACAGTTCTGGAGACTATTGTCAGCAGGGCCAGACGCGTATAGGAAAATTTGCCAGGACGGATCCTGGAGGGGTGTGGGACCCCATGTTGACGGGATTATGTGGAGTTCCATCCGTCTGGCTCTCGCTGCTGCAGACAACAAGCAGCTTCTATGATAGTTTTTGTTTGCAGGGCATCCCAGGGCGGCTTGGAATCACTTGCTGAAGCTGCTTGTAAGTACCAAGTTGCCACGACCAGGATCTACATACATGGCTGTGACGTGTTTACCCAATGCCGTTCCGATGTAAATGGAACTTAGACTTGAAAGACCAGTGTGTTCTGGCGATCCGTGTTTCGACGCTTGACATGTAGCACATAGGGGAACATGTGCGCGTCGCCGTGGTCCTTGAGCCTGATTGTGATTGATTGACTCCATTGCGCATCTGCACTTGAGCTAAGGCCAGGCAAGGCTGACATTGTCGTTGAGCAGGGGCTCGTTCGCGAGGCGGCGCTTGAGACCCAGCCTTTTTCGGGCCCATGGCCTGTCCTACAATTTGGTGTGTGGCATGTGGACTTCTGCGTGAAGACGGCCCGGTGAAAGAACACACGCGCCGCACATGGATGATGATGCGCTCTTCATGTAGCGGGGGGCCATGCCAAGAGCCACGCCGCTTGCCTCCAGGGTGCCCTGGGTTCCTTGGACATCGATAGTTCTGCCATGGGAAGCGTGACGTTCCCACACCAAAAATCAATGGATGTCCTGGGGTCGCAGGGTTGGGTTTGTTGTGAAAGGTTTCTTGTGGACAATAGCTTTGTGGAAGCCGATTAATGGAGAGGAAGCATGCTGCCAAATAATTTCCGGATGTCTAGAAGATGTTTCAAATATGCTTTAACATGTTACAAACATGTTTGAAACATGTTTAGAACATGTTTGACACATTGTAAACACATCTTTAATTCAATGCTCGGATTGTTAGAGTGTCCATTGTCGTGGCATCATCAACAATAGCCTTCACTTTACGCTCCGCCCATCTCGACTGGGCTCGCCCCATACGCCGCGCCGGCCAGCAGCGGCTCGCGCGCGCGCGCGCTGGAGGGGCGCCCCTCGGCGCGCGCAAGGGGGAGGGCGCGATGGGGGGGAACCCACTTAAGAAGACAACGATCACAACGATAACGACGATCAAAACGATCACAACGGTCGACAACGATTACAACGATCACACTGAGTTTTGTTATGCTTATCGTTGTTATCGTTGGGAGCTCCTCACCCCCCCCTGCCTTTCGAGAAGTTCTGCCGGAGGCCTTCAGGTCCGCCAAAGAGGGCCCCCCTTGCCTTTTGAGAATCATGACAGGGGAGGGCGCGAGGGGGGGAGCCCTTCTTCGAGGACACGAGGCTTCTCACAACCCACCCTTCCTGATCATTGGATACTGGAATTTTCCAGCCGCGACCGACGAGATCGGTCGCTACTGATTTTGCTGTGAATTTCGGTGTCGGTCGCGACCGGTTGGAGTGGCGACTGGTCGCCAGCGGTGGCGACTGGTCGCGAGCGATTCTGGGATCGGTCGCGATCGGTCGCGACCGATTGCAGTGCCGATCGGTCGCTACCGCTCGCGACCGAACAAAAATCGTATCCAATGATCTGGTCTGCCTTCCGAGAAGCTCTGCGGGAAGCCCCTGGGTCCGTCCAAGAGGCTTCCCTGCCATCTGAGAGTCATGACAGGGTGGAGCGACCTCTGCTGTCCCTCGGCTCGCGCTGGCGCCTGCACTGTCTGTCGAGATGTACCTGGACATCCCTGGATGTACTTCCTGGGCGCCTTCCTTGGAGTTGCCTTCCTGGGAAGCCCTCTCTGGATGTCCTTCCTGGATGTTTCTCAAGATTTATCTGAATGTCTTCCTTGGAGTTGCCTCGATGTCGGCTTATCTGCCTTGACCCCCGCAAGTCGAGTTGCGAGAAGCATCCCAGCCCTTAGAAAGAGAAGGCGCCCTAGGTGGCGCGCTGCCCACCACGCCCGCGCGCGCGCCCAGGGTTTCGGCGGCATCGCCCCCCCCGAGCTGGAGACGCCCGTGAGGCGTCCCGATGGCGGGGAGGGGCCTCCCCCCCTGGAGGTCGGCGGGGGATGGTCGTAGGCGAAGAACAATTCCGCAGCCGCGTAACGCGGGATTTTGCTCTTTGGTTTTCCTCCTCCTCGTCCTCCTCCTCCTCCTCCTCGTCGTCCTCCTCCTCCTCCTCCTCCTCCACCTGCCATTCTGCCTTTCCCGCCACAGCGGCGTTGCCCTCCTCCTCCTCCTCCTCCTCCTCCTCCTCCTCCTCCTCCTCCTCCTCCGTCTCTTCATCCTCGTCTTCGAGACTTTCTTCAGACAGCTAGGGACAGCGATGATTTGATGTTTACGAGAGGTCTCTTCGCCTATGATCCTAGTGTAGTGCCCCCCCGTGTGCGTCTAGCGTGTGTTGCATTTCGGGGGGGATGGCAAAGACATCCCAAGTGTACGATCGATGCAGCCTCTCAGGGGCCTCGGGAGGGCCGCGTGGGCTATGTGTCTCCGAGGCCGGGGAGTGGGGAGCCGCTGGCCATCCTTCGAGGCCCTGTAGCAGGCTCCCTCCCCAAAGCGCCTGCCTTTGCTGAGCACCTGACAGAGAGACTCGCAGGCCGTAGTCATTCAGGGACAAAAGAAAGTCGAAGCGCAGATCCGCTCTTCGAATAAGTATGCAGCTGTTCGAATGTTTCCGCGGTCCCCCCCTGGCACTGTCAATCTCATTGTCGCTCGACACGTGAAGGCGCATCGCTCGGATGAGACAGTTGGGACTTTAACGGGTGATGAATACAGGTACGCAGTTGCGAACAAAGCAGCTGGCGCACACGCCCCAAATAACACGCCGGCGTACACGCCTATTTTTTCCCTAGGATGCAGAGCTGGCCCGGAGCAGAGCACAGTTTCATCAAGTTTGCTGCAGCAGTGCTACCCTGTTTTCGGAATGAGGGAAGGTGACCCAGGCTCCCTCGATATAGGCCTCTCAGGACAGGCGCACGAGCAATTTCCATGACTGGCGTTACGGTCATGCCGGTTTCCAGTGCAAACAGTGTTTAGACCTTGCCTCGCCTGGGACCTCGCCGCTGACGGATGACTGTACGGGTCCCCGTCCTTTCCTCCTCAAGCTCCGCATGGGCTCCAAGGGTCACCAAGCTGTTGCGGTCCAGGGTTCGGTTGTCGGCGGTGGCTGTGAAATCCCTGGTGCCATTGCGAGCAGGCGGAATGTTCAGCAGCTGTTGTGCGTGAAGTGCGGGGGCGGGGTTGTCGGGGGCGCGGCTCGAAGTTGGCCCGCGCGTGCCTCCCCCCCCATTCGGACAGGACTCGAGATCCTTCAAGCGCATCGGCGTGCCCGAGGACCCAACCCGAGGCCTCGGTCCACCCTGGACAGGGCCACCCCGTTCTCGAGGGTCGAGGTGCGCCCCCTCCCCTAGCAGCGGGCCAGGGGAGTTTTGAGGGTCGGGCAGCTTTGTGATTCCCCAGCGGCGCAGGTAGGATCCGCGCCGTCGCAGGTGCCTCCAGCCGCTCGCCCACCCCAGGCCGCGCTGCCGTCCTACGGGGGCCGCATGGCGGCCCCGATGGCCCGCGCCGAGGCCGAGGAGGAGGACGGGCTGCAGGAGGGCACCATTCACTTCCACGCACCAGTGTGGGCAGCTTCCTTGCGGGGGCGTTCCCGAGGGCCGTGCTCGGTCGCCTGGACTTTTCTCTCCCAGCTTCCCGCCATGGCCACCGTTGGCGAGGGCGCCCAGGAGATCCTCGACCAGCTCTACGGCAACATTGGCCGCCTGACGAAGATCGAGACGGTGACCCTTGGCACCCAGGTGGCCCAGGTGCCTCTCGCCGCGCGCGACGCGGCCCCGAGGCAGATGAATGCCAGGCTCAACGACCTCGATACCAACAAGCGCGCGCTTTCCGAATATGGCACCTGAGCTGCTCCCCGCGTGTGCGCGGAGAAACGCATGCACGCGGTCGGGTCTACGGCATCTCTTGCTTCCTCGACTGGGATCTCGTCTGCTGGCCCCCAGACGTTTCGCCGTCGTCTCTCCGCTCCTCCCCGCTCCGATCGCGAACGTGATCAGCATTGCTCGTGGAAGGCATGGGTTGGCGACCGTGGAAGCCCGCGCGCGCAGCTAGGCGCCCGTGTTCCTGACGCGCAGCAGCCCAGCGCGCGTCGCCATCAAAGCGCAGCCTGGCCAAGAGCAACGCGATCACCTTCGCGAGCTCAAGTTCCTCGCCGCCGCAGGGGGGGGCGCCCCCGACCCCGCCGGGCAGAAGAATCCACTCCTGGCCGAACGCCGGGGCAGGCGCCAACCAGTCCGGCATCGCGCCCGAGCAGGCCACGTCCATCATCGCCAACGCCAGGAGCACCCAGGGGTCTCCCACGCCGACCAGCGCATGAACAGTTTCGACATCGAGCATTCCTGGCATGGGAATTCCGCGCGGTGCGTGCGCGCCCGTCTCTTGCCCCAGCTTTTCCTCGAGTGCTTCTGGGGCCTCCCCGCCCGGGGCCCCCGCGTCGGACGGGGCCCCCCAAGTCTCCGCCCCCTGCCGGGCCCGAGAAGTTCACGCGTGTTCCTCTTGGGCGCCCCCCCCTGCGCATGTGGAGAGGGCGTCCCAGTCTGGTTGCTCGGCGCGTTGTGTCTCAAATTGGAGGGCCCAAATTGTTCCCTGGCGTTGCCCAGCAACATAGCGCGTCCACTAGCGCATTCCCAGGGGCACAAGATCGCGCGCATCCAGGAAGCAAGGGGGTGCCCCAGGAGCGCAGCCCAGGAGCGGAGGCATCCAGATCGCGCGCATCCAGGAGCGCAGCCCGTATCTAGATTTCCAGAGAGCATGCCCCTGTTGTTGACCCATGATCAGGTGTCTCGTATTTCTTCGATCGCGCTTCCGGTGGCGCAGTTGTCCCCATCCACGTCTCGCCCCGCGCGTGGATTTCAAACGCCGCAGATGCATCGAGCTCGTTGGGCGACCTCAGTCCCGAACAATTGGTGGCGGTTGAGGCCCTCTCTCAGAACAGGAAAAAACACATAAACACAAAGGGTTTTATTGGTTTTACGCCGGAAGGGAGCGTCGTTGAGAGGGTACCTGGCACGGATGCGGGGATCGGTGTGGCGACGGTCTTTGGAGCTGGCGGTTTGCGCGGCAAGGGCGGGTAGCTGGTCGCATGTGTTCGGGGCGCGTGACGGGTGGAAAGACCGCTCACCAGCAACTGGCAGTCCTCTGCCCGCGGGCCAGAATAAATCGTCGCGCGTTCGCAACGGGGCGTGGGAAAGGGGCTTGGGAAGGGAGCGCGAGTCTCATTCCCAAAAAGTCCATTCGATAGGCAGCAAACAGTCCTTTTTCGATTCATCTGCCGCACGGCCAACCGAACGAACGAACAACTGTCTCGGCGCGCTTTGTTAACTTCGCTTGCGCGCATCCTGGCTTCCTTCCGTTGCTTCCTTCGCTTCTTTGTCGCCCTGCTTTTCTTTTTCCTTTTCCCCTGCTTTGCCTTGCCCCGCCCCCCCTTCCTTTCCAGCTCGGAGCTGTCGCCGCGCGCGAAGAGCGCAACCCAAAGGGCGTTGCTGGAATTCCTTTGTGTACCACGAAGTCTCGCGTAATTCCTTTGTGTACGGTCTGGTTAAACTGCCAACGCAGGGTGCACGCAAAGGAATTTCCTTTGTGTACGACCGTCTTCGCCGCCCCCACAAGAGCACGCGCGATTCCTTTGTGTAGACCTTGTTTTCCCCGCCTCGAGGAACGCGCGGGGCCTGGCGTTACAATCGCAAGGCCGCGGCGCCTGGCAGTGCGATGTAGTTGCGCCGGATGCCACGCCCAAAACGACCCTGCGTGGATATCGGCTCTTTTGCCGAAGTCGCGCTGGCAGCCGGCCAGCCACATCGCCGGCCCTGCATGCCCACGCGCGCTACTGCGTTTTGTTGCCGCCACGCGTGCTGTTGTCAACGGATGAACAAGCTAACGTTGCACGGTGGTTTGGCTGTGCCAAACCACCATGGAATGTGAGTTGGCAGCGGATTTGGGAATCTTGTCGCCGCCGACAGCCTTGCCACACCATGCGTGTCAACTGCATCCTAGAGCGCGGCCGTGCACAAACCCTGGTTCGGATCGCTGGGGATCCAGTCGCATGTGTGCACATGCGTTGCACCGTTGGTGGTGCCAAAACCCTTTGTGTGAAATTCCTTTGTGTGGTTCTTCCGGCTCCTACTCTCCAGATCTCTAGCGTTCATCTTGATTCTTGATCCCGCACTCGCTCTCAGCACAATGAGGCGTCAACGCGCGGCCCTCCGTCGCCCCCTGCTGCCCGCTCGCGCTGCAGCCAGTTCTGCGCTGGGAGATGTTCAACGTTCCTGCCCGAGGGTCGCGCCACTTCCAATCAGGAGGGGTGGCCATTCATTCGGGCAGCGACGCGGCCGTTCTTTCCCTTTTGTACTCTGTTGGCACCTGTGGATGCGAGCAGTCTGCTTGCACGCGCCCCGTCACTCATGGAATCGAAGTTTCCCGGAGGATGATAAGCATGTGTCGCTACAGTCGAATAGAAGCACGCATATCTACATCTGCACCAACGCACAGTTCTGTTCTCCCCGAGCTCCGCCCAACGCCCCTCGCCCCCGACCCGATCTCAAAAGTTGGCCAGCTTTCCGATCGCGCCCCCGCTTGCATCGCGTCTTCGCCCGGAGCGAAGACGGGCTGCTGGGCCCCTTCCCGGGTGCCCAAGCAGGAGCTCTTCGGGAGACTTGCAGGGGCTTTTGGAAACATTTGGCCCGCTCGACAGCAACCCCGCAATCGAGAGCGCGCAGGGCAAAGACGCCCCAACGCGAGTCAGCAAAAACATCATGTAGCATCGCATCGGGCAAGAGAGCTTGTCAGTGGAAGGGGGGGTCGTCTGGCGTCTCTCCGCGCTGCGCGGCGCGCTTCGCGGGCGAGCGCGGCTAGTTCGCAAGGCTGCCCGCGCCTGACCCGCCCTGTCCACCTTTCACTGCGGGCAGACAGGCTCGCGGCGAGACGCGCGAAGCTTTCGCCCCCACATGGGCGACTGATTCGCGAGGGCGGCCAGCAGGACATTCCCGAGCATGGGCGGCAGCCCGTCTCTGGCTAGCGCCAGCCAGAAGCCGTGACTAGATTGCGCAGATGCCAGGCTGCATGCATGGGGGCGACGAGATCGCCGACTGTCTCTTCCCGTGCAAGGCCATCGCTGGCCCAGACAGGTCGCCAATTTTCCGCCCGAGCGCAGGGGGCGAATTGCACATGGGTGTTCTGGAATCGGCTGAGGATCGACAACTGCTGCGAGGTTGTGCGCAACCCTGCCCAGGCGTTGCACGTTGGAAGTTGGAGCGTTTGAGGCTTCAGGAACTGATCTCTTGGACCGGGGGCTCGCGCCGCTGACCCGATGGGCTTCCGCGCTCCTACTGCGCGCGCGCGGGCGGGGGGGGCGGGCGGCAGTCGTCGATTCTATGTGCGGTCCCTACTCCGTTCTGATCGAGCCCTGGACCGATTGCGCTGGCTCCATTTGACACCGAGCCCCCCCCCCCCCCCACCCTCAGTTGCTCTTGACAAGCAGCTCTCCAGGATTTCTGCCCAGGTCGTCTTGGCGAACCAGCGTGGCTGCATTCTCGGGCGTTACTTATAACAACGCCTCATGGACTTCGAAAGCAGCGCGTAAACCTGGTGCGCCCAAGAAGGTCATGAGTTCGCGGGGCTGTTCCATGGTGAAGCAAGCCAGCTCGGCCTTCCCCAGTCCCCTCCATTGAATTTTCTTATCGATTCTCTCCTGCATGGGGCCCCCGTCCAATGTTCGCACGAGCGCCCAGGCCCCGTGCGCGAACGACATCATAGATGGGGGCTTCGTTTGGCCCCGCGGGCGCTCATTCCTGGCCTCTCGCGGAATCAAGCAAGGCGCGCCCACTTTCAGGCGCGTGCATGTAGACGTGGATTCCCGCAGGCTTGCGCCAGTTGGCAGCGTTCGCGGACGACGCCGGTGTCGCCGCTGCCAACATCTCCCAGATGTTGAAGGACATGTTGTCACCCTGGCAGAAGGCTGGTGCTGCTGGCGGGCCACGCAGTCACGTGCAAAAGTTTAGCGTTGCATTGCCTGGAGAGGTCAGCGTAGCGATCTGTAAGGGCCTGATGACTGCGATCGGACTCTGCACCGACGACCAAGCGTTCGAGGTCCTCGGGAAGTATATAGGAATTCTGCCGGGCCGGGATGGGCGCGAGTTTTCCCGGACCGCCCCGTCGATCGAGTGTGTCTCCAGAGGTCAGGGCGTCAAGAGTCTAGGGCTGATGCTTTGCAAATCCATGTTTTCATTCGACATGCTCTTCTTCTAGGTCCTCTCGCGCGCGATGCAGTTTTACTTTCCGACGTAGCTGACCTTCGCCGCTGTCAGGAAAGCGCAGCAGAACCTCGCAACGCGCCAGGCAACAGCATCTCGCACGGTACCCATCAAATCTCAAATCTTGGGGTCTTCCAGTGCAGGCCGGAACTTTCGACTCAGCTGCGCGCGCCGCTATGTTCCGCGCCGCCGCCACGTCTGAGGTCGACGGAGCAGATGACGCTCTCTGTGGCTGGAGGCATAGTCCAAGTTGTCCAATTTGGATATCCTCGCCCATGCTCCAACTCATAACCAAAAACAGTTTTCCGTGTCAGATCCCGACCATGCCGTCTTGTGGTTCCCCGAGGTCCCACAGTAAAAATGAGGCCGCCCTCGCTGCCCTCCTGCCGTCCCCCCATCCGCTCGGCCCTGCTGACTCGTTTTTGTGGGTTCGGCTCCCTCCCCGCATCAGCTTGAACCACCCTTTCTAGATCTGCAGCGCGTCGCCTCCCAATCCCGACCGCGCGTCGCCAATAGTGGTGTTCCTACAATATGCAATGTGCGGTGCACCACCCGACGATATCGCGGGGCGACAAAGCATTCCAGCTTGTTTTTGTCAGTAAGCCGATTCCGACAGCATGCCTCACATGATCATTTGTGGGTGCCCGTCCAAATCATGACGTTGCTGCCGGATCATCCTGGCCAGTTCCGCTTCTCTCGTGCTTCTCTGTTCCCTCTTCTGCTCGCCGTCATGAACTAATGTCGGTGTCATTTTTTTCTGACGATTTGATGCGTTGCCGACCATGCGTTGACATTGTGACCTTGTGCCGCCCCGAACGTGGAGCGAACCTGCTTCGCCAACATTGGCACGGCGCGAATGCGCCAACTCCACGGGCGAGCCTCGCCCGTTTTCTCCGTTGTGTTGCTGCCAGGTGGGTGGCTGGAGTTTGTGTACTCTTCTTCCCCCTCCATTACTGGTCCTTGGGCTGCCACCCTTAGTCGGAAGGGGGCTCTCTCATCGGACCACGGGTGCTGCGTTGCTCTGATTTGCTCCTTCTCTTCCTCCTGCTCTTCCAGCTCCTCTTCTTCCTCCTGCTCCGCCTCCTTCTCCTCATTCTCCTCCTCATCCTTCCTCCCTCTGTAGCGTCGCGGCCCCGCGCGACCCCCACGGCCCGGGCCGGGGGCTGTCGCACGCGGGCCGCGGGGGTGTAGTTACAGAAGGCCAGGGGACTGACAGCTCGTACCGTCGGGACCGCGAGCGCGTGGACACGGATCGGTTGGCCGCTCGTCAGGGGCTCCGACCACCCCCGCGGGCCGCCGAAGGGGGGGGGTCCAGCGGCACTGCGCCGCCGCGCGCCGGGCCCCGGGCCCCGTGGTCGGCCTGGACGGGTCGGCCCGAAGGTGCGGCTCGGCACGGGGACGACCAGGCGGGGCGAGGGCAAGTCCGGGGGGACAGAGGAGCTGTGAATAGAACCCGTGTAATACCCTCATATATACTCCTTATCCTCACCTCTCCTGCGCCTGGCCGTTTGGGGGAAAGAGGAGCGACACCAACACCACCAGGGGGCCAGCTCCAGCGAGGAGGTCCACGATGCCTTCCCGAGCTGGGGCCAGCGGACGTCTCGAGCGAGGGGGGGGGGGGCCACACCACCAGGGGGGCCCCCCCTGGCTTCTCGCGCTGGTGGTCCCTGGTGGTGTTGGGTTCGCTTTTCCTTGCTCTTAAACTCGTTCCAGGGCGTTCAGGAATGCTCTCAGAGCCTTCTGTGGTGCCCTGGATAGGCCGCTGGGCCCGATGCATACACCTGAATCGCCAGGAGGATGGGGAAATCTGACAGCAGGTGGAAGACGTTCAAGTTGCGAAAGCTTGTTGGGCGCCAGCTCTGGCACCAGGAGACTGACCTGACGAGAGCGGCGGGTCGAAATCAACGACAGCAACAGTTCGGAATCGAAGTCATTAAGCGTCAAGGCGATCGGCAGGACAATCGGCAACAAACGCAGGACTGAAAAGGAGCGCAAGGATGGTGACCTGCGGGGGCCCTAACCACTGCTGGTAGCGGCTCCAGGGGCTCGAAGGCTGTGAGCACCGAGGCCGAGCTGTCCCCGATGAGAGAAACGTATAATAAATAATTGCTCCCGGAGGCGAAAGAGGAGCTCACTAGGGCTCTGTGCCAGGACGCCAGTGTTTCCAGAAGGCCTTCAGGGCGTGAGGGCTGGATCGAGCAGCTCTTGGCGCAGGAGAGTGTCAGCGTCCCCCGTTTGCACGCCGTCTTGGGGTCCAAACGGTAAGCCCAAAGTGAGATCGAAGCGACGAACGATGAGGTTTGTCGAGGCCGTTGTTCGTTTTGCTTGCGTTTTGGTGCACGTTTACCGCATGAGCATACATGTTGCTGATTGCGTTGGCATGGCAAGCTCCGTTGCGAGAGCCCCAGACTGCCATGCCGGTGCTTTTCTTGTCGGGATTGTTGTGCACAACATGCCTGCCAACAGCGTCTGCAGAAAGCGCAACCCAGCAATTACACGCAGCTGGTCAGACCTACCCCCGCTGGTCGAGTTCGAGGTGGTTTTGAATTACAGCATGTTTAGTCGGATCCAGGATTGTCTTCTAGGGGCAATTCTCCCTGCGCTTGGTTTTCTAGTGCTCTTCGCCCGATGCATATCCATATGATTCGGGCTATTTGTGATGTCGCCGCCATTGGTCGTGACGATCATAGATTCGCTGAGTTCCGAGTGCCGAGTTCCGAGGGTGCCGAGTTTCGTAGATGTAACTCGGAGTGCCACGTCCAGAGGGTGCCGAACGTACCATGGATCCTTTCCCCAGGGGGCCTGGCAGATCGCGACACCACGAGTGACCCGTGATCTACGGAAAACGAGCGTCACCATCTTCTCTCCTCTCCTATCGCGTATAACTGGGGAGGGCGAGGACGACGGGGACGACGACGACGAGGACGAGGAGGAGAAACTGGGGAGGGCGAGGACGACGGGGACGACGACGACGAGGACGAGGAGGAGAGGAGGAGGAGGGGGCGGACGTGAGCGGCCGGAGCGGGGCGGGGTCCGGGCCGCGCGCCCCAGGGGAGGAGCGGGAGGAGTCGAGCAGCGGCGAGGCGTCCTGGCTTGCGTCTATAGCCCTGCCAAACCATGTTCTGAGAAGCCTTTTGTGTGGTTCCCTCGGAGTGCTCTTAGAACATGCCTGGCGGAGTCCTCCTTGTGCCAGCACATGGGGTTCCTGTTCTAAGAACAGTGTCTTTGTTCTCAGAACATCTTGGGGTTCCCTCGGAATGTTTTTAGAGCATGCCTGGCGGAGTCCTTCTTGTTCTAGCACGTGGGGTTCATGTTCTAAGAAAACAGTGTTTGTTGTTCTCAGAACATCTTGGGGTTCCAAGAAGAACACTTCGTGGCAGGACTATATAGGGATGCCTGGACGGTCCGTCCCTGCTCAGAGGAGGGGTGGGGAGAGCGGGGCAGGGCCCGGGCCGCGCGCGCCCCAGAGGAGCTTAAGGAGGAGCCCGGAGGCAGCGGGGGGCGCTCGAGCAAACGCGGGCGACGACGGCGGCGCGCGGCTGGAGCGGGGCGGGGGACCCGGGCCGCGCGCGCGCCCGCAGACCCCCGCCCGGTGCGGGGGCCATCGCCGCGGCCCTGCAGCTGGAGAAGCACAGGCGCCCCCTTCGCGGTCGGCGGCGGGGGCGGGCGGCGGCGCCCATAATGGTCCTTTTTGGGGCGCCAGCGTGGTGCGGGGGCGGAGGTGCTCCGTCTGTCTGTCGGGGGGGGGGTCGAGGGCCGCCAGGGCGGCCAGGGATGGGAGGGAGCGCGGAGTGAGCAAAAAAAAGCGTCGGAGCTCCGCGCCGGATGCCACCCGAACGGCGCTGGAGCCCCGTGGCGGCGCCCCCTGGCGCGCTCCGCGCGCAAGGGATGGGGGGGAGGTGCAGCGCCGATCCGAGAGGTGCTCGCGGAGCTTCGAGAGTTCTACTGCTGCGCGTGTGTGTGTGTGTGTGTGTGTGTTCTTCCTCCAGGCGGGCGGCCGCGGACGGCAACGACGCCGATTGCCCGGTGGAGGCAAGGATGCCGATGCCCTGAGGTGTTTCGTGATGGGGGGCGATAAGTGGGAGGTAGGATCGGGGCTTGCAGGACAGGGTACCAAAAGAGGGCCCGAAGCTGCAGGGAATGTGCCCCCCAAAGTTGGCAGCACCTGATAACGCTCCTTTCCCCTCGTCGCCACGGCTGGATTCGCTTCGAAATTCTGGTCAGTGCACTCCCAGAGTGGTTTCGGGAATAGCGGTATCGTCTTGTGTTGTGCCCCAAGTGGCGTCGGCGACAGCAACGGCGACGCGACACGGCAAGTGGGGAGCAGGTGGGCCTGGGTTCGATGAGGTCTCTTGAGGTTTCCCTCGACGCAGAGGTGGGAGGGAGGAGGCAGGCGAAGGAGGCGGCAGAATGAGAAGGAGTAGCAGCAGCGATAGGGGGAGGATGACGGAGGAGGACGGAACGGAGGAGGAAGACCAGCAGCATTAGGTAGGCATGTCGGCAGAAGGTTGGATGAGGCAGGTGAGGAGCAGGATGAGATTCATGATAATAAAGAGCTGAAGGGGGATGGGTGGAGGAGTAAGGGAGAAGCTGAGGAGGAGGAGGAGGAGGGGGGGTAGGAGGAGAAGCAGGAGCACGAGCACGAGCAGGAGCAGGGGGTGAGAATCTGGAGGAGGGGGGGCGGAGATGGGTGAGCAACGCGCCTTTGCTGCCCAGGGACCATGCAGGCAGCCAGCCCCCCCTGCCCCCCCGCCTGGTAGGTGACTCCTACTCCTGGCCGGGGTATCCTCACACCCGGAGGCGCCTCCGGAGGCGCCCCCGGGTGCCGGAGGCCCCCACTTGGGCCGGACGAAAGGGGGGGATTGGGAAAGGGGGGGTTACCAAATTGGCTGCATACAGCTGGTTTCGGCCCCACCGAGGGGCCCATTCCTCGATACATGGTCGCCTCCGGCGTTGGGAGGCGCCGGGAACATAAGCTACGCGTGAACTGATTCTCAAACCCCCCTTTGCTATTCCCCCCTTTCGCCCGGCCCGACCCACCCCAGTGGCCCGCAGAAGCCCAAGACGTCGGGGCTGGGACTGAAACGTACCATGGCGGCCTGTCCGCTGCCGCCCAGGAACCCTACAGTCAGTCCCAAGGATTCCTTCGAGAGCTTTCGCTGCCTCGATACGCCAGTTTGGAAAAGCAACACGCACCGTGCTGAAACCGTCCGTGTGACAATACGTTGCGTGTTGGCGTATTGGCCCACGTTTTGGTGGACGTGTCGCGCCGTACCGACGTTTTCGGTCTGCGTGTTGAGATCCGTGTCAACACGCTACGGGTTGCGTGTAGCGCATCGTGGCAGCCAAGTTCGGGGGGCGTTCCCTTTGGCACCGCCTCTGGCAGCGCCGCCTCCCGCAGCGGGAGGCAAGCGCACGGCTACGGGGACGCCGACGAGGCGCCGCGGAGTCCCACCTCGCGACCCGCGACCGCCCTGGCAGCGACAACGACGGCGACGACGACGACGACGACGATCATTACCACCACCACCACCACCACCACCACCACCACCACCACCACCACCAGCACCACCACCACCACGGTGACGGCGGCGACGCCGACGATCCTCGGATCGAGGATAGAGGTTGTTGTGCGTTGCTTGCCCTGTCCGGCCCCTCCAGGGCCCTCCGGGGCTGCGACGGCTGCGTCGACGGCGGCGACGAGGACGACGCCGTGGACGACGACGACGACCAGTTTGGGGCCCGTCTCGGGTTCTGAGACCCTCAGGAATCCACCCAGGGTGGGACACTGACACTGGGCACGATGGACACCACGAGTACCGCAATGGGGGACGTTGAGTTGCAACGATGTAGCGTACACCTTAGGCGATGCTTAAGAAAACTTAAGTTTTCGGCCAGAGTCTCGATTATTCTTAACGTTTCAATCTAAATCCTAAGTTTGTAATAGAAATGTTGGGTTTTTATTCAAGATCTGAGATTATGAATTTCTTAACCCATGATTTCTTAAGCATTTCGCAGGGTGTAGTTCGGCGTTGCGTTCGCTAGACGTTGCTCATGCAGGCAATTTCTCTCGCAGCTGCAGGGGGTGTTTCCGATAGCTTTTGTTGCGCGTCTCATATGGTCCACCGACTGGGGGCCCCACGAGTGGCACACGAGTGGACTTGGCACGCGAATGGCCCACTAATGAGCTTGACCGACTAATGAATGTGGCGCGCTAGTGGCTTGATGATCACGACGGTGATAATGATGATGGTGTTGATGAGGATGATGTTGATGATGATGTTGATCACGATCATGATTATGATTATGATTTATATGATGGTGATGATGATGATGATGATGATGGTGATGATGATGATGATGATGATGATGCTGATGCTGATTCTGATGCTGATGCTGATGCTGATGCCGATGCTGGTGGTGAAGATAATGACGACGATGATGACACTGATGATGATGCTGCTGCTGATGATGGTGGTGGTGCTGATGATGCTCCAGCTGCCAACTTTGTATTTCCAATGTGATGTCGCGATTGAGGAGCACAGCAGCAGTTCGTCCGGTGATACTTAGCGTGCCAGTAGCCGTGTCCACAGGTTCTGTGAGGCATTGTCCTTAACTACCTTTTTGGTTTTGGGGGACACCTTGGGGGACTCGTTGTGACCTCTGGCGCGCTGGAGCCGTCTCGGTGCTGCTGAATGGGGATCTCTGGAGCCGTCCTGGATACCTCTGGGCCAGCCTCTGGGCAGCCGATGTGCACCCGAAAGGGAAGCTGGGAGGAGGAGGAGGAGGAGGAGGAGTGACAGGAGGTGGAGGCGGAGCTGGCGTGCCCGGACTGCTTGTGAGATGCAACTGATTTGGTGGGCAGGGGTTCTATAGGCGAGCCGATCAGACATTCCTGAAGCGAACTTCGGCGGCACACGGTGGGTGTTCTCTCGTGAGGTGTGCTCATATCGTTTCTCTCCCTCCGTCATCCTCCTCTTCTAGGTGTGTTCCTCTCTGTCCTCCGCCTGCCACTCCACAGCCCTCCAGAGGCTCCCGATGATCTCTGGGTACCTCATTATCCATTCGTGCTTTTTGCTTCCCCTTCTTCTTGCCCTTCTCACCTTTCCTGGTCCTCCTCGTCCCCCCCTTTGCCGTCCTCCTCTTCGCGAGGAGCGTAAAACACGTTGTATTGAGGTGTGGCGGAGTCTATAAGCATCGCCCCAAGAAAGTTGCGTAGCGCATGGTTCACCTTGAACAGGGAAGCGTTTGTGCGACATAAGATATGCTCCTTCGAGTTCAGCTTCACTCGACTGCCCCCAGCTGTTAACATACGACTACGCTGCCACTGCCAACAATCTTAAGCCTGCCGCAGTCTGCATGTCTGTACCCATTATCTGCCGCGTTACGCATGTGAATCGAGGTGCGCGGAGTGAGCGCGTCAAACTTGCGTCAATGAGCACATACTAGCTACAGGGATTACGGGTACATGGCCGAATCCTATTCCGCCGCAGGCGGATGCCATGTTGTAGACTTCTATGCGAGAAGGGGGCCCCACGCTTACAGGGATGATCAACAAACATTGGAGCGCAATTGTATGGATCACCGCTGTTGCTGCTGCCGCTCCTCCTCTCCTCTCCTCTCCTCTCCTCATCTCGCGTTCTTCTCTTCCTCCCTACACCCTCCCCCATCTGGGGCTGTCCTCGGGAGTCGGCTGAGTCACTTTTAAAGGTTTCTAGTAGCTTTTTGGAGAAGCAGCACGGGGGAGGTTCAGCTACACCTATATGCAGGCCCCATGCCAGACGCTAGCTCCCGTTCCGTAGCGTCTTGGAGCGTGCCCGCATGTGGG
The DNA here is from genome assembly GCA_963575745.1 of Prorocentrum cordatum. Lineage (NCBI taxonomy): Eukaryota > Dinophyceae > Prorocentrales > Prorocentraceae > Prorocentrum > Prorocentrum cordatum. The sequence goes on from CAUYUJ010008891.1 coordinate 1,210,827, forward strand.
GGAAATCCTGCACAGGGAAAGAGAACAGGCGCTGGACAGTACACGCCCCGATCACATCTCACATCTCCACTCGGACGAGGAAGATGAGTGAAGGAGTGGCGGCTAGATTGGCCTTCCTCGGCGACACGTTCCTCCCTCCCTCCCTCCCTCTTCCTTCCTCTCGGGCGCGTATCCTCCGCACGACAGGGGCGGCTCCGTACACTGTGCGTGTCTCTGGGAGGTCGCTGGCTCGCCTTTGGGGGCGGTGTCGGTGCGCAGCTGCTCCTTGGCAAGGGGGAGGCGAGGGGAGAGGGAAGAGCAGAGTTACAGGATTGTTTGAAGGTTAAGCCCAAGGCCTCCCAGATGTGGTCCAAGCAGATGGGGCCGGAGGTTCGCACCGCATCGCCGATGCATCAGCGGTGCGGCTTCATGTGGAGCCCGATTTCCTCCATGCCGGCGTCGCCCCTTCAACACTGACGTCGCTGCTGCATCGCCAACGCATCGGTGGTGTATCGTTGATGCATCTGCGATGCGGCGCCATCCTCCTACCCTAGCTACTCTGACCCGATCTCGGAGGCCTCTGTACGCATAAACGTGCCTGAGGAGGCCAGCTTCTTTGCATGGCTTCCACTCACTGGACCTCACCTTGGGGCTTCGCTGGTGCCGAGACTGTGGAGGCTCTGGGGCCACCGGCAAGTTTCAAAAGCTCGCTGCGCAGGGAAGGAAAACCCAGACGGAAACGGGCCTGCAGACCCTCGCAAGCCCAGACGAGAAAAGGGATCCGTTTCAGGGTCGTTCGCAGAGTTCTGTGTGGTTCGAGGGGCGTCTGCGGAGTCCGTGGCGCGCCTGGCGGGTGGATGGCGGCGGAAGTGAAGGAGGAGGACAGCAGGGAGAGCAGGAGGAGACAGCGAGGAGGGGAGGAGGAGGAGGACAGGAGGAGGAGGAGGAGCGTTGTTCAGAGTAGAGGGGGGGAAGGGGCGTTGAGGGCACGAGGTGGAAGAAGGCACCACCTTCCGCCAAACGTCCCGGGAGTAGGAGCAGGAGTCGAAGCCAATTGTCCTAGACAGTGCAGTCAGCCAGCCCGACCAACTCAATCAGCAAACCAGGTCTACCAGCCACCCCACCAATCAGGCGACCCGCCAAACCCCGCCGCCTGCCCTTCGTCACCACTGAAGGGAGGGGGAGTGCTCCATACAGGCAACAGCTGAAACACTCGCCCTTCCTGGGCCTGGGCCCCCCTCCGGCGGCCCAGGGAGGCCAGATCGCACCCGGCCGTCGGGGACCGTGCTGTCCCGCCGGGGGCGCCCGAGATGGTGTGGGCTCTCGAGTGCGACACGGTCGTCACTGTTTGCTCTCTCCGCGCCCGGGCCCTCCACGGGAGAGCTCCCCCCCTCGAAGCCGTCGCCTTTTTCTCGGCACCGCGCAACGCTTCTCCGACGGCCGGGCGGCGCGGCCAGGGGAGGCCTAGGAATCGCCCGGCCACGCTTGAGGCCGCCCTGGGCCGGTGCAGGGAGCGCCCAGCCCTGTCGGGGCTCGAGCGGCGAGGCTCAAGGCAAGCGGGAGTCGGCCAGAGCGCGGGATCTTGCAGGATCCCGCAGGGCCATGGGCCGCACCGACCCAGGCCAGGCGCAGGATCCTGCAGCATCCTGCGGAGTCTTGCGGGATCCTGCAAAGCCTGGCTGGCCCACTCTTGCACGGACCCGCAACAGTGCGCCCCCGATCCTGGAGGTGTCTTCACTTTTGGGGGCGTCGCGCGAGGCTTCTCAGAGGGCCCGCGGCGGGACGGCCACGAGGGAGGCCAGAGAGATCGCGCAGCAGCGCCGGGGACTGCCCCCGGGCCTGTCCGGAGAAGCGCCTCCACTCTCGAATTGTGGTCGCTACTCTGCAGGGCCCGCGTGCGTCTTCGAGGGCCCGACGGGGCGGCCGGGGGAGGCGAGTCGCAGGCCAAATCGCCAGGCGTGTGGCCGAGGCATCCTCTCGGGCCGGAGCGGGAGTCGTGGCGGCGGGCGCCCGCCCCCGCGGCCCGGCCGCGGAGGAGGAGGGGGAGGAGGAGCACGAACGCTGCGAGCATCACGCTCAGAGTCTGGCCGAGGTAAACAGGAGGAGCGTCTTCCTCATCCTTGCTGCGGGCCCGTGCGCGCCGAGGCGTGCTCTGGCGCCTGCTTGGCCGGATGGTGCCGTCGGCAAAGGGTGGCGGGGCCTCTGATTCCCGACGAGTGTCTTCTCCGGACGGGGGCTCGACAGCTACTTCCCCCGTGGAGGGGGGGACGCTCGGGAAAGCAAGCTCATAAAAGAACAGCCCCCATCTCTGCAAGACTTTCTTCAGCCTTCCGGCCCCGCGTGCGGCTTCTTGGAGGGCCTGGCGGGACGGGCAGGGGAAGCCAGGCTGCACAGCGACAGGATGGGGCCGACCCTCGGCCCGTTCCGGGAAGCGCTGCCCTGCTCGAGGCGGTCGTCACCACGGAAGAGGGCACCGCGGGGCGGCCGCGGGCCGGATCTCCTCGAGACGGTCTCCACTCTTCGGAGCCTGCGCGGGCGGGGCTTCCTGTCAAGGGCGCGGCGGCGCGGCCAGGGCAGGCTGGATCCCACAGCGCTGCAGGGGGGGGCGCCCCCCCCCACCATGGCCCGGCACGCCCTCGGGACGCACCGCCGGTGCTTCGACGTGCCTGCTCTGCACGCCGTCGTGGTCCTCGGGCCTTCCCTGGTGGGGGTGCCTCCGGCCGGCAGTGGTCTCCCAGGCCTTCAGTGGCACCGTAACGGGTACTCATTGACGGGTACTTTGGAGAGTTGCCAGAAGTAGCCTTTTCAGGGCCTATTTCTGGCGTGGCAGCGTTGCCCACATCGGGGAGGATTGGGTTCGCAGGGATGTCCAAAGTACCCTGGGAGTCCCCTGTTAGGGGGGACCTGGCGGTGCCTCACGGCGAAGGAGGAAGGGGGGGGAGCAGACGAGGGGAGGAGGTGCGGCGGCAGGCGGGCGAGTGGGCGGAGGAGGGGGGAGCACGGCAGGCGGAATGGGAGGAGCAAGAGGGGTGATGTTGCAGAATGACGACCAGGATGAGAGGGAGGAGGAGGAGGAGGAGGAGGAGGAGGAGGAGGAGGAGGAGGCGGAGGAGGCGGATGAGGAGGAGCAGGAGGCAAGCAGAAGAAGGAGGAGGCGGACAACAATGACGACGAGAAGGCAGAGGAGGAGGGCGATGAAGAAGGAACGCCGGAGGAGGAATGATAATGAGAAGACTGCATGACGCTGCAAAGAGTACTGGTACCTGACCACAATGGGTTCTTATCTCCGTGCGGGGCGCTACAGGGCAATGCCTCGCTATTACAAGCTGAACTGTACAGGGGGGTGGTTCTGGCGATGATGGCTTGACCACTTCAGGGCAGTGGGGAACTGGGATCTCGTTGTTTTCGGCTTGGGTTTCGAGAGGTCCGCGGACACTATGGCAGCACAGGACGGACAATTTCGTGAGGCATCGGATCCGGTGCATTCGTCACTCCTCATCTTGCTGAGTCGACTTAGCTGTCCAGAAATGGTCAACCAAATGGTGGACAAACGGGCACAACATATTGCCATCGACGTTCCAACTTCCAATGCCCCCGTACCCGTGATCCAGTAATCCTATTTCCAAGTCCTAGCTCCGGCAGGCTGCGAAACCCACTTGGCCTGTGCAGCATCTTTGGGGAGTGGAAGTTCTAAGGCATCTCAATCCAAGCCCGTCCAACGTCTCCATATTTTCTCTGCGGCCCAAAATTCTGGCTCAGGGCTGTTGCCTGTTCTGTCCTGCTTCTCCTCTTGGCTGAACCGTAAGCTCAGGTTGCAGTCAATTGGTCTTTTGTTGGCTGCATGGATACCTTCGAGACAGGTGCTGAGTCTGATCAAGTGGGAGTGTACTGTTCGAGCCCCTATTCACTTGCCGACAGCTCTGACTTGGAATTGGACACCACGGATCGCACACCAAGCACATCCTCCCGCGGGTTCCCATGGAGATATTGCAAGTACAGAAACCGCGTGGCCTTACTAGGTTGTTGTTTGATGCTTCTATCCTCCAGCTGCCTGCGGCAAGTCACGCCAGCGTGCCAGCCCAGCATTCTGTGATGCAGCTATTCGAAGGGGCCCTGGAGGGCGTCACGTGTGACACTTCGTGTCTTCAGGCTTGAGGGAGTCGGTAATTGGACTATGAAGATGACTGGGATGATGATAATGATGGTGATGATGATGTTGATGACGAGATGCTGATGATGATGATGCCGATAATAAGAATGCTGATGATGATGCTGATGTTGGTGAATCCGATGACGATGATGCTGATGATGCGATGTTGCTGCCGATGGTACCGATGGTACCCATGACGATGACGATGACGGTGTTGATGATGCTCATGATAACGATGCCGATTAATATGTTGTTGATGGAGATGCTGGTGCGTCTGTTGATGATGGTGACGATGCCGATGAGGCGGACGAGGATCATGATATGGTTGAGGTTGAGAGTGGAGGAGGGGCATGGGGATGATTGGGATGATGACGATAACTAGTGATGATGATGATGATGAAGATGATGATGCAGATGCAGATGCAGATGCAGATGCTGCTGATGATGATGACGATGATGATTACGATGACGATGATGATGATGATGATGCTGATGATGATGATGATGATGCTGATGCTGATGATGACGATGACGATGATGCTGATGATGACGATGATGCTGATGATGATGATGATGATGATGATGCTGATGATGATGATGATGATGATGATGATGATGATGATGATGATGATGATGATGATGATGATGATGATGATTATGACGAGGAGGTGGAGGAAGAGGATCAGGATGAGGAGGCAGAGGAAGGTCGTCTTCACGATCCGAGGAGCTCGTATGGAACTCGATTGGGCCGCCTTGTAGCTGCCTCGACCTCCTGTAAGGCTTCGGATGGAGTCCCTTGGGGCCATCTTGGGGCCCTCTTACGCCGTTTTGGGTTTTCTTGGTTCTTCTTGGCCGCATGGTGGATGTCCTGGGACCGTCGTGGCGCAGTCTTGGTAAGACGAGGGGCGCTCTTGGTGCCCCACTGGGAGCCTCTTGAGCCGTGGTTGGGCCATCGTGGAGACGCCTTCTTGACCCATAGTTTCTTTTTGGATCGATGGATCGTGGCCTCGAGAGGTGGGGCGATGCACGCGCGGGTCCTCGGGCAGGAGGGAGAGTGGGGAGGGGGCCTCATTAGAATCCAGAAACCCTAACACGACAGCACTTGCCACCCTACCACACGTCAACTTACCAGGGGGCTCCGTTGCGGATTTGCGTGGCATGCGATGAGAGGAGTGAGGACAAGATGGGCATATGGAGCCAAAGAGGGTTTGGTCACTTCAGGCGCCATTATCCGAGAGCCAGAGTTCGGAGCCATCCCATCTCTTAACGGATCTGATTGCCAGACGTTCTTTGTTAGAAATTTCGAGCTAAATGGATGGATGGGCTCGTACGGGGACAGTACAACTCGCACACAAGTTGCAGTGCAGTGCAACCGATGGCGCGAACACCTTTACGTTTCCTTCCACCACGTTGAAATTTCAATTGGTAGCGATATGGGTTCATACCATTTTTACTCTGGACACTATACTTGGAGAAACAGCGATCAGGTAGCTAAATTGTACAATCGGCCTGCGCCGCATGCAGGTACTCAGGTTGGGCTCCAGTGTGATTCACTAATGTCCGGATGCACCGTGACTTTTGATTTGACCATTTGTTGTATTGGTGGCGTACAGACCAGTCGTGTTCCTCCAGCGTGGGTGCTCGTGGGTCGTCGGCCGATGGTTTGACATTTTCCGTCTTGATGGTTTATGGTCAAGAGTGGTGTCGCATTGCGGTCGAATGTTTGATTCTTGGTTTGGCCCAGGCAAGAGTGCGCGGCGAAGATTCCTTGTTTTCGTGTCCTATATGGTCGCTCTGTTCAATGTGGTGGCGTCATCAGAAAGAGCGTGTTGCTGCTGGGAGCCATCTGGCTGCAAGTGCGCACCCAGATAGGACGTTCATTTGAGAAGGGCTCGGCAGTAAGAGCCGGCACAGCCGAGTACCGCGCGCTTGAAGACAAGAGGGTGTTTGTCGCAACCAGGATTTGAGGTGGAGGCGTTCAATATGGACCACTCTGAGCTCAGAAGGGGCTCTGTTTTTTCGGACCGGTCCCCAGATTTACAGTGACAGTTCATAGCACAGACGGGTAAGTTTCCCAAGGGCACCCTTGCGTCCTTAAATTTGTTCGGCAGTGCGCCGCTAGAAACGCTTCAGCTTCGGCGTCTAGGGACCGTCAAAGGGCCTTGCGTCCCTACAGCGCGTCCTTACTACAGACTCTGACTGTAAGGTTCTGGCTCGGAGGACCCCTTTGTGCTCGCCGTGCCCAGAAGAGCCCCTCCGCTTCTGCGGTCCTCCCCTTATGGAAGAATGATGGCTGTGTACTAACCAAACGGCACCCGTGCTCATTTTGCTCCAGCCTCGTCGCCCTCCCCTCCTGACTCTTCCTTCGTCCGTACTTGACGAGTGCCCTCAGGCAGGCCTCGGTTGAGTGGCGCCTCCATGGGTGTTGTCCTATGGGGTCTCAGTGTGGCCAGTAGCGTCGCAGCTCGACCGTGGCCGAAGCTAACGAGAGTACCTCGGTAGGCCAAAGGCGTTTTTACCGAATGCTTCTGCCACGCCTGATGCTTGTCCAGCTGTTCGTGTCAAGGTGACGGGAGAAAGCATATCCCGAGCCTTGCGCACCGCTCATCGGGCGCGCTCGCTGCTCGACAGCTGGCCAAGGCGTTCGACAGCGTCCGCTGTGTGGCTTCGCCGCGCAGGTCCCGAGCAGGAACGCCTCGGGGTGCCACGCCACTGTGGCTCTCCCTGCCCGTCTGGGGAGGGAACGATGCCGACACCGCTGCCCGTGCGTTCGATAGCAAATCATGGGAGCCTGGTATGCCCGCTCAATTCCGTCTCTAGCGCCGACTAGCGCCAATTAGCGCCTTGGAGTCGATGAGGTAGCGCCGGTTTAGCGTCGGCTTGCGTCGATTAGCGTCGATTTAGCGTCGACTAGCGTCGATTCGCGTCGATTTAGCGTCGATTGGCGTCGGTTCGCAAGAGCCGACAAGATGGTATGGGAGGCTCTTATGAGTTGCCACCGAACGTACTTCGTCGCTCCGGCTGGATCCGCTCCGACATCCTGGTCAGGATTCGTGTCGCTCGCGGGGGCGCGAACATATTTCTGCAACTCGTGCGTCCGGCTCTGGGCCGGAGAGTTGCGCCTCAAGGAGGCGGCGCGCGGGCGCGAAGACGACCGCGCGTCGCGCACAGGGGGAGGCACGGTGCGCGACACGAGGTGACCCGGAGCACGCACCCCATGGGGCAGGTCAGGGAAGCAGCAGCGGCATCCGCACACGGCTGCCCCTCCCGGCTCGTCCCGCATGCCGGCGCGGCCCCCCCCCCCCCCTATCTGCATCGGGGCGCCGGCGGAAACCTTCGGCCGTTTCCTATCATCTTCGGGCTGCGGGGTGTCGCCGTGTCGGGGTGGGCGCCAGAGGGGCAGGAGGTCCTTGTGCGAACCCCGCTCTCGCGTGTCCGAGCGCCGCGGGCCGCTCTGGCCCGCTCGACCTGGAACTCTTCTGCGTCTGAGTGCCCCCCCCCGCTCTCTCCTCCCCCCTCGCGCGGCCGTTCCCTCCTTCCTTCCCCTCCTCTCGCATGTCAGGCAATTCGCTCTTCGGTGCTCCCGTTTAGCCTCACGCTGGTGCGGATTGCGTCCGCCTCGCCGCCGACGGAAAAAGTGTCCGAGCGCCGCTGTCTTTGTTTTTCAGGGGCAACGCTCATGGGAGATAGGCTCAGGGGGGACGCATCGTCCTCCAATCGCCCACTGATCGCCGACAGGGGCCCGATAGCACACTGCGCCATGGGACGTGCGGATTTGCTCCCCCGGGCCTGTCGCCGATGTCTCGGCGATGCATCTTCGATTCCTGCTCGATATTTACGCCTTGCGCCAGTCCCGCCATTTGACGCTTGGGGAGTCTGAGAAGTCGTGCCTGACCAGGTTTCGCCGCGACTCACTGTCCAACATGGGGGGACACGGGGAGGAGGAGGAGGAGGAGGAGGAGGAGGAGGAGGAGGAGGAGGAGGAGGAGGAGGAGGAGGAGGAGGAGGAGGAGGAGGAGGAGGAGGAGGAGGAGGAGGAGGGAGGAGGAGGAGGAGGAGGAGGAGGGAGGAGGAGGAGGAGGAGGAGGAGGAGGAGGAGAGGGGGCATCGTCAGATAATCTGCGAGGTGGCGCTTCTGGGAGAGCGCAAGCAGTATCAGTGAACACGCCGCCGTGTGGAGCCCATCAGCGCGCTACGGATGGAAGAAGCCTGGTCTTCGGGCAAACGCGAAGGAGAAGCACGTTGACTGGCTGCCCTTGGCTGTTGTTGCGCTGTCCTCCGCCTCCACCTCCTCCTCCTCCTCCTCATCCTCCTCCTCCTCCTCCTCCTCCTCCTCCTATGGCTTTTGCCGGCCACTGGGAACATGAGCTCTGGGGGCTCGGAGCTCGTCCCCGCGAGCGCGACGACCTTCTTCACGCAAAAGTAGAGAGGGAACGACTTGATTCTGAAATCCGCGTGGATTTCTTGGATCGGCGCTCAAACCCCATCCCTGGCGCGCGGTGCACCTCCCACAATAGAGAGGGGGATTCGAGGAACAGACAACTACGCAACCATCATCATTCGGAGGTCCGCGCGGTTCTCGGTCCGCGCGCTCCGCGGGACTTCCTATTGATCCGCACCGACTCTTGAGACGAGGGATGCTACACATTCCAAACGCATCCTGAGCCAACCGCATCATGGCATCATTTCTCGTCCTGTTTTCTTCTGGTGCCATTCGGCTGCTGGACGGACCTACGTTTGAGCCCGTTCCGCGGCCGAGTGGTCTCATTTCTCAATTCCCACCACCCTTTTTTGGGAGTGAGCCAATTCGGCTGCCCACTCGGCTGTCGAATGCGCTCAGAAGCTGAAGTGGCTCAAGGGAAACCCAAGGGTCTGGGAGCGGCCTTGCACATCCGACTGTGCAATCGCAAACCGACTTAGGGAAGACGTAGCTGCTGTAAGCGGCCCTTTTGCTCGTGTGGACGGCGGGGTCCCCGAATTTCCGGTTCCAGGTTCTGGGATAATGGCATGGTACATAATTTTGCAACGCAATTCGGCGTTCGGTCGGGTGTCTGGGATACCAGAAGGCAGGGAGTTTGCTATGAAGAGCATGGGTTGAGAGGTGGAGATGCAGAGTAGAGGATAGAGAGTGGAGAGGTGAAGGGTGGTGGTTGAGGGTCGAAATCGTACTTAGAGGGGTAGAGAGTACAGAGTAGTGGTAGGGATAGAGAGAGAAATGGAGAGTGAGAGTGAAAGCGAGAAAGAGAGAGAGAGAGAGAGAGAAATATCGAGATGGGGGACAAACCAATGGCGAGTAGAGGGTAGAAGTTGCGCCTCGCTCTCCACGAGGGCCTCTCCCACCGCCATCGCGCTGCATTTGCATTCCACGCTCGAACCACTGAGCTGGGCTTTTTTTCTGGTGCGAGATGTTAACCTTGCAGCCTTGGGTTGACTTGCCAGTGCTGTTGCGTCCCGTTGTCTATGTCCGAGATGGTTTCCCGACGCTGCCACAGCTCAATGATGCCCGACCCCATGCCTCGTGTCGGAGGCGCGCCTGTCGGGACCAGCCTTCCCGCCAGCCTTTTCAGAAGCCGTCCCGCCTTCTCAGGAGCCGTCTGTGGCTTCGAAGGACGGTCAGAAGGCCACTCAGATAGCGGGAGGGCTTCTGATAAGCCTCGCCCGTCTTCTGAGAAGGCCGACCTCGTCTGCCTTCCCTCTGGGCGCATCGCTGATCGTAGCTTTCCACCACACTTGTTGCAGACTACCGCCGTTGGGATATTTGTTTCGCAGCGTGGGTGTCCCCGAGGTCGAAGGCGCCCCGAGCCCGAGGACCGCCAGCAACAAGTCCAGCGTGTGTATTTGACGACGCGAGGGGATCTTTCTGTAGCACATCACGGGAGCCTTGTGTTCAGGAGGGGAAAGACAGACACAATGAATCGTCGATTCTCCAGAGAAAAATTGAAAAATATGGGAAGTGGGGGGGGGAAGGCACAATTCCAGAAAGCATGGGAAAATATGGAATGTCTGTTATTTGTGTGTGTATGTATTTCTGTGTTTGTGGGCCCCCTCAATCATGGGAGCCTTGTGCGTCCTCGAGATTCCGATTTTACAGTGCACTAGCGTCTGGTAGCCGATGAGAGAAAGTGCCGATGCAGTGTCGACCAGCGTCGGCCAGCGTCGATTTGGCGTCGCGACTAGCGTCGACAAGCGTCGGCTGTCGTCGGCAAGGAAGGCTTCCATGAGTCGAGGGGGGGAGAGCCGAGGATTGAAGGAGGAGGGAAGTTCGGCTCGGCTCGGCCATCTTTGCAAGTGCACGCAAAGCGAGCACGAGCTAGGGAAGCGCCACTTCCACAATCATAGAAGCGACGTCCCGTGGAGGGAGAAGTCAGGAGGGGCGAGGTGACGGAAGGGAAGAGGGGCGGAGGGGAGAACAGGGATTGCAGTGCGCGTCGCCAGGAAAGCGTCGCAAGATGGCAGGAAGGCTTCCGTGAGTAGCCGCCGAAGGGTCCGGGCTTGATGCCGTCTTCGCCATCGTGGCGGGCGCCCTCTCGAGCGCTGGCCCGGCGGAAACCGCCCCCATCGCGCCCGCAGGCCGGGAAGGGAGCACAAGGTCCCTTGGCCGCGTTCCTCTCGGTGCGCCCCGCCCGCCGGGAGACCGCGCGAGGAGGGGAGCTCGGGGCAGTCCAAGGGGGGGGTCATGACTCGCGGCTGTGTTGCATCCTCCGGCGCGTATCGGTAGTTCCCCGTGCCAGACCTGCTGGCTTCTGCGCGCATGCCTCGGCGATCGCAGCGCTCCCCAGCCTTGACTTGCCTACCCCGATCAAGCGTCACCGTTACACGGGCGCCACCCCCCATGGGTAACGACCGTAACCAGAAATACGAATAATGATCAGAACATTTAAACATCACATGAGGGATGATGATAACAATGTTAACCAGCATCAGTCCCAAACAGTGTGTTTCTAGCATTCCTGGTGCGCAATCGATGTGCAGCAATCGATGTTGTGCAATACACTGTGGTGCAAGCTATTTCGTGCAATATTTATTTGGCAATCTATGTGGTGTTATCTACGAAATTCGAAATATGTGGTGCAGCAAATTTGGTGCACTTCATTTGGTGAGCACCTTCTGCTGTGCAATCGACGTGGCGCAAAATAAGTGATGCAATACATGTTGTGCTATCTATGCAATGCAATATGTGTGGTGCAGTCTCTGTGGTGCAATCTACGCGGTGCAAGCTATCTGGTGCAACCTAGATTGTGCCATTTACGTGGTGCAATCTATGTTGCGCAATTCATTGTGATGCAATCCATGCGGTGCAGACGGCGACGGGGCGGCGACAGCGACAACATAGCTGCCAGACCAGCGGTCAGAGACGACGGGCGGCGACGGGTCGGCGACGGCGACGACACAGCCACTAGACCGGCAATTAGGCCCAGACGACGGGCGTCGACGAGGCAGCGATGGGGCGGCGACGGCGACGACACAGCCGCCAAACAAAGCAATCGGGCCCAGTTCTTCGGAGCAAGAGAGAGCTCCGGAGGGCAAGCACCGTGTTGGGGAACAGGGGCCCTGGATCTCCTGGGCCCCCTCTCCTCCTTTGCCTCGGCTCCCTGGCCCCCCCCCCCCCCGTCCGCGCACACACCTCCGGCTATGACGTCCGAGCCCCCCTCTCGGACCATCCCATCCTGGACGCCTTCGCCGCGAGGGAGCACGGGTCACGCACAGCCAGGGGCAACACCCGGGGGCGGGGAGGGGCTCGGGGGAGGCTCGAGGCTCGAGGCTCGAGGCCCTCGGACGTTCTCCGTGGGTTCTCTGCAGGCTTTCCCGAGCACCGGGGCCAGTCGATGTCAATGGTGGATGTGCTCCCGGAGGAGCGCGTCGACACCTGGCCGCCCACCGATCGCAGGTATGGGGCGCCCGAGAGCCCGCCGCGTCCGGGAGTGTGCGGGCTTGGTATGTCGGGGGCACATCGCCGATGCATCGGCCATGCATCGCCGAGTCGGGTCCATATTTTCCCTCCCTGAGCCCACACCCCCTCGCGGCGTGAGGACATCGCGACGCACAGTCTGCTGCCATGTTCGGCCTCGGGAGGTCCTCGCTGGGCGCCTGGACCGTCCGCAACCGACCGCGACTGGCCCTGCTGGGGAGTAGGACGAGACTTCCAGGGGTCCACGTTGTGAAAAAAGAAGACCTCGGCGTTCCGAAATATGAGCCCTCTCACGTACATTGAAGACGCTGGACTAAGGATCCGTTCCGCTTCGGAATAGGCTCGCTGTTTCTTAGGTGCGGCCATGGCTGTTATTCTAGCACTCCTCGCGCAACAATGCGATCCTGGGGCAAGAATTAGACTTTGATTCCTTGCGTCTCGTTCCTTATGGTAATAGTTTGACTGTGCAGCCCCATGTGGCCGTATGCAGTCTCGAGTCTGGGGTGGCTCGAGTGTCTTGCAAGAAACGGGCTCTTCAGATATTACCCGCGCACCTTCAGATGGACGGAAGCACGCTTCCTACGGCTCTATTGTGTCCTCCAATGTTGCTTTCAGGGGTGTGTGTTGATGATCGGGCTGCATTCGAGAAACCTTCTGAATGCAACACGATGAAGACAAGCTTTCTTGCCTAGATCCCAGAAGTTCGATGTTGCACGGTGCAAAACAGTTGGACAGTGGGCGAATTGTGGATAGTCCTCTCATGCGCTCTTCACATGTCACTGCCCTGCAACTATGATCTTGATGAGTTTGGTCTTTTGGGACTGATGTTTTCCCTTGCACGACTGCCCGCACTCATTACCAGACATTCGCGTACCAGCACACATAGGGGGGTAGCATGATCATTTGCCTTGAAGGTGTTGGTTTTGTTATTGTGAGTCCCATCCGTCATCCATTTTATTTGTGCATCCGCATACCAATACCCTGTCAGACGCCCATGGGCAAGATCGCCGTGGTCTCACTCGTGGGCGCGGGCGCTGTGGGCTGCTACCGAGGCCGCTCTCTGCCGCACCCGCCATTCTACACCAATTGTCACGGTGGTCAGTCATCGTGGCTCCCTTATCTTCCCATCTACTGCTGCAGGTTTCGTAGGCATGTAAATGATTCGTGATTTGGCTAAGCTCTGTACGACAGGACGGGCTCCTTTCCTGGAGTAGCACCTTGCTGACGCACGAGTGCTTGCTTTCCCATCCAGGGTGGCCAGCGCGCTGCCACTTGGCAGCAGCGGGTAGAGATTCGGCATGTTACTCGGCCACTTTTGTAGGGCTATCGAAAACGAGGCCGGAGATGAAGCGCAGCTATGCAACGCAATCGTTAAGAGGCAGCTTTTCTTATAGATTTCGGCGATTTTATTTGCTTGGAGGGTGAGGGGGTTCGGGGGCAAGGCCCAGAAGGAAGTTTTGCTTCACGCAGGTTGAGTCTCTGTTCACGTCTTCTTCGGCCACGCGTTGTTTCCAAAGGCGGCGGAGGAGTCGGAGGGGGAGATGCGACACCAACACGACCAGGGGGGCCACCTCCAGCGAAAAGGTCCACGATGTCCCCGAGCTGTAGGTTGGGGCTGTCTCGAGCGAGAAGGGGGGACCACACCACCATGGACACCCCTCTTGTTCCTCGCATGTTGGTGTCGCCATTCCTTATTCCTACAGGAGGAGGGGTGGGCGGGAAATGCCATGCAAGCGAAATTGTTCGAGTCTGAAGAAAACCAGCCTCAGACCAGGCTGTCTACCTCTAGCGGGCAGGATGTACGCCACGCCATTTGCGCAGAGTGCAGCGTCAGGTCCGCGAGCGAGTGCCACTCCTTCCGCTGCCTTCCTCCGTGGACCGGGCCAGCAGCGCAGACAGCCGCTCTCGGACCGATCACCGCTGCAGCCAGGCAGCCGCGCGAAGCAGCCGTGCTCAGCCCGGGTTCGCGGCATCGTGGACCACCACCCACCAGGCCACCCCTAACCCAAACCCGAAGGCTTCAAATGGGCCTCCACTTCCAGTGGGGCGGGGTCGGGGATAATCGAGAAAACACATATGGAACCAGTACCCCCCCCCCAACCCGAAGTTCGGGTCTTCGGGTTGGGTTGCGGTGGTCTGGTAGGTCGTCAGGGAATGTTCCCAATTGAGTTAGGGGTGCTCCAGGGAAGGCGTCGCCCTCGATGGTTGCAGCAGTTGACGCTCTCTTCCCCGCCAGAAGGCCGGTGGCAGCGAGCGGGAGCAGATCGAGGGAGGCTCCGCCGGCGGAGGCTGGGGGAAGGAAAAGCCACGCTCCCAGGAGATGACATCTGTAGTTTGGGATCCCCCAGAATCAAATTTTAATATGTGTATATATAAATATATACATATACACAAAAAGATCTGTTTTAGGGGATCCAGGTTTCTGGAACCGGCCACGTGGTTTCTCTCTCTCTCTCTCTCTCTCTCTCTCTCCCTCTGTATGTCGCTGTCCCTCCTCGCCCCTGCCACCAGCACCCGACACAGGCTGCAACGCAGGATGCACCGACTCGTCCAGTGCACCTCGCTGTTCCCCAGCCGTGTGTCGATGCAGCGCCGGGCCAAGGCCAGGGGCACACACCAACCCCCCCTCGCCCCCGACCGCTCCATAAATATGCGCGAAGATGCCGCTGGCAGTGTCGATATCAGGAAACCACTGATGTGATGGTCTCTTCTCGGGCCGCGGTCCACCAACATATGTTCACCTGTCCTCCTTGCACTGCTTCCTGCAACTCCCCCCGGCACCGCTATAATCTTCTAGACGTCAACCACGTGATAACACATCAAGGCACGGGTGCTTTCGGATCTCTCCTGGGGGGCCCGTTGTCCCGAGCTGTTCCGTCAACGGTCTCGTGGCCCTGGACGCCAGAATCGGCGAACAAGCTGCTGCCTTGAAGTTTCAACTCCGAGGCCGTAGGGGGTCTGGGCCCCCCCCCAAGCCCCCGACGGCCTCTCCAGGGGCGGGCTCTGGCTGGAATCGCGAGGGGAACTCAGCCGTGGCGACGAGGAGGTTGCCCGAGACGCTGAGTCGGCAGGACGCATCCAGAAATGTCTTGCTTGCATGGTCATCATCATCGTCGTCATCATCATCATTATCATCATGATCATCATAATCACCATCACTATCATCAGCAGCATCATCATCATCTTTACCGCCATCATCCTCATCATCATGCTCACCATCATCATAACAATCATCATCATCATCATCATCATCATCATCATCATCATCATCATCATCATCATCATCATCGTCATCATCATCATCAGCACCATCAGCACCATCATCATTGTAAACATCACCATCATCAACATCAGCATCGTCATCTTCAACATCAGCATCATCATAACAAAGATAATTATCAGGATCATCGTCATCACCATCATCAGCATCAACATCAGCATTATCACCATTATCGCCATCATCATCAGCATCGTCATCATCATCATTGTCATCATCATCAGCAGCAGCATCGTTATCAGCATCATCATCATCATCATCATCATCATCACCATCATCCCGCCCCCTCCTCCCCCCCTTCTCCTGGCCCTCCTCCTTCTCCTCCTCCTCCTTCTCCTCCTCCTCCTCATCCTCTCCCTCCCCCCTCTTCCTCCTCCTCCAGTCCCGTTCCTTATAAGTATCATCTCCCTGTCGCACCCCGGGGCTAGTTTTTAGGGCGGGCTGGGCGTTATGACTCTGAAGCTTGAAATTTGGCAACAGTTTCACAGATGGAGGGCGGATGGTTTTCGAACTGTGGCTCTCGCCTTGGCGCCGCGCACATTTGCCCTGACATATTGAAAAGTTTTACGGGTTGAGGATAACCCGTATTCAAACTGTTGTTCTCGCATTAGCGCCGCGCACACTTGCCCTAACACATTGCAGAAGTTGTGCGGGTTGAGGATGGCCTTTTTTCAAAAGTTTGTTCTCGCCTTAGCGCCGCGCACACTTTCTTAATCATTGGCAAGAGTTTCACGGGTTGAAGATAACCCGTTTTCAAAATGTGGTTCTCGCCTTATCGCCGCGCACATTCGTTGTAAAAGTTTACCAGACGTTTACGGTTTGAGGGCGGTTCTTTTTTCAATGTGGTTCTCGCCTTCGCAGCGCCGCGCACGTTCGCTCATACAATTTGCAAGAGTTTTCACGGATTCTCACGTTCAACGTACCAGAAATTGCGGTTTGGACGGATTTCCGATTTCGCGGGTGGAACAATTACGTTGATTCGCGGTGTTGAAATCCCAAGGATGGTTATCTGGCATGATCCAGGATCGTCAAGACGCAACAGTCGGTTTGATCATTGGCGTTGGAATCCCGAGAACAATGTTTTGGCATGCTTCCAGGTCTTCAAACTGATGTCTTCCAACAAGGCAGATCCTTCAATGGGAATGAACCGTTGTAGGGGCCTATGAAGAGGGAGCTTGGAGGGAGGGTGTATTCCAACATCGGTGATGGCTCGTGGGTTTACACTGGTCCTCGTCCTCCTCCTCTTCCTCGTCCTCCTCCTCCTTCTCCTCCTCCTCCTCCTCCTCCTCCTCCTCCAAGCCATCCTCGATCCTCGACGGTGCGGGCTCTGCCCGCGGGCGGAGCCCCACCAGTTCGAAGGCCGCCCGCAAGCAGCAGTATGCGGGTCCCCCGCAGGCCTCGGGGCCAGTTTCGGTGTGAGGTGGGCAGCTCCCGTGGCACTCTCCGCACACTGCTCCACTGCCCCTCGCTGGAGAGAGCACGCGCCAGCCTACGAGGCAGAGCCGAGGCAGCCCAGAAATCCAAGGGAGGTCGGCCGCGAGGACGCGAAGCCTCCGAGAGGCCAACAAATAGAGGGGGGGAAACTACCAGAGGCCTCGCCCCTGCTGGGTCGGTCGCGCACTGTAGTTTGGTGTAGCCCTTCCTGAGACGGGGCGCAAACTCGAGTATAGGCTGGGAGGGACAAGAGCAGCACTGACGGGACACGGCATCCGTAGCCAGCTCTCCCCACAGCCCCCTCGAACCTCCGCCCTCCCTTCCCACAGACAGGGCACGCCACGCGCGAAGCCCAGCGGCGAACAAACTCCCTCTCCCGGAGAGGGTCGCAGGAGGGCTGGGTGAGACAACGGGGGCTCTCCCGTCGGGCCCTTCGCCGCTCAAAATCTGTCCCTGGACCTGTTCTCCTGACGCGACGCGGATCCAGCCGTCGCGGCGAGGGGCTTCGGGGAGGCCCAGAGTGGGCACAAGACGCCAGGGAGGGCCGCCGTTGTCTCTCGGCTGTCCCCGTTTCCTGGGCTTCTTTTCGCAAGAGGCAGAGGTCGAGCACGCTCAGCCCAGGGCGTGTGTGGGAGGAAGACGGCTCGCAGGCGATTTATCACCCCCAGCCCGGGTTTTTGTCCACAAGAAGTCAAGTCGCTCAGAAAGTCAGGGCATGTCTAAGATACACCCCAGGTTGGCCATTTGGACGCACGCCTATCGAGAATAGATGCCCCCCCTTCGCACATCCACGAGTTGGGCCCAAAATGCTCGGTCCGGTCGAAACCCCGATGGAGTCGGGAGAGGGATCGACGGTCAATGGCGGCCTGTCCCCGCGCCCTGTCGAGCTCGCCCCTCAGGTGGATGGGCGCGCCCACGGCGCGCCGCAGCGGGCGGGCCGCGATGTTCCCTCCCCCCCCCGCTGGCTCGCAGTTGCATGCTACAGTGCGACCTACCCTACGAGGCAGGGCAAGGTCCCGTAGAAGCACGAAGCCCGGTCCGATACAGGACGCGGAGTGAACCGATTACACGAATCTGCTGCTGCTGATCCCTCCATGGTTGGGCATCGAAGGAAAAGGGGGGGGGAGCAAGGCAGGGGGGCGGGAGGGAGGGAGGGAGGACTGGGGGGGGGGGGAGTCGAACTGCCAGTCTGCCCCATGTCGTGCGAGGCCTGCCTCGGCCGCGCCTCGGCGGGGCAGGAATGTCACCACCCACCACACCACCCCAACCCAACCCGGAGGCTTCAATCTGCCCTCCCCTTCCAGTGGGGGGGGGGATCGGGGAACCAGCCCCCCCCCCAAGCCGAAATTCGGGTCTTCGGGTCAGGCTGGGGTGGTCTGGCAGGTGGTCGAAGGGGAGGAGGAGGAGGAGGACGAGGAGGAGGAGGAGGAGGAGAGAGGAGGAGGAGGAGGAGGAGGAGGAGGAGGAGGAGGAGGAGAGGAGGAGGAGGAGGAGGAAGGAGGAGGAGGAGGAGAGGAGGAGGAGGAGGAGGAGGAGGAGGAGGAGGAGGAGGACCCCCGCGGCCGCACACGGCCCCGGCACGCCGCACCCGCCGCCCCCTCGGTGTGCGGGCGGCGCGTGCCGCACCCCTGCAGGGCGCGCGCCGCAGGCCCGATGGGGGCCCATTGCCAGGCCGCCGCCCTGCAGGGGGCCCTCCCGCCCTCCTCCCCCTCCTCCTCATCCTCCTCCTTCCTCCGCCTCCGCCTCCTCCTCCTCCTCCTCCTCCTCCTCCTCCTCCTCCTCCTCGCTCCACCTCCTCGCTCCTCCTCCTCGCTCCGCCTCCGCCTCCTCCTGCGCCTCCGCCTCCGCCTCCTGCGCGGGCGGCGATCTCCGCGAGGGGCCCGGGGGCCCCATGCTGAGGGGCCCCAGCTCGGAGAGGAGCCAGAATCACCGAGCGCGTTTTGCTACTCGCAGAGTGCCCACTCGCAAACGTCAGGACAGCAACAGATCGTCCTATACTCGGAGGTGGATAGACCTCCTACCCTGCCACGCCGATTAGCGAATTGGCCGTTTTCGGTTCGCGAGAGGGCGTCGCGGCCGTCATTTTTGCGGGTCCAGGTCCGTCGGTTTCGGTCCCAGGCCGTTTTCACTAAGGGGAGGTTTATTACAGGTAGCTTTGCCCACCGCCGATATACGGAATGGATCGTGAATCCCCCGCGGCGGATCCAGGCCGTTTGCGAGTAGTTACCTCGCGAGTCGTGGAACGCGCCTGTCTACAGAAGGGGTCGAAGAAGAAAACACCGCCATAAACCGCCGGGTGGTCCAGCACGGACCCAAGAACTCCGCGCGGAGCGCCAGAAGTATATGCTTATGGCGTTGTTGCTTCCTCTAAAGAGGGGAGACGAACGAGAGCAGCAGTGCAGGATGAGAGGCGCTCTCAATTCGTGACGCCTCGCGAATCCCCACCACCCCATCCAGCAACGGTGCCCATGCGAGCTGTCTGAAGGAGGGGCGTGAGACGAAGACAATATGATATCGTAGAAAATCACGACAAGAGCCCTAAACACCATCTTGCGGCTGTATTTTTCCAGCCGGATCAACTTGCGAGGGTTTCGGGCCCGAGAGAAGTGCGGCGCCAGGATCTCAGGGTCCTCCGATCCTCCTCCGATCCACCTTTCTTTTCAGTATTGTTTAACCGACCCATTCCCATCCCTATCCAGACACCCACCGTCTCAGCACCCGAGTTGGGGAAAAAACACATCGAAACACGATGGAGACGGCCTACAGTCCCATCTAGGGGGGCAACTCGGCCAGTGGGTTCAAGGCCATGCCGATGGGGATCGGTGTCGGACGAACGATGCTCAGATCATCCACCGAATCACCCTCTCCTTCGGTAGGAACACATGGGAGCTTGGTATACATTTTGGATTCCGCCTTCAGCACTGATTAGCGTCGACTCGCAAAAGCCGACAAGCTGGAAATGTGAGGCTCCCGTGAGTTGCCACCGATCGGGCAGTGGCGAAGCCTCCTGGCTCGCCTATAGCCCTACCAAACAATGTTCTCAGAACCTTTTGTGGTTCCCACGAAATGTTCTTAGAACATGTTTTGCCCGGACTCTCTTGTTTGAACACATCGGGTCTACGTTCTAAGAACATTGTTTGTGCTATTGGAACATTTTTGGGTTCTAGGAACATGTCGTGGTAGGACTACATATAGGAATGCCGGGACGGTCGGTCCCTGCTCAAACCGAACTCTCCCCCTCGCTGGAGAGAGCCGCGCGCCGGTGCCAGCGGCGGCGTGACAGAGCCACGGAGGACGACGCCTCCGACTCAGACGTGCAGGGGAGGAGCGAGGAGGAGGAGGAGGAGCGAGGAGCGAGGAGCGAGGAGGAGGAGGAGGAGGAGGAGGAGGAGGAGGAGGAGGAGGAGCGAGGAGGAGGAGGAGGAGCGAGGAGGAGGAGCAAGGAGGAGGAGCGAGGAGCAAGGAGGAGGAGGAGGAGGAGGAGCGAGGAGCGAGGAGCGAGGAGCGAGGAGCGAGGAGCGAGGAGCGGGCGCAGGGGGAGGCCGTGCGCGGGGGCCGGCCTCGCGGCGGCTTCGGCGGGGGCGCCGAGCCAGTCTGTGGTCCTGCCTCTCCTGCTTCCCCCTGGCGCGGGCGTTCCGATCCCTTCCCCTCCCAGGCCATGCCAGGCCAGCCCATCCCAGTCCAGTCCATGGAGTTCCATTGGAGTCCGATCCATTCGATTCCGTTCCGTCCCACTCCATTCCATTGAGCTCCATTCCCTCGAAGTCCATTCCGTCCCGTTCCGTTCCGCTCCGTTCCTCGCTCGGAATGACGCCCCGCGCCAGCCTGCCGAGCGGCGCCGCAGAAGGGGGACGAGGAGCCCGCGGCCGCGGCCGCGCCGGGGCAGGAGCGCCCCCGCGCCCCGCGCGCCTCGCGCGGGGGTCCGTCGGGAGCGGCCTGGGAACTCGGAGAGGGTCAAGAATCGAGGGTCGAGGAGGCTCGAGGAGGGTCGAGGAGGGTCGAGGGTCGAGGAGGGTCCAGGATCGAGCGCGCACACCACGGTCGCGCGCCGGCGGGTGGGCACAAGGGGTGGGTGTGCGTTCAGTGTTTCGACCTTCTTTTCCGACTTGCGGAAGGCCCTGAGGGTCGAGGCGGGCAGAGGCTCGGGGAGGACGACAAAGGTCAGGCGAGGACAAGGTACCCATACCGCTACCCTTCCCTCAGTTTCCCCTCTTTGGGCCTCCAGGGAGGCCCTCGTCGCCACAGCTGGATTCGCTTCGACATTCTTCTCAGAACGTACCCCGGGAGAGGTCTGGGGAGTAGCGGTATCGGTACGTCTTCGGTTGGGAGATTCAAGAGATCTCGGGCGACGGAACCTATTCAGATCCACTGCTCCCTGGCCGGGTCCGTCCTGGGCCCAAGAGCTGTGCACACGCGCTCCTGGCCAAGCCACGCGATCGTGGCGTATGCACCGCTGCTGGGCTCAGGGTTGACCTGGCCATGGAGCAGCGGATGTGTGCAGATCTCGTCGCCCAAACATCGAGGGCCGAGGGAGAGGCTGCGGACGCTCTCGAGCATGTTCGGGCGGGCCAGGACGAGGACAAATCCGCCCCAGGGAGTGCCGGGACGCTCTCGTGGCATCCGGGAGCGCGGAACGCTCGGAGGAGGCCGCGGCGCTCGAGGCACCTTCAAGAGCCAGCCGATGTTGTCCTCGTCCTGGGTCGGTCTCTGCAACAGATGTGTACATATTGCCCAAGGATCCAGGGCCGAGGGACAAGGGAGGAACAATTGGGTGGGGGGGCATAACGGTACCTCGCGATTTTGAGGTTTTCAACTTTCCCTCTCTCTCTCTCTTTCTCTCTCCCTCGCTCTCTCTCTCCATCTCTCTCTCTCTCTCTCTCTTTCTCTCTCTCCTTCTCTCTATCACTTCCCCTCTGTGGAGGACGCTCAGACTGTTTCTCTTCTGTGCGGGAGGAGGGCAGGGTCTGGCCCTGGGGGACAGGTCCCAGCAAACAATTGAGAAAACACGGCCCCCAGAATCCCTTGGTCCAGTTTTTCCCAACCATCCTGTGGTGCTGGGTCTTCGTTTTGAAGAGGCGGTGCCCCGCGTCTCCTCTCCTTCCTCTGCCCCCTCCTCCCCCTCCCCCTCCGCGTCAGCCACACCCGCTTCGGCACACCCCTCACACGTTTCGTGGCCCCATTCCACCGAGGGCTCGTGGCTGCCCATAAGGAGCTCCACCGAGGGCTCCAGTGGCTGCGTTCGCATGGCGGCACCGCGCCCATTTCGGCACACCCCTCACACGTTTCGTGGCCCCATAGGGAGCTCCACCGAGGGCCCCAGTGGCTGCGTTCGC
The DNA here is from genome assembly GCA_963575745.1 of Prorocentrum cordatum. Classification (NCBI taxonomy): domain Eukaryota; class Dinophyceae; order Prorocentrales; family Prorocentraceae; genus Prorocentrum; species Prorocentrum cordatum. Next base: position 1,232,909 of record CAUYUJ010008891.1, read on the forward strand.
ATGGCGGCACCGCACCCATTTCGGCACACCCCTCACACGTTTCGTGGCCCCATAGGGAGCTCCACCGAGGGCCCCAGCACCGGCACAGCGCTTCGTGGCCCCATAGGAAGGAGGCCCCAGTGGCTGCGTTCGCATGGCGGCACCGCACCCATTTCGGCACATCCCTCACCCGGTTCGTGGCCCCATAGGGAGCTCCACCGAGGGCCCCAGTGGCTGCGATCGCATGGCGGCACCGCGCCCATTTCGGCACACCCCTCACACGTTTCGTGGCCACATTGGGAGCTCCACCGAGGGCCCCAGTGGCTGCGATCGCATGGCGGCACCGCACCCATTTCGGCACACCCCTCACACGTTTCGTGGCCCCATAGGGAGCTCCACCGAGGGCCCCCGTGGCTGCGTTCGCATGGCGGCACCGCACCCATTTCGGCACACCCCTCACACGCTTCGTGGCCCCATAGGGAGCTCCACCGAGGGCTCCAGTGGCTGCGTTCGCATGGCGGCACCGCGCCCATTTCGGCACACCCCTCACCCGGTTCGTGGCCCCATAGGGAGCTCCACCGAGGGCCCCAGTGGCTGCGATCGCATGGCGGCACCGCACCCATTTCGGCACACCCCTCACACGTTTCGTGGCCCCATAGGGAGCTCCACCGAGGGCTCCAATGGCTGCGATCGCATGGCGGCACCGCACCCATTTCGGCACACCCCTCACACGTTTCGTGGCCCCATAGGGAGCTCCACCGAGGGCTCCAGTGGCTGCGTTCGCATGGCGGCACCGCGCCCATTTCGGGACACCCCTCACACGCTTCTTGGCCCCATAGGTCCACCGAGGGCCCCAGTGGCTGCGATCGCATGGCGGCACCGCACCTATTTCGGCACACCCCTCACACGTTTCGTGGCCCCATAGGGAGCTCCACCGAGGGCTCCAGTGGCTGCGTTCGCATGGCGGCACCGCACCCATTTCGGCACACCCCTCACCCGGTTCGTGGTCCCATAGGGAGCTCCACCGGGGGCCCCAGTGGCTGCGTTCGCATGGCGGCACCGCGCCCATTTCGGCACACCTCTCACACGTTTCGTGGCCCCTTAGGGAGTTCCCTCTCATTCGTTCAACCTGCTTTGCGGTAACCGTAACTGCATATGGTTGGGTTCATCGCCGGGATATTTTTTTGTCGGGCGGCCCCGACAAAACAAAAAGAATAACGAGGCCCGTGCAGCAGAGGGGTGCGTTTTTTGTAGCTGGGACCTTTCCCCGAGGCCGAGGGCCCAGCCCCCGGGCGAGCAGGCAGGCTCGTGGGCGTCGGCGGCACCTCGTCCGCCTCCTCTCCAGGGCCCAGCGCGCCTCGTGGGCGTCTGCAGGGCCTCCTCCTCCTCCTGCTCCTCCTCCTCCTGCTCCTCCTCCTCATCCTCCTCCTCCTTCTCCTCCTCCTCCTCCTGCTCCTCCTCTTTCTCCTCCTTCTCCTCCTCCTCCTCCTCCTCCTGCTCCTCCTCCTCCTCCTCCTCCTCCTCCTCCTCCTCCTCCTCCTCCTCCTCCTCCTCTTCCTCCTCTTTCACCCAGCATATCCTCCTCCTCCCCCTCCGAGTGGAGTGCCTGGACCTGGCTGATGAGGAAGGAACCTCTTCTTTCTCCATCATGAGTGGCAGGGAGTGGGAGGAACCTTTTCCATGTCTTTTTGTTTCCTGAAGGAAAATTCGCTTCCCTTTCTTTGAGAGGGAGGAGGAGAAGGAGGAGGCTCATTCCTTTCACTTCCCCTCAGGAAGGAGGAAATTTCTCGCCTTCCCTTCCCTCAGAAAAGGAGAAGGAGGAGGAGAAGGAGGAGGAGGAGAAGGAGGAGGAGCAGGAGGAGGAGGAAGAGGTTTCCTTCCTTCCCTTAGTTACCTTCAGGACGGACAAGGAGGAGCCTCCTCGACCTCCTCCTCTTTCCGTGGGAACATCCTCAGCCTCCTTCCTGAGGGAACGGAAGGGAATGACCCTGTTCCTCCTCCTCTTCCTCCTGCGTCTGATGCAACTGGGCAGGAAGGGGACCTCTTCCTCGTCTTCCCTGGGGGAGAGCGTAGGAGAGGACCTTCCTCCCCCTCATCTTCCTCCTGTGAGAAGGGAAGGAACCTCCTCCTCATCTGTCCTGAAGGGTAGGGCAGGAAGGAACATCCTCCGCCCCTTTTCCCAAGGTGGAAAGGGAAGGGAAGGTACCTCATCCTCCTGTTTCCTGAAGGAGAGGGCAGGGGATTCACGTCCTCGTTCTCCTGGAAGAGAGAAAGGGCAGGGAGCGAACCTCTTCCTTCTCCGTCCTGCAGGTAAGGGAAGGAAGGGGACCTCCTCCTCTTCCCTTTCCCTTCCTGACGGAAGGGAAGGCGAGTCATTACCCCTTCCTCCTTCCTGAGGCGACATACAAGGAATGAGCCTCCTCTTTCTCCTCCTCCCTCTGAATGAAAGGGAAGCGAACGAGCCCCTCTCATCCTCCTCCGTCCTGGGGGACATGGAAGGGGAGGGAACCTCTTTCTCTATCTTCCGGAGGGAAAGGAAGGGGAGGATAATCCTCCTTTCTCTTTTCCCCGTCCTCCTCCTGAGGGACAGTGTAGGGGACGGGCCTCATCGACATCTTCCCTCATGAGGGAAAGGAGGGGGCAGGCCCTGCTTTCCCTCTTTTTCCCACTCCCCCGGAGTGACAAAAGGGGCAGGAAGGGGGCCTCCTCTTCTTTTTCTTCCCTGAGGCAAGCGGGAAGGAAAGACACCTCCTTTCCAACCTCCACCTTTTCATCCTCTTACTGAAGGAAAGGGAAGGGGGGGAACCTCCTCTTCCTCGTATGCGTTGAAGGAAAGGTGAGTGAAGGAACGCCCCCCTCCCTTTTTTTCCGAAGGGGGGGGCGAAGGGACGGGGACCTCCTCCGTCCTGCGGGAAAATGATCCGTATCGCCATCCTCCTCCTCCTCCTCCTCCTCCTCCTCCTCCTCTCCCTCCTCCTCCTCCTCCTCCTCCTCCTCCTCCTCCTGCTCCGCTTGAGTCTCCCCCTCCGCATCCTCCTTCCTGGGGGGATGGGAAGGGAAACTCCTCCTCCTCCGCCTCCTGCTCCTGCTCCTGCTCTTCCTCATCCTTCCTGAGGGAAATGGAAGGATCTTGAGGTGATTGAGGGTCTCCGTCTCTGGGGTCCCTTTTGCGTGTGGGGGTCACGAGTAGATTCCGTTCGTGGCTCGTGCGAGGGAATGCACATTGGTTTGCGTTGCGGGGGTACACAGTGAATCCCCATTGTGGGGGCTAGACACATGTTCGTTTTTGTGGCGGAGTACGAATCAATCCACTTTTGTGTGAGGATGTACAGTAGATTCCCTTTGTGGAGATTGCAAATGGATTTCCTGCGTAGGGGGGTACACATTGACTCCCTTTGTGGCGGAATTGCGAATCGATTCTTTTCGTGGGGATTTACACACATATTCCTTGTGTGTGAGGAGATACAAACTGATTCCTTGTGTGGGGGAGGAGGGGAGGGTCTGGCCCTGGTGGAAAGGTCCCAGCAACAAAACAGCAAGACGGCTTCCCTGAATCCATTGGTCCAAAGTGATTCCTCTTTGTGGGAATTGCATTTGGATTGCCTTGTTTTTAAGAATCGAACACATGTTTTTGCTGGGGCCTTTCCCCCACGGCTGGGCCTTTTTTTCCCCGGGGCCAGACCCTCCCCTCCTCCGCCACAAAAGGAATCAAACTATACAATACCACCTCACTCAAAAGAGTATATATATGTATGTAAACCCCACAGAAATAATCGATTCGAAATTCCGCCACAAAGGGAGTCAGCGTGTAACTCCCCACAAAGGAAATCCATTTGCAATCCCCACAAAGGGAATCAACTTGCACCTCCCCGCACACAAGGGAATCAATCTGAGCGTCCTCTTTAGAGGGAGGGAGAGAGAGCAAGAGAGAGCGAGAAACAGAGAAACTCGAAAAACTCCAAAACGCGAAGTAAACCACCACCCAGACTGGACAATTGGCGTTTACTAAACGGCCTTGGGCGTTTACTAAACAGCCCTGCCTTGCTCGGTTCCTTCAGTGGGGGCGTTTCGTAAACGGCTTCGCTGATCGGGGTGGTCATTACTATGGGGGCGGATCTTTTGCCCTCTAGAGGGACCTTGACATCGCGCGGAGCTGCGCATGATTCTTCGGCCAGGGCCATCGGGGAGCCTCCTGGACCTTCCCGCAAAACCAGCGCGCACGGGGGATCATGCACGGGGGATGGAGGAGGAGGAGGAGGAGGAGGAGGAGGAGGAGGAGGAGGAGGAGGAGGAGGAGGAGGAGGAGGAGGAGGAGGAGGAGAGGAGGAGGAGGAGGAGGAGGAGGAGGAGGAGGAGGGGGGGGGGGGCGGCTGAGGAGGAGGGGGAGGAGGAGGCGGAGGAGGAGGAGGAGGAGGAGGAGGAGGAGGAGGAGGAGGAGGAGGAGATGGGCAATGGACGATGCCCGGGAGATGGGGGCCCGAGACCGGAAGTCATGCACGGGGGATGGGCGCCCGGACGATGCCCGGGGACCGGCGGCGAGCAGGGGCGGGGGGGCAGCTAAGCGAGCAGGGGCGGGCCCTCTCGGAGGGCTCGGAGGTCCCACGGCCCTCTGCCGGGGGTGGCCAGACCTCCTTCCCTGGAGGAGGAGGAGGAGGAGGAGGAGGAGGAGGAGGAGGAGGAGGAGGAGGAGGAGGAGGAGGAGGAGGAGGAGGAGGAGGAGGAGGAGGAGGAAGGATGAGGAGGAGGAGGTGGAGGAGGAGGACGAGTGAGGAGGAGGAGGAGGAGGAGGAGGAGGACGGTTAAGGAAGTGGCCGTTTTCGGTTTGCGAAAGGGCGCCGCGGCCGTCGTTTTCGCGGGTCCAGGTCCGTCGGTTTCGGTCCCAGGCTGTTTTCACTAAGGGGAGGTTTGCTGAAGGGAGGTTTGTCCACCGCCGATGCTCAGAAGGCTCGGAAGTCCCACGGCTTCCAGAGAAGTTTCCGGCGCCTTCCCCGAAGACCTCTCCCCTCTGCCTCCTCCCTCTGGCCCCCCCTGTATGAGTCTAGGCCTCCTGGATGGGGTCGGAGTAGATGGGGTCGGAGGATCGCGCCGCATCGCCGATGTATCGGCGCTGCAACAGCGATGCGGCTCGATGTGGGGTCCAAATTTCTCCACACCGACGTCGCCAATGCATCGCCGACGTCGCCAGTGCATGGCCGACGCATCGGCGATGTATCGCCGATGTATCGGCGATGCGGCGAGATCCTCCAACCCCATCTACTCGGACCCCATCTAGGAGGCCTCTAATGACGCCCCTTTGCTGATGTGACGTCAACCCCCGCCTTCCGGCGCACTTGCACACAGCCCAGATGTTTTTTGTCGCCTGAGTTTTCATGGCCTCTGCTATTATACGCATTCCCGCCAATGCGCCGTCTAGGCGTGGCCTCTTCTGTCTGTTTGTCTGTCTGCTTTTGCAACGCCGACGCAAGAAGGTCGAGCTGAAAAAGAAGACGGCTGCCTCGTACAGGAGAGGGAGGGAGAGAGAGAGAGAGAGAGAGACAGACCGTTTAGTTCATCACGTGGCAACGAACATTTGGTAGCCACTTCGCATCAACCCCCTCCTCCCCCGACCTTGATTGTGAACAAGCGTTCCCCGAGAAGCGGGGCCAGAAGAGACTGGAGCCCTACATCCCGAACGACTGCCTGCCTATTTGAATGAAGGCCAGGGTGTGCTCGGGGCAACGGGGTCTCTCCAGTTCGGTCGATGCTGCAGGGTCTGCGCTTTCCACGGCGGCTAGGAGAGGCGAGAGGCGCAGGAGGAGGCGGGAGCAGCTGCGTGGAGGGGCGGTGCGGGACAGAAAGAGCAACGGGCGGGCGAGCAGTGACGAGCTGTGCTCCAGCTCCGGGTCCTGCGGCCCGGAAGGGGCCAGAAACGTCCGGAACCCTTCCCCGTCGGCCCTCGTCGGGCGGGGGAAGGACAAGCACGGATCATTGCAGAGCTTTCCAGACCGCTCTCGGAGCGCTCCGGAGAGCCGTGCGAAGGACGCGGCGCCCGATGCGTCCTCAGAGCCGCAGGATCTCAGAGATCCCCGATTTGGCTTGGGCCGCTGTTGCCCCTGTCGTGGCCCTGCCTTATGAGGGGCAGGGGCAACGCTAGGGGGGGACAGGTTCCGGGGGCGATGCGTCTCCCCAGGCTCCCACTCATCGCCGCCAGGGGCCCGATACCCCAGCCCGCCAAGGGAACGCGCGGATTCTCGATCTCGGGAGCCTCTCCGCGACCCATCGGCGATGTGTCGCCGATTCCAGGTCCTTGCTTCCCCCTTCTGAGCATGTTCCCCCCTGACGTTCCCTCTCGAAACGCGCACACGCCGCACCCACATCGAAGCGCACATCTCGGACAAAAAGCCTGCGAGGCTCTCGGGCGAACGTCGCATCTGGTCCTGTCAGGCTTGGACGCACCTTCGGCAGACATGCAGGCGGCCCGGATTAGTAGGTCGACCTTGCCAGATCAAGGGCACCCTCGTGTCCTGTGTCTTGCGGCCCATGCCTCCTGCATTTCTGTGGCAACGTGGCCCTCGGAAGGGTCTCGTGTCCTCTCCAATCAAGCCCGACTGTGGTCGATGATCCCCTCCGTCGAGACGCTGGAAGAAGGGACCTCCCCGTTGCTCAGGCGTGGCCTTGGCTGCCGGGCCCTTCCTCGGGCCTCGGTCGGGTAGCCCCGCGCGTGGCCGAGGGCCCGCAGCGGCCAGCAGAGCCCCCGACGTGGCAGCACGGCGCCGGCCCTCCCTGCAGCGGCCAGGCCGCGGCGGGGCCCGAGGCCCGCAGCGGGCCCGCAGCGGGCCCGAGCGCGCCGAGGCCGCGAGGGCGCCCCGCGCGCGCGCGCCATGGCGCGGGCGGGCGCGGCGTGGCTCGCAGGCGCCGGGCCCCGTGCGCGCCCAGGGCGCGAGCGCCAGCGGGCTCTGCGGGCCCCCCTCGAGGAGGGCTGAAGTCGGGCCTGTCCCTCTACCGGAGGAGTATTCCGAAATAGTCAAAAGATAGTATAGGGGACTATTGTTTCATTATGTTTGAGCATGTTGGGAGTACTGTTGGAGGATTTTGAACGTTTCGCCCAAAATCCCCCTGTAGGGGGTCAGGCCCGACTTAACCCTCGGCGCCTGGCACCTGGTCGGGCCACGACCCGCGACGGCTCCTCTGCGGCCCCCGCTCCGCCATGGGGGAAGCGGGTCCCGAGGGAAGCGGGTCGTTGTCTGAACACGTCTCTCTGCTCGACCAAGGAAAATCATGAGGGAACAAAAACACATACAGACACAATCAATCATCAATTCCCCCGAAAATATTTGAAAATAGGGGAGGCGGGGGGAAGACAAAAACCTAGAACATATTTAAGACTTTGGGGTGTCTTGTTGTTTGTGTCTATCTATTTATGTGTCCCAGGGCCCCTTTTAAGAAACACGACACCGCCCCACCTACGACCCGCCGTATTGGATCTTTGCGACCTTGCCTCGTGCTCCGTCGTGTGATGTCTCGTGGCCCACGACGGGCAGGTACTGCCCGCCGCCGTGCGGCGGTACTGCAGGAGCGGCAGATGTGCCCCCTCTGCAGCACGGCAGGACGGTGGGGACGTTCGCGCCGCGTCGGATATGCCGCGGACACTCCCGGTACGAGGCCACCATCGCCCTGAACCGTGCAAACGTTGAACGGCTTCCATTGTGGGGTAGGCGCAGTTGCTCGAGGTCGAACGGTGCGCGCGGCGTCTGGAACCAATTCCCACGCCGATTCGACGGGAATAGGCCTCACTCTGTTGCCTCAGTGGTCTGCCTCACCTGCGCAAGCCCGAGAGCCGGGCTCCGCCTCCGACGTCTACGGTGGTGCTTGTCAGAGGCTAAGCCTTGTCCGAGATTGTCATGGGACCTGCACGACCCTCGATCCTCGACTGACGACGTCGACGATGACGATGACGTCGACGGCGATGACGTCGACGGCAGGCCTGTTCCAGGGCACCTCCTGCGTAGGATGTTGAGGCGGATCCAGCCGCGGCGAAAAAAGGGCGCCCTGGACGGCCCCAAAAATGCCCCCCTCCCCCAACGCGCCAAAGCCTCGAAGCAGCAGTGACAACGAAGACAGAGACGAGCCAGCCGGCGACTGCCGCCGAGATGGCCGCCGAATGCTGCTCACGCCCTCTATATCCTCGATCGATCGACGACGGCGAGCGGGCAGCCCCATTCCGCCGAGGAGCGCCGGGGGCTGCCGAAGGCGACTGGCGTCTTTCGGTCGACGGCGTCGGCCCTGGCGGCGGCGGCGGCGGCGGCGGCGAGGACGTCGATGCAGAATGATGCAGTCGAAGCTCATAGTTGGCCACATGCGCTGGCCTCGCCCCGCTCGAATAGTGTCGACCCGGCCTTCAAAACCCTGTGCATCCTTAGCGTGCGTCCTTATGATATGCGATGACTGTGGTTTTGGACCGCGAAGACCACGACCAGGACGTTGGGGCTTTCGATGTTACCTGTCACGTCCATGACTGCTGCCAACGCATTCCTGGCATGTCCTGTCGATGTCCTGGCCACGGCATTCTAATGAGTCCATCGTGTGTCCATCGTGTGTCGGCAGTCCTCCCTCATGACAGCTGCTGGTTGCGCGGTTGCGATGGACAAGTAGATGATTGATGACGACGGCCCTCGATCGATCACGATCGATCCTAGATCATTTTCCGACCGACGATGGGCGAGGATGTGCATATCCCCCGATAGTCGCAGGCGATTTTTCTCCCTCGGCGAACACTGATGCCGCTCAGAAGAGGAGAGAAACCATGGGATACACCCCAAGGGGGCTGTTCGGACCTACCATCATCGAGGATGGACGCCCCCCAATCGTATATCCCAGGGCTGGGCCAGAAGTTGTTGGTCCATTCAAAACCCCACGAAGCCTGGGATGGGGGTCGACATATCCCCTGTGAATCGATGCTCGATCGATCCCGTGACGAGGACGTCGATCTTCGATTGCCCGCGGCGACGACATGTCCCGTGTCCCCCCCCCAGCTCTGGCGCTCGGGGCCGCCCTCGCCCCTCGGGCGGCGGGGTCCGACGCCACGACCACCGCGATCGAGGACGTCGCCTTCCCGGGGGCCCACTTCGGCGAAAAGGCGGCGCCGCCGCCGCCGCCTCCGGCGCCATCGTTCAGGATTAGCGTGTGAGCTCCAGAGGGCCACGACGTCGCATCTGCGGGGGCGAACTTTTTTTGCGTTGGGGGTCAACGCAAACGGGGGTCAGTCAGAGCGCCAGATCTTGAAGGACCCTGCAGGGCCAGGGTTGCACTGATCCGGGCTTGGGCGCAGGATCCTGCAGGATCTGGCAAAGCCGGATTGGCCCAGGTCTGGAATGACCCAGGTCAGTGAATCCCCGATCGTCTGAGCTCCAGTGGGACACGTCGGGGATCTTGGGACAGTGTTGGCGACATGTTGGACCTTCCTGGACTTTTTTGGGCAGGCTGTCGTCGCCAAGGCTGGGGCTCGAAGCACTGAGCAGATTCTGATCGGGCGGTGACAGCACGACGAGGGCGATGACAACAACGATGTCGTCGACGACGGTCGCGGCAACGACGACCGCGGCGACCAGGAAATCGGCGCCGAAGGATTCATCTCATGCTAATTTTATTGGAGTGGTAATCGTAGCAACACAAATAAGGTGAAGACAACTACGCCGGGCTGTTCGTCGCCACAGCTGGATCCATCACAAGAGCCAGGACAGAACGTGCTCCAGCAGAAGTCCGAGGGTTGATTTCCAGGTGACCACGGCGACGAGGCGGGGCCTGTGGATTGCGAAGAGGCGCATTGCTGACCAGAGACCCAACTTCAGTGCGGGGTCCGCGGGAGTCCGACCGGCATTTCTTCCCGAGTCTGATTTGACGTTTCCAGGGCCTCGCGAGGGCCCTGACCCTTCCCGTGGGAAACCATGGCCCGTCTTCCGAGGCGGATCCAGCCATGGTGACGAGTGGCCTCTGGGAGGCCCAGAAGCAACGAACAACGCCAGGGAGGGTCGCCATTGTCTCGACTGGCCCCCCTCCGAAGCCAGAGTCGGCGAAACACAACAGTATTTCCCCAAACAGTGCTGGCACTCAGGGGCTCTTGCTTGGCTCAACCATCTCGGGACCAGGGGCGGCTTTTGCGGGCGGTGCCGCCCGTCGTCATCCCTCGGCCGCCGCTAGTCTCGGGCCCAGGGGCGGCCGTCGCCGTCTGTGCCCCCCGTCGCCGGCCGGCATCGTCATCTTCGTAATAATCATCATCATCAGCATCATCATCACCATCATCATCAGTTACGTTCGATCATGCTCATCATCACCAACCTTACGCGTGAATGCTTTTACGAGCTCGGCAGCATCCGACTTGCAAGACGCATGTCGACGCATCTCTGTTCCAACTGAAAGATTTCAAGCGAACTTCATTCGAAACATAATTGCTTAAACCGAAATGGCTCGAGACATTGCGGGCAGCTCCTCCAGATATCCAGGAAGGCCCATGGCAAGCCCTTGGCGGCCCCTCCCAAGCCCCGCCTGGAAAACGCTGCCTACCAGTCTTAGCAAAGTGCACCGGTCGCACCGCATATATTCTCCTTGCTTAGAAGCAGAATATACTCTACCCCCCCCTTGGATTATCGGTCCCCTTCTTCGTATCGCAATTTACATACGATTCTGGCCCATCGTCCATCCGAAGTATGAGTTGGCACCATCCCAAACCAGCTGGTATCGGCCCCCCAAGCCATCTTGCACTCGCTGATAAAGAAAAACAGCAGTTTGTTTCAAAAACCCGTGCTAAGTGATGGGACGAATTACACGCGCGCGTCGTCGCGCGCGCATGCCAAAATCCTTTAACGCACTTTGGGTGTCGTACGGATTTCGAAACCGAGTGTCCAACAATCACATCAAAAACGCATGGTGTGGCAAGAAGGATCTTCAAACACAACATGCGCGCTTTCTCGCGTTTTAACAACTTCAGAATATGCTGCCAAACGGGCTTCGCTCGCGCATGCCAGAATCCGTCAACAACTTTGTTGGTTTCGTAGCGAGTTCAAAACCGGGTGTCCACACATATAACAACACATGGTTTCGCAACATCACTTTTCAAGAAAGCGTGCGCTCGCGCACTTGCGAATTCTTGAGAAATTCATGCGTTTTCAACATGTTCATTGAATCTGCCAAACAGGCCTCTCGCGCCGCATGCCGACATTATTCACGCGCCCTTGCGCGCGTGCTGGGGGGCACGATCCGTGTGTAATAAAAACATGCGGGCCACCCTCGCGCGTCGGCCGCGCGCGCATGTCGAATTCCTTCCGAAACCTTCATCACCGACGCGAGGACGCCGTCATCGTCGCCGGCGTGATCAGCGTCCGCGCAGTCACTGACCGCTCCGTCGTCGCCGTTTGCATCGCCACCCGCATCGCTACTATCATCACCGTGTCTACCCTTGTCGGCGTTGCCATGATACTGCGCTACAACATCGCCACCAGCATCGCTGCAATCGTCATCGCGTCTACCGTTGTCGACGTTGTCACGATGCCGCTCCCAGCCAACTTGCCAACTCGCACTGGTGCTCGCTGGGATGCGCCCAGCGGTCAGCGCCACTGCGGCAATGTCGGTCGCGCCAAAGTAGCTGGCCGCCACGCGCGCGCGTGCGCCAGCTGTCGTGGCCGCAGATACGCACCAGTCAGCGCCAGGCGCTCATCGCAATCGCCGTCGCATGGGGTTTGCAAACCAAGTTGCGGGTGGGTGGGTGGGATGTTTGCGCAAGCAGGTGGGTGGGCAAGTTCAAGTTGAGCACTGGCTCGTTCGATGCATATGGATTAACTATGCGCACATATTTTCCTTTCTAAAAGAATGATAGATTCTCCCCCCCCCCTACGGAGTTAACGATCCCCCCTGGGCGATTTCGATTTCGTATTGTTTCTGCACGTTCGTCCAGCTGTTTTCCTACTTATTCCGACCTGAGAATTCATACTATCCCAGCGAAGTTGGTATCGCCCCCCCCCCGCCATCCTTCGCAACAAATACTATGCGCGCGCACTCGTCCGTCAAAAGTCATAAGTTTTCAAAGTCATAACTTTTCGTGCGCGCGCGCCGTCGCGCGTTCATGCCGATTTCTTCTGTTCGGAAAAAACTTCCTTTTGGTAGGATTTCAAAACCGAGTTTCCCAAACAGATGCGAAAGCACAGGGTTTCGCAACACTGATTTCCGAAAAAAAGATTACACGCGCGTTCTTGCGAAATCTTGGGAGAATCATGGGTTTTTCTTTCCAGAGCATCACAAACAAAATATTACCAAATGTGCCTCCCGCGCGCGCATGTCGAACTCGTTCGAACGCCATTGCGCGCGTGCCGTCGCGAGAATCCCTTGGAAAAAATGGGACGAAGTGCGCGCGCGCGCGTCGTCGCGCACGCATGCCGGAATCCTTCAAAAACCGTCGGATCCGGAAGGGTTGCAGAATCGAGTGTCCAAAAAGCATACAACAAATCAGGGTTTCGCAACACGGCTTCTCAACAAAAGCGTGCGCGCGCTCGTGCGTCGTCGTCGTCGTCGCCGTCCTCCCTCCTCCCTCGTCGTCGTCGTCGCCGTCGTCGTCCTCTGTCGTTGCTCGTCGTCGTCGTCGTCCTCTTCGGCGTCGTCGTCCTTTCCGTCGTCGTTGTCGCCGTGGTCGTCCTTCCTCCTCCCTCGTCGTCGTCGTCGTCGTCCGTCGTTGGCGTCGCGTCCTCGTCCCCCGTTTTTTGTCGCCGTTGTCGTCGTCGTCGTCGTCTTCCCTCCTCCCTCGTCGTTGTCGTCGTCGGCGTCGCCGTCCTCCCTCCTTCTTGGACGTTCAGGTCGTCGCCGTCCTCCCTCCTCCCTCGTCGTTGTCGTCGTTGTCGCCGTCTTCGTCCTCCCGCCTCCTTCGTCGTCGGCGTCGTTTTCGTTGGCGACATCGTCGTCGTCGATTTCGTCGTCATCGTCGTCGGCATCGTCGTCGTCGTCGTCCTCGTCGTCGGCGTCGTCGCCGTCGTCGGCGTCGTCATCGTCGTCGTCAGTGTCACCGTCGTCATCGTCGTCGCCGACGTCGTTGTCGTCGTAGTCGAAGTCGTCGGAGGCGTCGTCGGTGTCGTCACAGTCGACGGCGTCGCTGTCGGTGCCAAGTGCCATTTGGTACCCACCGTCACGGCCTTAAAAAGTCTTGCGACCAAGTTGCGGGTGGGAGAGTGGGATGCTTGCACGAGCAGCGGAGAGGACAGGTTCAAGACAGTCAAAGTGAATTGCACCACGTAAATTCTTTTCCTTTAAGAAGATCATAGACTCTACCCCCCCCCTCACCTCCAGGATTATCGGCCCCCTTTTTTCGCATTGCAATGTGCATATGCTTCTGCCCCATCGCCCATCTTAAGTCTGAACTCGCAACATCCCAGCCGAACCGGTATCGCCCCCCCCCCGCCATCTTCGGCAAAACATACTATGCGCGCGCATTTGTTCATCACAAATCACCGGTGTTCAAGAATCCCTTTGCACAAAATGGGTTGAATTACGCACGCGCGCGTCGTCGCGCTCGCGTGTCGGAATGTTCAGGGGGAAAAAAATGGGTTGCGTAGGGATGTCAATATTGAGTGCCCAAAAACATGTCGAAACACATGATTTCGCAGCACGGGATTTCGAGCAACAGTTACGCTCGTTCTTGCGAATTCTCAGGGGAATCATCGTTGTTCAACAGTGGCAGGAAAAAGCTACCACACAGGCTTCGCGCGCGCATCATGAAATCGTTCGAACGCCCTTGCGCGCGTGCCGTCGCGAGAATCCCCTCTGCAAAAAAGAGGAGCGAATTGCATCGCTCGCGCGCGTCCTCGCACGCGCATTCCGAAATCCGTCAACACTTTTCGGGTTCGCGCAGGCTTCAAACCGAATGTCCAAAACACATGCAAAAGCACATGGCTTCGCAGCATCAGTTTTCAAGAGAAGCGTGCGCTCGCGCTCTTGCGCATTCTTACGAAAACCAGCATTTTTACATGTTTATTGGTTTTTCCCAAACGAGCCTCTGGCAAGGCATGCCGACACCATTCGCGCGCCCTTGCGCGCGTGCTGGCGAAGGGGCGCCATCCGTGTCAAATAAGCCCACGCGGGCCACTCGCGCGTGGGCCGCGCGAGCATGGCGCTTTCCTTCCAAAACCTTCATCACCGACGCGAGGACGCCGTCATCGTCGTCGGCGCGATCAGAAATACACACTCCCCCCCCCCGGATACTCGCCCCCCCTTTCGCATTACAATTTGCGCATGATTCTGCCCCATCGCCCATCGTAAATGAGAGTTCATGCCATCCCAGCCCAACCGGCATCGGGCCACGGCAATCCTCTGCAACCGAAGTTATGCGCGCACACTCGATCACCACAACTTTTTTTTTTTTCAACCGATCTTCAGTTTTCAAACACTCATTGCAAGACATGACGGAGCGCACGCGCGCGCGTCTTCGCACGCGCGCGCCAGAATCTTCGCAAACTCTTGTTTTCGCAAGGAGTTCAAAATCGAGCGCCCGAGAATCGCGCATGTTTAAACGGATATTTCGCGCGCGTTCTTCCGAATTCTTTAGAAGACCATAGGTTATTTCTGTTGTTCCCAATGCGGTGGAAAGTGTTGCCCAACGGGCATCGGGCGCGCATGTTGGAATCGCTCGAACGCCACTGCGCACGCGCCGTCGCGAGAGTCCTTTGCACAGAAAAATGGCTGGAGGAAAGGCGCGCGCGCGTCGCCCCGCGCGCATGCCGAAATCCGTCCAGAGATCTAAGGTTCCGGAGCAATGTCCACGCCGAGCGCCCGCGCCACACGCAAAACACATGGCTTCGCAGCGCCAGCAATCAAAACAGCGCGCGCTCGCGCTCTTGCAAGCTCACATGCAAACCATCGCGCTCTCTTTCGAGCTCTTGCGAGCTCTTTCAACGTGCGCATGCAAGTCCGCCAAACGGGCCTCTGGCGCTGCGCGCCGACATCGCGCGCGCCCCTGCGCGCCTGCTGGGGGGGGGGGGGGGGGCGCGCGATCCGCGTCCAGGAATGCCATGCTGTCCACTCTCGCGCGTCGGGCTCGCGCATGTCGAACTCTTTTCAAACCCCTTCATCGCAGGCGCGAGGACGCCGTCATCGTCGTCGGCGCGATCAGAAATGCACACTCTCCCCCCCCGATACTCGCCCCCATTTTTTTTTCGCATTACAATTTGCACATGATTCTGCCCCATCGCCCATCCTAAATGAGAGTTCATACCATCCCAGCCCAGCCGGCATCAGGCCCCAGGCCCCGGCAATCCTCTGCAACCAAAGTTATGCTCGCACACTCGTTCACCGCAATTTTTCTGTTCAACCGATCTTCAGTATTCAAACACTCAATGCAAAACATGACGAAGCGCGCGCGCGTCGTCGCACGCCCGCGCCGGAATCTTCGCAAACCTTTGTTCTCGCAAGGAGTTCAAAATCGAGCGCCCGAGAAACGCGCATGTTTAAACGGATAATTCGCGCGCTCGCGTTCTTCCGAATTCTTTAGGGGGCCATAGGTTATTAATGTTGTTCCCAATGCGGTAGAAAGTGCTACCCAACGGGCATCGGGCGCGCACGTTGGAATCGTTCGAACGCCACTGCGCACGCGCCGTCGCGAGAGTCCTTTGCACAGAAAAATGGCCGGAGGAAAGGCGCGCGCGCGTCGCCCCGCGCGCGTGCCGAAATCCGTTTAGAGATCTAAAGCTCCAGAGCAATGTCCACGCCGAGCGCCCGCGCCACACGCAAAAACACATGGCCTCGCAGCGCCAGCTTTCAAAACAGCGCACGCTCGCGCTCTTGCGAGCTCATATGCAAACCATCGCGCTCCCTTTCGAGCTCTTGCGAGCTCTTTTTCAACGTGCGCATGCAAGTCCGCCAAACTGGCTTCTGGCGCTGCGCGCCGACATCGCGCGCGCCCCTGCGCGCCTGCTGGGAGGGGGGGGGGGGGCGCGCGATCCGCGTCCAGGAATGCCATGCTGTCCACTCTCCCTCGTCGGGCGCGCGCATGTCGAACTCTTTTCAAACCCCTTCATCGCAGGCGCGAGGACGCCGTCATCGTCGCCGGCGTGATCAGCATCGGCGACCGCGCTGGCTGCCCCGTCGTCGTTGTCAACATCGCCACCAGCATCGCCACAATCGTCATTGCGTCTGCCGTTGTCGACGTTGCCATGATGCCGCTCCCGGCCAAGTCGCCGAGTCGCACTGGCGTGCCCGCTGGGATGCGCCCGGCGGTCAGCGACGCCGCGGCCGCGTCGGTCGCGGCAAACCCGCTGGCCGCTCCGCGCTCGCGCTTGTCCGGCGCGGCCGCGGAAATGGACCAGCCAGAGTCGAGCACTCATCACGATCGTACCCACGTGGGTTTTGCAAGCCAAGTTGCGGGTGGGCGGGTGGGATGATTGCGCGAGCAGTGGAGGTGGTCAAAGGCGGCGCAGGGTATTCACTTCTTCCTTTTGAACATTGAAAATAGATTCCACCCCCCTTTCCCCCCCGGGATTCTCGACCCCCTTTTTCATATTGCAATTTATGATTCTGCCCCATCGCCCATCCGAAGTATGAATTCCTACCAGCCCAGCTCAGCCGACATCGCCCCCCCCAGTCATCCATGCAGGAAATATTGTCCACGCGCACTCGTTAGTCAAGAATCTCAGGTTTCAAACATGCCTTGCACAAAATACAACGAAGCGCGCGCGTCGTCGCGCGCGCATGCCGAAATCTCTCAAGCACCTCACGTGTCGCAACGGTTCTTCAAAACCGAGCGTCTAGAAGACAGCCCAGAACACATGGTTGCGCAACGCGTCTTTCAAAAAATGCTTTCGCGCTTGTTCAGGCGAGTGCTTAAGGGGACCAGCACTGTTCCAACATCCCCATAAGGTCTTACCAAACTTCTCGCGCGTGCATGTCGAAGTCGTTCGAGCGCCCTTGCGCGCGTGCTAGGGTGGCACGATCCGCGGCCAACAATGCCACGCGGGCCACTCGCGCGACGGCCGCGTGCGCATGGCGAACATTTCCCAAATCTTTCATCGCCGACGCGAAGACGCCGTCATCGTCGCCGGCGTGATCAGCATCGGCGCCCTCACTGGTTGCCCCGTCGTCGCTGTCAGCGTCGTCACCACCATCGCTGCTATCATCGTCGCGTCTACCGGTGTCGGCGCTGCCATGATACACCGCTCCCGCCCAAGTCGCCATGTCGCAGTAAAGTGCCCGTTGGGGCGCGCCCAGCGGTCAGCGCCACCGCGGCTGCGTCGGTGGCGCCAAACTAGCTTGCCGCTGCGCGCGCGTGCTAGGGTTGGCGCGGCCGCAGAGACGCACCAGCCAACGCCAAGCATGCATCGCCATCGCCACCGCATTGGTTTTGCTAACCAAGCTGCGGGTGGGTGGGTGGGTGGGATGTTTGCAAGGTCATGGGATGTGTCAACTCATTTGGTAAAACCACTTGCGCCGCGTAGGTTGCACTTCGTCGATTTCACCACATGCGTGCACCACGTAGATTGCACCGCGTAAATTACACTGCGTCGGTTGCATCGCAAATATTTTTCTTTCTAAGCAAAAAATAGATGTTACCCCTTCCCCGGGATTGTCGACCCCCTTTGCAATTTCTTTTTCATTCTGCCCCATCGTCCACCCGAAATATGAGCTCGCATCATGCCAGCCCAACCGGTCTCCGCCCCCCCCCCGGTCATCCCCAGCAAAAGGTGCGATGCGCGCGCGCCCGTTTATCACCAATTACAAATTCACAAAACAGCTGAAAATAATGAGACGAAGTGCACACGCGCGCGTCGTCGCGCGCGCTCTTACGAATCTTCCAGAAATCAGTAGATGTTTCAATTATTCTGAGCATCATACCAAGCGGGCTTCGCGCGCGCGCATGTTGAAATCGTTCGAGCGCCCCTGCCGGCGTGCCGGCGCGAGAATCCTTTTATGCAAAACAATGCGACGAAGTGCACGCGCGCGTGTCGTCGCACGCGCATGCCGGAATCCTTCAACAATGTTCGGTTTCGTAACGGCTTCCAAACCGAATGCCCCAAACACATTCAACAACAAACGGTTTCGCAACGTCAGCTTTCAAAAAATACGTCCGTTCGCGCTCTTGCGGAGTCTCAAGAAACGTGCGTTCTTCAACGTGGAATTCTGCCAAACGGGCCTCTTGCGCCGCATGCCGACATCATTCGCGCGCCCTTGCGCGCGTGCTGGGGCGGCACGATCCGTGTCAAACAACACCATGCGGGCCACTCGCGTGTCGGCCGCGCGCGCATGTAATTTTTTTTCCAAAATTGTCATCACCAACGCGAGGACGCCGTCATCGTCGCCGGCGTGATCAGCATCGGCGCCCTCACTGGTTGCCCCGTCGTCGCTGTCAGCGTCGTCACCACCATCGCTGCTATCATCATCGTGTCTACCGTTGTCGGCGTTGCCATGATACCGCTCCCGCCCAAGTCGCCATGTCGCAGTAAAGTGCCCGTTGGGGCGCGCCCAGCGGTCAGCACCACCGCGGCCGCGTCGGTGGCGCCAAACTAGCTGGCCGCTGCGCGCGCGTGCTAGGGTTGGCGCGGCCGCAGAGATGCACCAGCCAACGCCAAGCATGCATCGCCATCGCCACCGCATTGGTTTTGCTAACCAAGTTGCGCGTGGGCGGGTGGGATGTTTGCAAGGTCGCGGGATTTGTTAGTTCGTTTTGTAAAATCCATTGCGTTGTGTCGGTTGCACCGCATAGTCTGCTATTACCTACTGTTTGGCGTCCGCGCTGGCTAACATGTTTTTGTTGCCGGTGCATGGGAGGCTCGGGAAGGGGACGGCGTAGGAGCCCGTTGCGGGCTCTCGCACTGGCTGAATCTCACCTGTGGGTCAGCGATAGCGAAAGTCAGCCGATGCCGTCCGAGATCGTCTGGCTGACCCGGCTTTGAAAGCCACCTGGGGCCGATCCCGCGAACCCGGGGAGGAACTGATGATGGGCGTGCCGTCCTAGAAGGTACGGAAGTCCCCCAGCCTCTTGAGAAGTTTCAGAAGCCTTCCCTGAAGAAGCAGGACACTTCCTAGAAGGCGCGAGGACTTCTGAGAAGTCCCGCCGCCTTCTGAGAAGGCCTTCTCCTTCTCACTTCCCCCCCTCGCTCGCCGCCGAGACGTGTCCCTGGCTAGCCCAAGTTTGTGCTGACCCAGGTCCAGGGCGTGCCCGAAGGGGGGGGGGGCGCTCGAGGGCTGCAGGGAAGGGGCCACGAAGGGGCGCCCTGGGGCCCCGAGGGTGCACGAGAGGTGCTCCTTTCTTCACTTCGGTAGCAAAGCATGGGGCCTGTTATACCCTGACAGTTCCGTCTTTAGCTTCGATTAGCGTCTGGGAGTCGATGAGATCGCGCAAAATTAGCGTAGGCCAGCGTCGATTAGCGTCGATTGAGCGTCGGTTAGCGTCAATTTAGCGTCGACTAGCGTCGGTTCACAAGAGCCGGCAAGGTAGTATGGGAGGCTCCCATGAATCGCCACTGAAAAGTGGGGCCCCGAAGGTGCACGATAGGTGCACCTTGCGTCATCCCTCCGTGCGTTGCGCATTGCCTCCCCATGCAGGAACTGAGACGAGTCCAGGAGATCGACAAGTTCGGGTGAGGATCAATCGAGAATGTCTGAGATCTGGCGGTTCTGGGGGATGTCTCGGGCGCCGCGGCCTTCTCAGAGCGTTGCGGAACGCTCTTGGGGCGTTCTGGAACGCTCTGGAACGCATTGATCCTCGTCCATGTCCCGTCCGAGTAACGTCCGACACCCCCCGCCCATCCCCGCACCAGACTGCGCTGGATCCTCCGGCGCTGGGAGCCGCCGAATTACCAGGTGCCTGAGCTAATTCTCCAACCGCCCGTGCTCGGCGGCGCGCCCAGGGAGGACGGCAGGGGGGTAGGGGCCTTCCCAGGGTACGGGGCTGAAGCAGTATACACCACCACCACCTCCCTCGCCCACTCCCTCTCCCCACGAGCGAGGAGAGGAAGAGGAGGCAGCAGGAGTGGAGGTGGGTGGTGGTGGTGGTGGTGGTGGTGGTGGTGGTGGTGGTGGTGGTGGTGGTGGTGGTGGTGGCGGTGGCGGTGGTGGTGGTGGTGGTGGTGGTGGTGGTGGTGGTGGTGGTGGTGGTGGTGAACGCTCCTGGGGCCCGCACAGGAGGATCAGAAGGCCTCGGGCTTTCTGAGAAGCCTCCCAAGCCTTCTCCGAATGCACACGGCGCTTCGCAGCAAGCCGGAGGGCCTCTGAGAAGGCCCGCCGCCTGCTGAGAAGGCCTGCCCCCCTGGGCGCGCCGCCGGCCTCGGCATCCCTCCCCCCCCCCCTCCGTCCGGCACGAAGGATTGCAAAAAACCGAAGGATTGCAAAAAACCGAAGGATTGCAAAAAACCGAAGGTTTTTTTTGCAATCCTTCAATCCTTCGGTTTTTTGCAATCCTTCGGTTTTTTGCAATCCTTCGTCTCCCCCTTGTGTCCCTGGCCAGGGGCCAGGGTCCCTCACCCTGTCTCCGTTCCCTGCCTCCCTCCCCCACGTTTCGCATCTTTTTCCCGCCTCCCTTCAGTTGCCTCTTCTCCCTCCTCGTCACCATCCCCGCCCCGCACGTGTTATTGCTTGCCCATTCCTCCCCCCTCCGCCTTGGCTGTCCTGCCTTACTCTCGCTCTCCCTCCTAACACCTCTCTTGCTCCTGCCTCCCCCTTCCCTCGCTCCTCCTCCTCATCATTATCTCTCCTCCTCCTTCATCCTGTTGCTGTCTTATTTCCTCAGCCTCCTTCCTCCTCCTTCTCGTCATGATCATCATCAGCAGCATCATCATCATCAGCATCATGATCAGCATCACCATCACCATCATCATCATCATCATCATCATCATCATCATCATCATCATCATCATCATCATCATCATCAGCATCAGCTGCATCATCATCACCATCTTCATCATCATCCTCATCACCATCACCATTACCACATCATCATCATCATCATCATCATCATCATCATCATCATCATCATCATCATCATCATCATCATCATCATCATCATCATACTCCTCATCGGCATCATCATCCCCTGAGCTCGCTGGAAGGTCGAGCACACCGCCTCGTCGTCGTTCGTCGTGGTCTTCACCAGCTTCTTCTTCGGGACGCTGGTCGTCTGCACGGCGACGGTGTACTGCTGCACGTGAGCCTCTGGGGGGGGGGCACGAGCGCGCGCCTGCGCGCGGGTATGAATTGGGCAGGAGGGCGCGCGCAGGCGATCGCGCGGGCGATAAGGGGAAGGACGAGGTTGGAGGAGGTGGGGCGTGTATACCGGGCAAGGTCTCCGTGACCGAAGTGTGAGGATCAGGGCGGGGCAGAAGGAGCATCAGCAGGGCGGGGAGGGGGGGCGGAGGCGAGGCGGCGCCTGATGCCGCTGCTGGCGTCGGCGTCGAACGCCGACCGTCGCGCCGCAGCTGCGGCGCTCAGCCCCCTCGTTCCTCTCCCCCCTCGCTCCCTCCGCTCCTAGCGCTCCCTGCCCCACACGCAGCTTACAGGGAGGTACCCGTTGCCAATCCTGGACACATTCTGGGCACCCGCCTTCCCCAGCCTATGATTGCATACCGAGGCCAATTCTCGAAGCTGGCTCGCACTATAGCGCCCAGACACGGCGCAACACAAAACATCTTGGTCAGGCCAGGGCAAAGTTGGTGGGACCCATGCGCTTCCCTCGAGCGGACACACACGGCCCCCGTGGGCCGACAAACCGCCCCAGGCCAGGACATCGGGCGGCACGGGGACCCCAGGAAGGCCGGGAGCTCGCTGGCCTTGGCACGGCGCCCACACTTACGGCACTGACCGAAATCACCTGCAATCTGTGGGCAGCAGTGATCAGAGGCGAGGGCTGCGACCCTGAGCAGCTCAGCTCGAGCGTTACGCACACGAACCCTGGATGGCCTTGGATGGCGCATGCCTTCCTTATCCAACACGTCGCTCATGACACTGAGGAGGTGATTCTGAACCTTGCGAGTGACCGTGTCAGCCATCTGAACCGACGCGCTCACCGCACAGGGAACCTTGGCATCCCCCCCAAAAACTCCAGCAACCTGATCAGCAATAGCATTGGTCACCATGGAGCAAGGGTTGCGGCCCCTCTCAAGAGCCCCCTTGACATCATGGGTTTCAGGAGGGAAAAAACACACAGACACAAGTAATCGTCCACTCCCAGAAAATATGGGAAAATATGGGAAGTGGGGGGGAAGACAGAAACCCAGAAAATATAGGAAAATATGGGGAATATTTTTATTTGTGTGTATTTATTTGTGTGTCCCAGGGCCCCTTCATGGGTGCTCGACACACGGATGAGGAGCAAGCCCCTGATTCGAAGCAGCTCACGCACACGAGCCCGCAAATCGCGGTGGCTAGGCACACGGGCATTCTTCACAGCAGCGAAGCGAGAGACCCCCCGGGCAACACAAACCGCGTGAGCAACATGGCCAAATTGGGTACCCTCGGGGCCCCTCGCTAACAACATCAGAAGGGCCCAGAGCTCCCCGCGGTTGGCGCTTTGCTCACCCGAGATGCCTCCACCAGCGACAAGGGCAATAATCCACGCAACGACCGACCTTGGGAGCTCTTCTGAACTTAGCCCAAAAACCGCGACGCCCCAAGACGCCCCGCGAACCCCCCCCCCACTAGCGTCCCCCGCCCCCCGGATGCGAGACCCCTCCACCTGGGGATAGGCACCTGAAGCCGCAAAGAGAGGCGAGCCAGGAGGAGCAGGAACGTGGGTCCAATACTTAGGTGTGAGGCCGCGGAGCCAGAGAACAGGGCATTCTTCGGCCGCCGCGACCCCTCGTCGAGCAAAGGCCTCCGAGATTTCCTGAAACTCTGAATTACAAGGGCATTCCCAAAACCTGTGAGCATCAGCCTCCGCCGATAACCCACAGCGCGGCTACAATTCAGAACGCTCTCCACCCGCACTAATGATGCGAGAGCGGGTCCACCCTGCACCTGTGAGAGTGGCCCGCAAAAGGCCAGCCTGCTTGACATCCTTTTTTTTCCGCAAGCTGGCCAAGTGGCGACGAGCCACTGTGAAATCCCACGCCGTCCTCGTCGCCAAGACCATTGCGGAATTTGGGAGGCTCCTGCCCAGGGGTGGGCTTCAATCGAATTCGCAACTTCCCGTTTGAATTCCGAGGCCATATAAGCCACGGCACGGAGCTCGTCGGGAATAGCGAACACATCTCCCGGGGGCGCAGTCCATCTCCACGCCCCCTCTGAAGTCCACCCCAGGCCCGGCATCGTGGCGACGGCGGCCGAAATGGGCACCCGAACGTTGTGCCACCGACGCTCGGGCCCCAGACTGGAATTCTTTGAACTGCCCCCTGCCAAAAGCGGTGCCTTCCAGGAAGATCCTGGCCCGAAACGCTGGTCGCGGCTTGACACCTGGACTCCAGTCGGAAACGAAAAACTGAAAACGGGATCCTTTGGGCCAACCTCTAACGCCAGGATCAAAGTGAGGCATCTGCCAACCGTGCCCCTGGACGAGGTGCTCGCAAGAGCCCGACGCCACTGCAAGAGCACGGTGGGCGCAATTCCGAATGCATTCCAGGCATGCGAGGCTCGGGGAAGGGCCCCCGTGAGAACAAGCTGAGGCCCGACTTTGCGCGGGGCAACTCGCGCCAGCTTGTTGATGCGAGACGCGCGCCGATGCGCTCGGGCAAGGCGATCAGCATGGCTGGGCTTGGAATATTTCAGGAGCGAAAGAAGGACGTACACGTACATGAATCCACGCTGTTTTCGAGACTTCGCATTCGGCGAATATTCGTATCACGCGGCCGGTCTCGCGGGTCAAGGGGCCGTGTTCATGTACATGTTGGGCGCGTACGTCCTTTGTGGGCTCCCTAATATTCGCGCCGCTGCCGTGCTCAATGCCCAAGTCGGCCGCCACCGACGCGACTTCGGCGACGATACCGCTCGTGCCCAAACCAGCTTGGATTTCTCGCGCTGCCGCAAGTTCAGACGCGACGATGGTGGATTTGGACGCTAGCTTTAAACGCTCCCCCCGCGCACCCTCGAGCAAAGGCGATTTCCGCGCGCGCGAGGTGGTCCACAACATCGCGGCGAATCCCCTCCGCTCTCTGGGTGGCGTCGACGATCCAGGCCCGCAAATGGACTGATGAGCTCGCTGCAAGAGAAAAAAACGCATCGAGAACATCTGACAATTGGCAAAGTCTCGGGCACGCCTCGCTCCTGCAACAAGACCCCCAGTTGGCAGGAGGGGGGGGGCACGCACCCCGCGCCCCGAAGGGCCAGCCCGCGGTCCCGCGTGCGGGAGGGCGCCCAAATATAGAGATAAGACAGGGAAGTCCAAATCCAGGGCGTGCGCCACAGCTTTCCCCCACCGAATGGCGTTGTAAAAAGCTTCAACATCCCAAATATTCGACGCCGAACAGTATTCAGGCATCGCAGATGAGAGGGCAGCCTCGCCCGCGCAACACCTGAGCAGAGCCTCCCGTAGAACGCCATTGCTTTGAACCGTCTAGGTCCAGTCCTGTTCTGGTCCTCTCCCTTGCCTTTGCCCGCGCCCTTCGTGGGCCGCCTGACACCCCCGACCGGCGGCGGCGGCGGCGGCACGCTCCATCGGGAGCCTTGAGACGGGGGTCAATGCAAACGGGGGTCAGCCAGAGCGCCGGATCTTGCAGGATCCTGCAGGGACAGGGTCGCACTGACCCGGGCTTGGGTGCAGGGTCTTGCAGGAGTCTGCAAGGCCCGACTGACCTGGGTCTGGATTGACCTGGGTCAGAAGATCCCCGACTCCAGATCGGCCAAGAGGGGCTGGCTCGGCCCAGGCCACGGCTGCAGGCCGCAGGACAGGCTCGTCGGAGGCACGGGCGGCCTGTTGCCCTGCAAGCCCCCGGGGAGAGGCGGCCGTTTCGGCATCCGGGCCCCGCTCCTGAGCCTTCCGCCGATCTCGAGCCTATAGCTGCCTCCATACGCCCGTTTTGAAACGCAACGCGTCCCGTGTTCAAGACGTCCGTGTCAATACGTGCCGTGTTGGCTCCACGTATTGGACCACGTTTTAGCGAGTGTATCGCGTCGGACCTACGTTTTCAGCCTACGTGTGGAGCTTCGTATCAATACGATACGTGTTGCGTGTTGCGTATCGGGGCAGCTAAGATCCCGAGCTTTCTTTCTTGTTGGCATGTCTTCTACCGACTTTTTGTTCGTAATCGTCATTCCCGAGCAAATGCATGGACAGCAGCCTTCGGACGTCCGCGAAGATTTCCTGGATCGGCGCAGGGGCCCCCCGGCGGCGCCTATGGTGCCGCCTCTGGCGCACTGTGCGCGCCATCGAGGGAGGTCCAATGCAGATCCGAGGACATCCGCGAGAAGCTCCGAAAGTTCATGTTTCCTGAAGCTTCCATGTTCTTCCCCTCCCTTCTGATCGTCTGTCTCTCCCTTCTCGAAGTGGGCATCCTCCTCCACCTCTTCCTCCTCCCCCTACCGTACTACCCCTCGGAAAGTGCAGGGCAACATGATGCCTGCTTTCCGCAAGAAGTTGAGCAGCAGAGCGAACGGGGAGGGGAGAAGGCATTTGGAGCAGGAGGGCTGGGGGGCCGAGGAACCCGAGAATCGAGGTTCGAGGATGCAGGTTCTCGAAAGATCTTGGCCCTCCTCAGGCTTCCGAGAGACTGGGGATCCTGGATGCCCTCAGGGACATCTGACCTGAGATCTGCTGGAGATCTGCAGGGGCGGCGTCCTCCTCCTCCTCCTACTCCTCCTCCTCCTCCTCCTCCTCCTACTCCTCCTCCTCCTCCTCCTCCTCCTCCTTCTCCTCCTCCCTCTCGAGAAGTCAGGGGGCCGGATGGGGCTGGGCCAGGACCAGGAGGAACCAGTGCGGAGCGTTCCCGAACGCTCTCAGAACGCTCCTGGGACGCTGTGGCACGGCCGCGGCGCCCGATGCAGTCTCCAGAGTCGCAAGACCTCAGAGATCCCCGATTTGCGCCGGTCTGATTTTGCCCCGGTCCTGGTCTCGTCTTGCTTTGGGAGAGAGGGGAGGCACGAGGGGCCGAGGAAAGGGGGGTGGGTGAGAATAATGCTGGTTGGACTGGAGACTGTGTTTTGTTAGGGTCGGGCGATGACCCGGGTTATCGGGCTTGCCCCCCCTCCCCCCCCAGAATAATCTAACCTTGCCGGTTGTGCAGGTCCGCAAAAGGGGGAGGGCGGGCATATGCAGGGTTGCCCACAGCGCGAGGGTTAGGTTATCGGCCGGCCTCCTCCTGCCCCCGCCCCCCAGGATAACCCGGGTGATCGCCGATTCAAACAAAAAATCGGTCTCCTGGCGGATGGACAGATGCATGTGCGCCGACCAGAATGTCGGTGTGGTGGGTTTGGAAGGATGGAGTTAATGGGGGAGGGAGGCGAGACCGATTGTAAGCGGTACGGGCGCATGCGCGGGGACCAGTGGGACATGTCGAGATGCACATCTCAGTGGTGTTGCCACGCAAGTCCGCCACCCACCATGCAAGCACGTGTGAGACCACTGTCCGAGGCATCCTGCAAGCTTGCTGCCGAGAGAGCTCCATGTATTGCCTGAGGGCCAATGGCAACGAGCTCAAGAGGGCGCTACGTGATGTTATGGGGGGCGATGTGCTGGGCTAGCGGCTAGCGGCAGCGACGAGCGGGGTTTGTTTTGGCAACGGGATGCATGGCGGCGCATTGCAGGAGCACAGGGTGGGTCGGGCGGCTGCCTGACCTCGGGGGGTCGCATCGCAATGGCAACGAGCTGGACCAAGCCGTGGCCATGTCCAGAGCAAGTGGCGGCGCCAGGCTTGATGGCAGCATGCTAGTTGCAGCAACGAGCCTTGGGGGGGGGGGGGGCACCGCGAGAGAAGGTCCTTTGGTTTCTAAGTGGGTATGTGGTGTGTTTCGGTGAGGCTTCCCATGTCCAGAATTGCTCATCCTGTGTCCCACTGAGGTTTCCGAGGCAGACCCCAACCAGGGAGCGAAGTAAATACCATCAACGCCACCAACCACCAAACACTACACCGTCTGCGATCGCCCTACCCTTAGTGACACAAGCTCTTCACCGAACAACGAAAGCCGTCAGACATGGAGGCACCAGTTCTACGCGCACTCAAACCCGGGAGACACAAACGCTACGCGCACGAAAACCTTAGAGACACAAATGCCGCATGCACTCAAACCTTAGAGGCATCCGCCGTACTTGCACTTACACATTGGAAACACGAACACCACGCGCAGTCAAAGATGATAGACGCAAGCATTACACCCACATGACCCCATGACCCCTACAATAGAGATTCCAATCAGACCCCACTGCCCCACCATTATTCCAATATGACTCCATCCAGCGGGCATGAGGGTTAAGAACAACCTTAGCTTCGGAGGGTCCTCTTTCGCCTTGGTGGCTTGTTTGTGCCTTGGACATTCTCGTGGATCCTGGGCCTTCGGCGGGAGGGTTAGACTTCTTGAGGCCGCGGTAACAGGAGGAGTGACGTGGCACAAGTGGAGCAGGACGGGAGAGGGAGAGGAGGCGAGGGGGAGCGAAGGAGAGCGCCGAGTCGTCCAGGTCGCTTGTGGGTAGGCGGTCGGCGACCGGACCTCCTCTCCCGCCCTCCGCCCTCCACGCCTGCTCCACGTGAGTGCTTCTCTGCTGCCCTCCCTCCGAAGGCGTGCTGGGTCTGCCGCGCCCCCCCCCTCCGCCTCTCCGCGCATTGCTCTGCGAGCACGGGGTGGGTCCGATTTGTTGTCCTGGCTGCGTTTTCCATCCGGACGTTCTTGGTCCTTCCAGGAGGCTGCGTTCCCGCTGCAGCGCTGCCCTCCATTTGGGATCCCGGCTTTGCTCCCGTCGTTCTGAATGCCGCTCCAGCCCCAGCGCGGACCACTCTTCTGAATCTGAGTCTTTCCTCATCGTTAGCTCCCTGCTCGTTTCCCTCCTCCGCCGTCCCCTGGTTCACATCCTTCTCCGCCTCTTCCAGCTCCTGCTCTTGCTGCTGTTGTTACTCCTCGACCTCCTCATTCCTCATCCGCCTCCTCTTCCTCCGGCTCATCCTCCATATTATCCGCTTTTTCTTCCAATATATGCACAGGTTATTGATCTGTTGGCGCATTATGAGATGGTGTCTTTTTGAGGGTTCCAGGTCCGCTATGGCACCCGTGCGCGTGTAGAAAAACGATCAGCGCCATGGGACGGGTTTTGTGAAAGGGGAAGGACGTCAGATATGGCGCGAGCGCACCTAGCCTACCCTCATACCTCTCTGTTGCACCGTCCATCTCTCCTCGCTCTCCCTTGCTCGCTCTCCCCTCCCTGCTGCGCAGGATGAGATTCAGGGGCAGGAGGAGAAGGAGGATGAAGACGAGAAGGTGGAGGAGACCCACCAGGAGTTGAAGGCTGAGCATGAGGATTAAGGGTGCACTGATGATGCTGATGATGACGACGAGGAGGAGAAAGAGGAGGAGGAAGACGACGAGGCGGAGAAGCGCCCGACGACGACGCTGATGATGGTGATGTGATGTCGGTGATGACGATAATGCTTATGATGGCGATGATGATGGTGGTGTTGTTGATGACGATGGCGATGAAGATGCCGATGATAGTTGTGATAGTGATGATGCTGGTGGCGGTAATGGTGCTGATGGAGGCGACGACTTCAACGACGACAACGGCGATGACAATGGTGATGTTTCTGCTGAAGATGGTGATGCTGATGATGTTGACGATGAACGATTATGATGATGATAATGATGCTGATGATGCTGATGCTGCTGATGATGATGCTGATGATGATGATGATGAGTTTGATGCTGGTGATGCTGGTGATCCTGGTGTGGATGCTCCCATTGCGTCCTGCTCCTCCCTCCTTCTCCCCTCCCTCCTCCACGAAGGACCCAGAGACAAGCCTGCAGCTGCTCCCCCTATCTCGTACTGCTCCCTCCTTTCCCCACTTCTCCCCCTCACATCTCCTCCTTCTCCCCCTCCTCTGCTCTCTCTCATGTACGCTGGTCTCCTCTCCCTCTCTCACCCCTCCTCCTTCCTCCTCATTCCGGCTCGTTGAGCCCACAGGGTGCGCAGGGCACGCAAAACCAATAGGGTAGACATGGCGCTTGGGGCCCATTGAGCATAGTGTTTATAGAGCTCTTAGGGCCCATGAAGTCAATAGGGCTTACAGGGCTCTATCGGATTTTAGGCCTCATACGGCTGGCATGGCTCATGGCTCCCATACCCCCCGTGGCTCATATGGCCCATGAGTCTCATAGGACCCATAATCTCCATATTTTTCATGATGATGGTGGTGATGCTGATGATGCTGTAAGAATTGGACAGATTTTTTGTGGGGCCGCCCAAGAAGCATCCTATAAGAATACTCAGCGAGACGTTCTTAGGGAATAGCGCGTCTCACCGACGTGCGGTCGCCTCTAATTGGCCGGTGCCTTCTGGGGCTCCCCGATGGGCAACTTTTCCGTGAGATGTCCGCAGCGATTTGGGCTCAACGCCCAAAGGATTCCAGGTCAATCTGTCAGTTGTCTGCTGTACACACCCTTGCGCCGGATGTTCAGCATGAAGCGTTTGCTCTGTGCACGCATCTTGGCTGGTGCAATATTCTTGCGACAACTCCTCTGTGCCGCTGCGGTTCGCGATTCTGGTTACAAGGACCGTTGTGCCCCGTTGCTCTTTCCTCATGGATTGCTCATCTCCGGGATTCCTTCTCGTCCCTCCTGACCCTCTCTTTGCAAGGAGCTCTCAGACACACTCTCCACGGTACCGGAGGAGATCGGATGCACCCCGTCCGAGTCCACAGAGTGGTTCAACAAGTTGCTCGGGCGGGATTGGAGGGAAGGGAGAGGTCGGAGGGGGGACCAGAAATGACAGTTGAGTGTTGGGGTGTCGATGGAAGAGGAGGGATGGATGTACATTTGTTTTTGAGCGGAGGGGGGGAAGGAGAAGGATGGATGGAGGGGCCTCTGGCCATACGTGGACGACATGGTCCAGAACATCCTTGCTGACAGGGTAGTTCCAGCAATCCAGGAGGCAATTCCGCACGAGGGCTTTTTCAACATACAGAAAATGCTGGACTTCAAGTTTGAGCAGTCATACCTCGGCACCCGCCCTCCTCGCCTCAGCAACTTCGTAATGTGTACCGCGAATGATGGTGTGAAGCTCACAGCGGATATGGAATTCAAGTCTGACATTGATTTTGCGGTGAAAACTTCGTTGCTTTCACTTGGTCTGCATGATCTTAGCATCAGTGGCAAGGTTGTGGTTCATTTCGGCCAATTCATCACTGAGGTACCTCTTGTCGGTGGAGTGACCGTCCACTTTGTCGACCCCCCACAGATCGATTGGGACTTGACAGGCGCAGGGGATTGGCCCTGGGTGGATGGCATCGTCCGCAGCGCGGTTGACTCTGCCATTGCTGGACTCGCTGTGATGCCGAATTTGATAGTTGTACCGCTTGGCCGGGAAGATCAAGGAGTGGACTTGTCTGCATTGAAGTCACCACCACCTCTGGGCTTGCTGCAGGTAGCACCGGTGCAGGCAGCAAACCTCAGGATGTCAGACGTCAGTCTGGGATTGGGCTTGCTCAATAAAGCCCCAGATCCTTTTGTTACCTTGAAGGTGGGAGATCAGAAATGGAAGTCCAGCAGGAACGACAATAATGCAAATCCAACTTGGAAGGGCGAGGGTGCTCTCTTTACAATTTGGGGCCGTGACCAGTCCTTGGTGGCGGAGGTGTTCGACCACGACCACCTTACAGGGCATGATTTTCTTGGACTCACGACTGTTGCCGTGAAGGAGGCCTTGGCTCATCCAGGCGCGGCCTATCCGCTTTCATCGCGAAAGGGGCAAGGCACAGGCTCCTCGCTGGAATTGGCCTACCAATGGCTTTGTATAATGCCAGGCAAGCCTTCCCTGACGCGGCCATCTGTCCTGAGGCTTGAGGTCGACAAGCTTGTGTTTCCCGCCGGTCAGAACCACCCTGTTCAAGTGGTTCTGACAGCTGCATCTGCAGTTTCGCCACACGGGGAGAGGAAGACGACGACGGCGTTTTACAGCGACATCCAGAGATCTCTCAAGGTTACCCCAGTCGGTGCCAAACTCATGGAACTTCTGAGGATGGACAAGGTTTCTAAGGAAGATGTCATGTACGCCACGGGCTTGGATGAGGCGGCGGTCGACGAGGCCGTGAGCACCATGAACGCTAATGAAGGCACCCTCGCCCCTCTTGTTTCATCTTCTGCTGCCATTTTCGTGCTCGGATGGGGCATCAGCAGTGTGATGCCCCTTCGTTGTTTTGTGTTCCCCTGATTTCTCTGGCCAATGTTCCATTGCCTGCTCGCCGTGGAATCACATAGTGGCTCACTCGAGCTGACAGGATTTCGTGCTGGCATGCCCTCCAAAGGACTGCTGCAGGAAGCGTGGCATCTCAAGCAATGCTCTGCCACATTCAGCTGTAGCTGCTATCCGCACCACCTACAGGTGTGGTCGCTATCCGGATGTTTCGGAAGTTCCTACTTGCATCGAGGCCGATGCGTCATCGCGTCCAGCGAGCTGGTTCAGATCCATGCGGAACTGTCTGACGCTGGCAACTGGCAGGCTCGAGGCTAGCAACATCAATGGTCGTGCTGCTGACAATGTCCAGGCTTGCGTTGCACAGCTCGTGACCCTGGGGGTGCCTCGCCTTCTCGGCTTCGTTTATGCCCACCACTCTTCGACGCCACTGCTGACAACCCGGTATCTCACGTCACTGTTCTGGCGGGCCCTGCGGCCCCGACCGTCGCAGAGCACAGTCTGAGGCCTACCTCGTGGCGCTCAAGAGCACTGCCCAGATGGAGCCTGCTGGTGTCGAGTTGCTGTCTGGCCACTACAAGACTTTGGCCCGCACCCTTGAGCGCGTACCCTCGAGGCACACAGCAATCTGGACTCCGGCAACATGGGCTAGGGCGTTACAGTCGTGGATGGCGCCTTAGCTGACCGCGCCACGCTGAGTGAGCAGACTGAGGCCCGTGATGAGCAGAGGGTCTGTGCCGCCGTCGTGAGCTGTGTGGGCCGTGGGACTGTTCGGGTGGCCAGTGCGAGCTTCGCTGAAGCCGATCGCACGCTGGTGCAGATGGACACGGTGAAGATTGCGGTCGGCTCCCAGGGTCGTTTTTCCTGAGGACGTGGGTTAGCCCACTGTTTGTTTACCCTGTCCAGCTCCTCCTAGCCTGCGTCACATTGAAGGGTTTCGATTCGATGGGCATGTTAGCACGTTCTGAGAATCATCGAGAGGGGACTCCGTCGCCGTCGACGCGCGCCTGAAAGCCGGAGGGGCAGAGCTGAGTCCCGTAATCTGTTGGCGCTACGTCGCAAGTTTACCGACTTCGCGCCAGCCTCTGCCAGTTGGCTGTATTCGCAGACGGCAGGATGCAAGGGACGCAACCTCCACGGCAAGGGCATTCACTCGATTTGCAGGAAGTTTTTGCGAGCAGCCTCGTTGCCCACAGGCGCAGCCGCCATCCAGACTTTGACGCTGCTGAGCCCCTGGGGGAACAGGGTCAACGTGCATGGCGTGCATGGCGTGCTTGGCGTGAACCAGACGTTGCCGTACTTGTACAAGCTGCGCGGACAGCATCTATAGCGAGTTGCGTCGGTGCTGGGTCCATCATTTAGCGGTCACCGATGCTGAGATGGCGTGCGACCGTTGCGATCGCGACGTTCCCGCTTCCAGTGCCCACTCTCGAGTTAAGGCGACTCGCCGTCTTGCTTCTCAGAGCGGGGTGTCCTCAGGAGTAGGCGTTGCGCCGCATCGCCAGCGAACCGCGGGGCGCGGGCCTGGACATGTCTTACGACCTTGCGCTACTCCCCCTCCTCCTCCGCCTCCTCCTCCTCCAAGGCAGAGCGAGCCGCGGGGAGATCGACATTCACTCCACCCTGTACATGCCCTTCTTCCCCGACGCCATCAACGTGAGACCGTCGGGAGGTGCCTGCCTTCCATCGCTGCGCCCACCGATCTACCGTCCCACCCCCAATGACCCCCCTCCCGCCTGCGTCCCCCTCCTTGCCTCCCCCGCCAACCTCCGCGTCCCTTCTCTCTCGGTCCCCTATTCATCCCGCGCCCTGTTCCCTCTCATCCCTCTTCCCCCTCTTAGCCCCTCTCCGCCCCCTCAACAATCCAACCCACCACGTCACTCCTCTCCTCGTCCCCCAGGCACCCTCCCTGCCCTCCTCATCCTCCAATTCTTACTCCGTCCCCCTCCTGCCAGTGAGTAAGACTCTCTTACCGCATTGTCCCCTCAGCGGGGCACTTTTTGAATTTGGACCTATCATTATTACTCTTTTCGTTCTGGCTATTTTTGTTATGCTCACTCTTGGTAATTTCAAGGTTCGCAGTTTCGCTATCATCTGTCTGATTAGTGTTGTTATTATCCTACGCCCTCGTCCCCCGCTAGCGAGGAGGTGGGCGATGGGAGGGCGGGGGGAGGGGACTGAACCTACGTGCGTTCCGTGCGTGAGACCCAGGTTCCCGATGCCGTATCTTGCCACAGCACGGACCCACGGAGGTCTGGACCCCTTCGCCAGCGCCGGATTTCCATATCGGGTCGCTTCCTCGTCAGCCACAACATCACGAGGGGGGAGGCAGCCGCTGATTTCCACGACGGCTGGTTTCGCCTGCGACTGGCTTCGCCCGGCTGGTTTTGCCGACGGCTGCTTCGCCGAAGTTGGCTCCACCGGGCTGGTTTCGCCGACCGCTCGCGTGCCGGCAGGCCCAGCCGTCCGCTTGCGTGCCCCGCCCGCCCGGCCCACCCGTGGTGGTCCCGCCTGCGCGACCCTCCCGTGAGGGTCCCACCCGCGCGACCTCACGTGAACGTCATGGCTCCTCCTCCCCCTCCTCCTCCCCCTCCTCCTCCCCCTCCCCCTCCTCCTCCTCCTCCTCCTCCTCCTCCTCCTCCTCCTCCTCCTCCTCCTCCTCCAATCGATCAGGTTCGTGCTGGGGAGGCGAACGTGGCCCCTCCTTCGGTCGCCCCCCCCCGACGTCCCTGAGGGGGCGACAGAGGTTTCGCTGTCCAAGTTTCTGGTGGGGGCGCCTGTAGGCACGCAGCCGTGGAAGGTTGGGGGCCACTGCCTCCTGGAGTTTCCCGGAGTGGGTGAGGGCCACCCACCGCTCCTCGCTCCTCTTTTGTTCGACCCGCGGCGGCTACGCGACTGTGGCCACTGTACCCGGGGGCCTTCAGGAGTGTTGCCAAGGCTTGGGTCACTCCTTGATCGGCTCTGGCAAAAAGAACACGTCGAGCTTTTCGGAGCTCAAGCACCCGAATCGGGCGCGACAGTTGGGACCCCCGAGATCTCCCGGGGCCCACGCGCGGGAGCTTTTCGGTTCCAGGTTCCTGGTCGGGGGGGCGGTCTCTCAGCCCCCGATCAGGTCCTCGAGAGGTCTTCAGTTTTCGGATGCAGCCACTCTCTGTATGGCGGACTGCCTCCAGGCTTTCGGCTTGAACGAAGAAGAGGCCCGTGAGCTCGGTCGGGAGTTCCGAGTCCGCCCTCCAGCTTCTGCCGAGCTCGACGTGGATGTTCCCTAAGGGGGCCCTGTCGCTGGCCCACGGCGTGGCCCGTTCACGGCCGCGTCGTGGTGACAAAAAGGTCCTCTCCGATGGGCCCCCTTAGGGTTGTTGGACCCGTCGGATCCCTCTCTCTCTCTCTCTCCCTTCAGGGGCGTGCTCGGTCCTGGTGTCCCAAACTTAGTGCGCCTCGCTTTTGCAATCGTGGTTGAGCGATGACAAATCGGGGCTCCCACCCGAGGGGGTGGCCGTTCTCGAATCGTCCCCGCAAAGAGGCACGCACGGTAGGTCGCAATCTCTCGAGTTGCTCTCGGAAGATTGATTTAAGTCGAATTTTATCGACCTTCGGCCCGACACCGCTCCGCCGCCGCGCCTCCTCCTCCTCCTCCCCCTCCTCCTCCTCCTCCTCCTCCTCCTCCTCCTCCTCCTCCTCCTCCTCTGCCCTCCGTCTGCTAGTGTCCCCCTCCCCCCGACCCGCCCGTCGGCGAAGCCAGCCTTGGCGAAACCAGCCGTCGGCGAAATAATATGCTCTGGCAAAAAACGGCCGGCGCCGAAGCCGGCCCTGGCGAAGCCAGTCCATGCCGGCGAAGCCAGCCCGGGGGGGAGAGGCTCAGGCCCAGAGATCCTGCGTATTGAAAAAATCAAGACGGAGGTTTTTCTAAATTTTCGGCCTCTAGGGGCCCTCGCCAGGCCCCGGGACCGTCAGAAAACGACTCAGGATGGAAAACCGGTCCTAGGCAATGGGTCGAGACCTCGGGGGACCGCGCATGGAAAAAATCACGACATCGGATCTCAGGGGGGTGGAGCGCATCGAGCCCCAATCGCCCATGCGCCACGCGTCGCCGACAGGTGCCTGGTAGCCCTTGCCCGCTCAGGAACGTGCGGGTTCGCTATAGGGAGCCCGTCGCCGGTCCATCGGCGAGGTACCGTCGGTTTGAGCTCGATGTTCCCCCCGGACGGTTCCCCGAATCGTGGGACCTGGTAAGGGTCCCCAGAGGGTGAACAGTGCATCCAGACAAGCAATCGCATCAAAAGAGAGCAGAGTTCTGTCCGTGCTTTTTCACGGCGCGATGGGGTCTGGGGAGGTGCCAGCGGCGAAGAAGGTGGCGTGACGCTCGAGGTAAAGACCAAGAAGGCCTCGCTGGGGTCCATCCGCGTCGAACTCGGCGCGGTGCCGGAGGTGCAGACTGGCGCGATCGAGTTCGGGTGGGTGCCGCAGTACACCAAGACGGTGCTGAAGATCAACGAGGGATCTGCCCACGAGGTGATTCTGCACGTTAGCGCCCCAGTAGACCCTCAGATCGGTGCGTCGCAACAAATTACGTGTCGTCCGGTGTTTGTGCGTTGTCTGTCTCTGGAGGCCGTCTCCCAGCACTGAGGCCGTGACAAAAACTTCTCAGGGTGAAAAGCTGGCCTCAGGGAAGGAGTCGGGATCCCCCGGGCCCCACGTCAATGGATCAGGGGATTCTGCTACGCCCGTCAGGGCTATCTCAGCCCGCCGGTCGACCTACGACGGCTCGATCTCTTCGAGCCTACCTGTGGCCACCTGATCTCTCGACCCCGCCAGGCGGGCGCCTCATCCTGAGCCGTGTGCAGAGCGTCCCGGGGCAAGGAAGCGGCCTCCATCGCGGGCAGGAAACATGGCCATGGCCGCCGCAGCTCGGACTCCTCGGCTGCGGCTGCGTGGATGCGGATGGCTTCGTTGCGCGGATGCCCCGCGCGGAGCACATCCGTCGTCGGATCGTGAATCCATGAAGCCGCGCCCAGAAGTCTGGACTGCGAGGGCGCAGGTGTTCGTGTGATCGCCACTCGTGGCTTCAGGCGCCGGAATCTGCGAAAGACCTCTGATGACGGATGCCTCAGGAGGAGGAGCCGGAGCAGGACCAGGATGCGAAGAACATGGCGAGGACGGGGGCCAGGGTGGTAAGTGTTGCCTATGTCCCTCCCTGATCCTTACCCCTGCGAGCCCAGAGCGCCCCACGTTTTCCGCATCCAACGCGCTGTCCGAGCAAGTCCTTTCTCTAGCGAGGCCGGGGCCATGCCAGTGGGGACGGGGGTCGATTGATCGATGCTCAAAAGTCTTGGCGCGGGGGGCTCCCAAGGTCAGCATGAACATGCTGGCCACCGAGGCGGGCGGCTGCGGCAAGCCGTGAGCGGCCCGCAGCTGGTGCTCTTTTGCTCCCGCGCGCCCCGCCTCCCGTAGCGCTGTGGAAGGACCGCTGGCGGGGTGGTCGTCGTTTGAAAACACGTCGGAGTTTCTGGCCGTAGTGATGCCTGCCAGGCTGGTCCCTTGGTTGCGATGCGTACACGCAGCACAATCGCAGCGATAGAGAGACGGGCGCGGCGGGAGGGTCAGGTGGTGGTGGCTCCCGAGGATACTGCAGGGGAAGGCCGAGCTCTCCAAGGACCGCACCCGCCGACGGTGGTGGTGAGGGTTAAGGAAAAGAGAAGGAAGAGGAGGAGGAGGACCTGAGTAAGCCCAAGATGTATCAACGACGTTGCAATGCACACTCCCGCCCCATGTTCCCCCATCCTGAGTCATTACACGCATTCCTATGGGCATTACATCCGGGCGAGTGCCCCATTTTGAGAAGGAGCTCGTTGCACCCTTTTGTCGAGCTATGAGGGTTGCAACAGCCTAGGGTCAGACAGTTCGACGGGGTGCCTAACGAGAGCCCCGTGTTGGAAAGGAACTGCCCCCCATCCGTGCAACGCTTGGCAAGTTTGCATTTCTGGATGCTGGGTCAGAGGGAGTTCCACGCGTCAGCCCCATGTTGAAACGGAACGGGTGATCATCCATGCAGTTGTTATGAACTCTTTCATTCGGTTCGTGTTTCCACTGGCCTGGCTCTTTGCGATAACAGCCTCGCACCAGCATGTATGAGACGCGACATGTCGATTTTAGGCCCGTTGCACAACATTGTAAACAGAACGGCTTCCCGTGTTCTCAGCGCCTTTTGTCCCAGACATGGCGGGCAACCTTGAAATTCTAGGCTTCAGTAGAGGATGCAACATGCACAGCATGGGCCGTCAGTGACACAGTCGAGCCAGGCATGCATCCCTTGATGCAGAGGTCGAGTTTCGGCCTGATGTGCGTTTTGGGGCATATTCCACAGCGGGGACTGTGGCCCTCTCCGAAACAGAACCAGAGACAGGTACGTACAGGCCACAGCGCTCGGCACAATCCGCGGTCCGCAGGTGCCACTCGGGCAAGCACGGTCTGAGGGCTCGTCGTGCAGATGTGGGCGGGAGGTGCCCCCGACGTTTCCCCTTCTCAGAGCCCCTCTGCCTCCGACGCCTTGCTTCCGTGCGGCGCATGCCCCGCAGAGCCCCACGCCTTCGAGTGATGACCGCGGTCGAGCCCACTGCGAGGCCGAGGATCGATCCCCGCTTCCTTCTCCCCCGTCCCCCTCCCTCCCTCTCCCTCTTCCGGGCTGACGCGGACCAAGAAAGACAAAGGCACATGATACGACGATGTGGATATTTGCATACCCTGTAACGCCCCCCGCGGGGTAGAAACCAACTTGATCACAATCATTCTCTGGAACGTCGTCGTGACGCTTGTCGCTAGCCTTACCGCAGTGTCATCATCATCATGTTTGTTTCTTCCGCTGCGCATGGTGTCTCTTATTGCCGTGTTATTTCTGAGTGTGTATCTCCGTCCTGGCCCTCGGCGTTCTTAAAATGTTTATCCTGGCCCTGTTTGATGCTCCCATTTGGTTTCTGTTTGTCCTCACCCTCCTCCTCCTCCTCCTCGTTCTCGTCATTTTTCTTCTCCATCTGCTCCTCCTCCTCCCCCATCGTCCTCCTCCTCCTCCTCCTCCTCCTCCTCCTCCTCCTCCTCCTCCTCCTCCTCCTCCTCCCCCTCCCCCTCCTCCTCCTCCTCCTCCTCCTCCTCCTCCTCCTCCTCCTGCTCCTCCTCTCCGTCATCATCGTCATCACCATCATCATCAGTCTCCTGCACATCCTCCGCCGACTTCCCGTCTCTTTTTCCCTCCCTCCCTTCCTGCTCTTCCTCCTCCTCGTGGGGCCTTGAGGGACCTCGCGGGGCATCCTGGGACCTCCTGGAACGTCCTGGAGCCTCCTTGAGATTCCCACGGCCCCCGGGTGCGTCCTCAAGTCTCCTGGAGCTTCCTGATGCCTCCTGAGGTTTCCTGGGGCCTCTGGGCAGCTTTCTGAGGCCTCCTGGGGCCTCCTGATGCATGAAAATTAGCCTCAGGAGGCATCAGGAGGCCTCCTGAGGCCTCGTCGGGCCTCCTGAGGCTTCCTGGGGCCTCCTGAGGCTTCCTGGGGCTTCAAAATTGGCGACAGTTTCAATGATGGGAGCTTCCCGTTGAGAAAGAGGGCGCGGCGGACGTTGAAAAAATGACGACAGTGTCACACTTGAGGCCCAAAACCGTCCCGGGCACACCCCGGGGCGAATCCCGGCCCCGCATAGTACTGTGCGATTTGCCCCCTCACCGCTGTCCCGCCGGTCCTCGGGAGGGCTAGTTTTTTTGTTTTCGCCGGTAAGGAACATTTCCCCCCCTCTCGGCGGTGACGGAGGGCAGGCGGCGAGGGGGGGCGGGTTTGCAGTCAGCTGGTTGGGCACGGAGAGCAGGCGGAGGGGATCGGCGGGTTGGCGGGGTGACGGGGTGGGCGGCTGGGCTGGTTGGCTGACGGGCTGGGTGGCTGGGTGGGCTGGCTGGCTGGTTGGACGGGTTGGCAGGTTGAGCTGGCTAAGGTAATTGGTTTCGATTTGTTCCTGCGTTCTCTGAACTCTTTGCATTTCGGGAGTGCCGTCAGTATTGCGTGCTGGGCTCACTCTGGTCCTCCTCCCTCTCTTGATCATCCCCTCCTTCTGCCTCAAGATCGAGCCCCCTGTCTCCCTACAAGAGTAATCTCCCCCTTCCCCATCCAGGCACACCCAGATTCTCGATATCCTCCTCCTCGTCCTCCTCCTCCTCCTCGTCCTCCCCCCTTCTCCTCCTCGCGAGTCCGTTCTGGCACCGACGCTGTGACGCGTGCAGTTGCCTCCCGCCCCCCGTCCAGGGTTTTCGCTTCGGGCCTGGTTGGCAGGGGGAGACGGTACGCTCTCGGCAGCCGAAGTTTTGAAACAGGCGGTGATTCTGCGGGAAACGGATCCTCGATCTCCGGCTTCTCGCCCTCCCGGCCGCGCGATCGGCTGGGACCTGGCCCGTGCCCGTGGCAGCGTGCTGCACAGTCCTCCGAGAGCGCCCGACCCCCTCTTCCCCGCGTGTGCCACGATGAAAACGAGGACGAGAACGACGATTTGTTTGGGCCATCGGCGGGACGAATTGTGTACACATGAATTGCGTCTTGGACTTCCGTGGAAGGGGCGCCACGAGGCCGAGGCGCAGTGGATGTTGATAAAAATCCAACCTCCAGGGGTCACATTGTCTGCCATATCCACTGCACCTCTGGTTTCTGTCGAAGGAGGGCCGAAACTCCGAGACGCATTGGAGATGGATACGAGTCTGACCCGCAATAACATTAGTTCTGTCCTAGTTGTGGATGCTTCAGTGAGGCGGCTTCTGGCGCGCCCAGTTGTTCAAAACGTAGGGTGCTCATCCTTCGGAGATGGGAGATGGGGGAGGGGCTCCCCCGAGTTCAGGTCAGCTCAGCGCAGGAAGGACGACGAAGACGATGACGAGGGTCGCTGAGAGCGCTCCGTGCACCAAGTTTGAGCGGATCTCGGTCGCAAGACGAGGACGTCGAGGTCGACGACGACGTCGATGACAGTTACGCCGACGACGCGGACGACGACGACGAGCACGAAGACGAGGAAGACGACGAGGAGGACGACGGCGACGACCTAGGATGCAACCCCTGCAAGGTTGAATTCAGATTTGGCGTATGTATGTCCGCAGTCGAAAAGCAGCCTGGTCCGGCCAATCACCAATTCCATGTTGCTGAATCCCGCTGAATCTGGCTCCGTCGGCTCTACTCCTGGGCCTAATCCGGCCCAAGCCAGGTCAGTGACCCCTCAGTCGGGCTTAACAGTCCTCAGTGTCAGGGGAGGCCGGAGTAATCCCAAAAGCAGACGTCACCAAAAGGTTTGGCTTCGGGGCGCACCGTGGCTGGAGGCGTGCCCGCTGCGGCACCTCACTGGGGGCACGTGGGGCCCTTCCAGTAAGAGTCGTTCCCACCGAGACCTCCTGGGAGTTGCCTCCTAAGAAGACGACGGTTACGCCGATGAGGGTGACTACGACTCACGAGAGGCGGCCGTATCCATGTGCACGCCCCTGCGGTCTGGACTCTGGGAGGCGATCCCGTGGACACGCTGTCGCATGGATGCGTTTCGCGTCGAGGTTTCGTAGAACGCGGCCCTGGGGCCCGGCCCGTGAGACCGTGGTTAGGGATATCCCACCACGAGACGACGACGAGGGCGACGACCACGAGGACGACGGACGACGCCGACCTGCCCTCCGCCAGCAGCCCGGCGCAGGAACAGCAGTACGCCACGGAACCGCGTCCCGTTTTTTTTTTTTTTGAGAAAGAGGAGGAGGAGGCCGCAGGAGGAGGAGTCAAAGGAAGGCAGAGGGAGGGTCTCTGTGTTTTGTTTCTTGGGCGGGTCGGAAGAGGGAGGAAACATAGGATGAGTCCAGATTCATCTGTGCAAGCTCCGCTGGCAGCTCGCTTCCACCGCCGGTGCACCACGGCCTGAAGCAATTATGCGCCACCGGGGGTTGGCTAAGCACCCAGGAGGGACCGCGCAGGTTGCGTATGCCCATCGCTCGACTGTCTGAGAGCAAGGAATGGCTCCCATGGGATACTTCACCGAGCAGGACGAGTTGGAGAGCAACACGACAACGGAAGAGGCGGTCAGAAAACAGCTGGATGACACCACGTCGGCGGAGTAGGAGGCGGAGGCCGCCCCCGCAGGTGCAGCCTAAAATTTGGGTGCGGCCGTCGCGGCGGCGGACAATCGTCGACCTAGAGGTTGACACCAACACCAATAGAGGCGGTGTGCCTCCACCGAGGAATGATGAACCCCCGATCTCGGTCATGTTGATAGTATTCGGGCTTCTAGGTGGCCGAAAGCTCACCACCAACACCACAGTCTGGGACCGGCTTCCCCTGGTGGAGGCAACCCCCTGTGCTGGTTTTAGCGCTCACTCCCTTCTTCCCAGAGAAGGCCATCGTAGTCGTGCAGGAAGTAGTGAAGGTTGCCCACGCCGCGGCGGTTGCGCGACGCGGCGGAGTCGAAGCTGCCCGAGAGCGGCATCACCCCAGAGACCCCACTGGCCTTGGCGAAGACTCCAGTGGAGGAGGTGGCAGCGCTGAAGAAGCGAGGGCGGGCTGTGGGGGTGCCAGGGCGTGCCGTCGATGGGCGCAGGCAGCTGCAACACGTGGAGGCAGTGTGGAGGTTGCGGCCCTGGTTGGACTCATCTGAGTGGGTTCCCTCGGTTTTGTAGACCGATCGAGGCAGTGGGCCTCTCCTGTAGAACTCCGGAGTTGCAGAGCCGACTTCGGTTAGGCTGCTTGTCACACACGCCCCTGCGAGGCCCCTGGGAGGCTTCGCCGGGCGAGGAAGAAGCCTCTTGGCATGGGGTAGGGAGAACGAAGTTCTCATCGAGGGTTCAAGTGAGGGATCGGAAGAGGAAGCGTTCTGAAGAATCTACGTGTCGGGAGCTGGAAGCATTACTACGCATATGCCGTCGTTGGTATCCGTCAGAGGGCAGGTGCCTCCAGCTTTTGGCATGGTAGTCAGGCGTGTTGAAATTGCACTGCTAGTGGCAATGTATGTCACCGCTCATGTTGTTGCTTCACATCGAGACATTATCGCAGCCTTGTTGTCATCGTGGTGACGCGTTGGTTTCATGTTACTGGTATACCCGCTTCGAGTGGCATTGCGTGGTCATATCCATGCTTCAAGCTGGCGGCCTAGACTTGCAGCGCCTTGCCACTGGCCCGAGTCATCCAGGCTTCCTCTCGTCATGGCGCGATGACCTCGAGACACCTGTTGAAGCTGCACGGCTCAGCTCACGCCCTTGTCGAGTCCGGTTCTGCTGGCTCCCTCCGGCTCCTCCTCCCGGGGGGCCCGCGTGCACGGGCACCTCCCAGGCCCGAGAGCCCCAGCCGTACAGCCTGCACACGCCGCGCTCCGACCTCTACGGGACGCCCCGGCTCGAACGGTACGGGACGCCCCGGCTCGACCCCTACGGGACGCCCAGGCCCCGCGCCGAGGCAGGGGGAGGAGTCGGGGGCGTCCCAGAGGGGGGCGATGACGGGGTGGGGGCATCATGGCTGAGGCCATGAGATCTCTCCGGATGTTAAGGCCCCCTCTTCTCATCATTATGATTATAATCGTATTCCTGCTCCTCTCCTTGTTATTAACATGTTTCGTTGTTTTTTGTTTTTCCGGGCGTAGCCGGAATCTGTCTCTCGCGTTTTAAACTGAACTGAACTGAACAGACTGGTCTGGTCGCACCCGTTACACGACGGTTTTATTCTCGGCGGCCCAGGGCGCAACTTATTGCAAAACCGATCGGAGTCGGTTTTATTCTCGGCCGCCGAGGGTGCAACATACGGCACAACTGATAGGTGACGGTTTTATTCTCAGCCGCCGAGGGCGCAACCTATTTCGCAACCGATGAGAGACGGGCTGCTGGAGCAGGAGGAAGACGAAGAAGACGAGAAGGATGAGGATAAGGACGAGGAGGAGGACGACGACGACGATCAGGATTGGGAGTAGGACGGGGAGGAGGACGAGTAGTACGAGGACGAAGTGTGGGCATTCGAGTGCGTGCGGCGCTACGCCCGATTTATGCTCACCGCTTGGGCTGGCGGTGGGGGCCAAGCGGCGAGCTGTCTCGTGATTCTCTAAACCCGCTCCCGAGTCCCCACCTTGGGCAGCGCACATGCCTCCGGCCATGATTGGCGATCCCGGTTATCACCCCTGTTGGACGCCCCCCAGCCGAGACAAGGTGTGAGGACCGAGGATCGAGGATCGAGGACAGTTTACCGACGGCGCGGCGACGGGGGAAGTGAGAGGCTGTAGGCATCATCAGAAGGCAGCGGGGCTTCTCGGAGGCCTCCTGGTGGTGCTTTGTGAAAGGGTCTGCGTGGATGCGGAAAAGGCTCGGGAACCTTTTCGGGAGGCTTGAGGCCTCCTGAGCCATTCTGTCGTGGTCGGCCGAGAGGCGTGATGACGAGGTGGGTTGGGATCTCGTGGCCGGGGCCGTGAACTTCCCCGAATGTCATAGCCCCGCTTCTTATTTCAACACGTCCTCCGGCCGCAACCCGGCCAGGCACATGTCTCGGAAGACGATGTGCTCCCGCCCGCCCATCTTGGACTCCTTCCCCCTTGCACGCCCCCGAAGCCGGTGAGGATCGAAGCTCGAGAGTCGGAGATTCCTTGTCGGAGGCGCACCGAGATGGGAAGTCGGAGTGGCTCGGGTCTCCTCAGAATGCGGCGGGGCTTCTCGGCAGCCTTCCTTCTGAGAGGCACCCCGCGGCTTCGGAGAACACTCGGAGAGCTTCTCGGGATGCCAGAGGCCTTCGCCCCTCGTCCTCGTCGCCGAGGCGACGTCCCGGACCCTGCCCGGGCATCCCGAGGTGCCTTGCCTCGACGGCGGCCCCGGGCACTTCCTGGGCCCCGCTGGGTCTCAGGGCGCGGAGGGGGCTCCAAACGCCATAGGGGCCGCCCCGAGGGTGCGGGAACGGCGCACCTGTCTCGACTTGCTCGAGCCCGAAGAAGACGTCTTGCCTGTTTGCACTCGGGCTCCGGCAGTGATGCTCGAGGTGCAGCACAGACGCGCCCGATTCGGGGCCTTGGCTCGACCGGACCGCCTGCCTGCCTGCGTGCCTGCCCCATGCATGACAGGGGAAGGACTCGGCCAGGCCAGACGCGGTGAGGCTGAGCTCGGCCCATGGGCCGAATGCAGCTTCGCCGAGTTCGGTCTGGCCGAGATCAGCAGGCCGAGTCCAGTCTGGCCGAGTTCAACTGACCGAGCTCAGCCTGGCCGAGTTTTCTTCCCCGAGTTTAGTTGCTGGGTCCCCGCGCT
The DNA here is from genome assembly GCA_963575745.1 of Prorocentrum cordatum. Taxonomy (NCBI): domain Eukaryota; class Dinophyceae; order Prorocentrales; family Prorocentraceae; genus Prorocentrum; species Prorocentrum cordatum. Next base: position 1,277,404 of record CAUYUJ010008891.1, read on the forward strand.
TCAGGCTCAAGCTTCTTCCAATACGACGCGTCTCGCCCCTGGACGCCCGCGGCCACAGACTGCGACGCGTGAAGTGACGCCACGCATGGTCATGCAAGCGCAAGCGAGGGCGATCGCGGACCATTCGTGTCTTCCCGCTCGATCGCGCGCGCGCCGCCCCGCGCGAGCGCCGCCCCCCTCGGGGAGGCCACGCCCCCCCGAAGTGCCGACCCCCTTCCCGAGGGGTGGCCTCTCGTCCCAGAGGCACAGCGGTTGGCCCCCGGGTGCCCGAACCGGGGCCCCAGAGGCGGGCGGGTGGCCAAGGGGGGGGGGGGACCGAGGTGAGGGGCGAGGTGAAAAAGGGCCCCCTCGGGGGCCCCTCTCGGGCCCCTGCTGGCTCCCAGAGCGGCCCTGCAGGGCCCCATTGGGGGCTTTCTTGCTTCACCCCCCACGCGGGGCCGCCCCCCACTGCAGTCGCACCGAGGTGTGGGGTCAAAGTCGGCCCTGGGAGGTATACCTTGATATCCTTCGTGCCTGTCGGCTGTTCTCGTGCCTCCTGGGGCAGGGTGCCCTCGAAGGCTCTTCGGCTCGGCCGGCGGAGTGCCTCGTGCTCTTGATCGGCTGCACCACCCGCCCGCAACGGGCCCCAGAGGCGGAGGTCGGGGGGTAAGAGCGCTCGGCCCCGAGGCGCCGCGTCGTTGGAGAGGCCCGGGCACCTCGGAGGGAGGAGATGCGACGCCAGCACCGCCAGGGGGGCCCACCTCCAGCAGCGAGGAGGGCCACGATGCCTCCCCCCCGAGCTGGATGCCGGGGGTGTCTCGAGCGAGAGGGGGGGGCCACACCACCAGGGAGACTCCCCTTGCCTCCTCGCACCTCCTCGCCCTGCTGGTGTTGGTGTCGCCTTTCCCGTGTGCCCGGGCACCGCGCCCCCCCCCGAGGAGGTACTCCGGCCCGAGCCCGCGGAGCGGCAGCCCGAGCCCCCGGCCGGACCTGCTGATGCTGAGGGACGCGCCGCGGCCGGTCGTCTGAGGGCGGGGGCCGCGGCGAAGGGCGGGCCCGAGAGGGAGCTCGTCGGTCAGGAGGGGAAAGGAACACCCACAGACACAATGAATCGTCGACTCCCAGGAAAATATTGGAAAACATGGGAAGTGGGGGGGGCAGACGACAGAAACCCAGAGAATATGGGAAAATACGGGGGATCCTGTTATCTGTGTGTATTTATTTGTTTGTCCCAGGGCCCCTTCAGTCGGGCTGGGCGGAAGGGTTGGACAGGGATCGGGGCTCAAGAGACGGGGGTCAATGCAATCGGGGGTCAGCCAGGGCACAGGGTCCTGCAGGATCCCGCGAAGACCCCCTCTGGCCGACCCGGATTAGCGAGCCGCTCGTGGCCGCGAGGCGGGCGCGCATGTTGGCTGACCCGAGTTTGCGTAGACCTGCGTTGCAGTTTTTTTCTTCCTGCATTGCAGTTTGTTGGTTTCCTGCTGACCCGGGTCTAGATTGACCCGGGTCAGAAGATCCCCGAAGGGAGAGGGAGGGGGGCGTTTGGTGCGAAGTCTGCTGCCGCCTGGCCAATTCCTCGATGCGTGTGCGCCTCCTGGCGCCAGGAGGCGCCAGGAAAGCCAGCTGCGTGAGCGGATTCTCTACCCGGCCCTTTTCTTACCATCTCCGTTCGTCCCCGCCGATTTCGGTAGCAGATCATGGGAGCCTCGGTGTCCCCTCGCGGCTCCGTCGTTGGTGTGCACTGGCGTGCGCTCGCCTCGGGCAATCGATGAGAAAAAGGAGACCTCGCGTCGATTGAGCGTCGAGTGGGCGTCGATTCGCGTCGGCCAGCGTCGGTTCGCAAGAGCCAGCAAGATGACATGGGAGGCTCCCATGAGTTTCGGGTCGGGCGAAAGGGGGGGATTGGGAAAGGGGGGGTTACGAAATTTGCTGCATGCAGCTGGTTTCGGCCCCGCCGAGGGGCCCATTCCTCGATACATGGCCGCCTCCCGGCGCCGGGAGGCGCCGGGAAAATCAGCTACGTGAGCTGATTCTCAAACCCCCCCTTTGCCATCCCCCCCTTTCGCCCGACCCGTGAGTTGCCGCCGAAGGGGAGGGGGGGGGGGACGGGGAGAGGCAGCGGCCGGGATTCAGATGCCAGGCATACGCCGCACAGGGCGGCCCCCCGCGCTGCGGGGCCGAACGGTATGACGGGCCAGGCCCGCTGGGCCCCGCCGCGGGCCGGCGGGCCAACCAGGGCACCATGGTTCTACACCTTAGGCGATGCTTAAGAAAACTTACATTTTCGGCCAGAGTCTCGATTATTCTTAACGTTTCAATGTAATTCCTAAGATTTGAATAGAAATGTTGGATTAGATTTCAAGTTCTGAGACTATGAATTTCTTAACCCAGGATTTCTAAAGCATTTCGCAGGGTGTACCCGCCAGCCCGTCCGGGTTGGGTAGAGCCCCCGCTTTCCAGGCCTCGTGGGCGAGAGGACGAGGGAGGTGAGGAAGCAAGATGCGGTCGAGGAGGAATTTGGAGAGGTGGATGCTGTGATGATTTCTGGGAGGCAGGGCGAGGACGAGGGCGAGGTAAGCGGGGCACGGAGGCGCGAGTAGGAGGACGGGGAGGAGGAACAGGAGGAAGAGGAGTGGAGAGAGGGTGAGGATAGGGGATGAGGGGAAGACGGACGGCAGGCGAGAAAGGGTGAGGAAGAGCAAGTGTAACATCACCTCGCTCGAGAGCTGAGGCACGCAGCAGCTGCTTCAGATGTGAACCGTGGGGCCTCTCACTATAAGTGTGCAAGGCTATGGCCTGATGTCTGCATGGTACCGCCGCGCACCTTTGTCTCCTCTCTCTCCTTATTTTGTTATGCTTTTTCTCTCTTTCTGTCCATCCCATCCCATACGTCTGCCGTGTGCCGCCTCTGTATGCGTTTCTGTGCCGCCTGTTGCTCGTGCTGGCGCCCTTCTTGATCAGCAGGTACCTTCTTCGGCAGGCCAATGCGACCCGCACGCAGCGTCAGCAAGCGCGTTCGGGCCTGGAGCATTTCCAGTGGCCCCTCGGATGGCTTGATCGACTCGGCAGATCGCGTTGCCGCGCATGCATCCACCACGGCGCCTGGGGGCAGAGGGGCAGGGGCTGGGTGGGTGGCATCCCAGCCACTGTGCTCGTCTCTCTTGGTTTCCTCTTGAGACCTGGAGTGGAGACTGATGTCCACAGAAGCAGAGCAGCTCACTCGCGTTGGCCCAGAGTCGTCCTGGGAAGTTACGTCAGCAGGCAGGTATTGCCAGGAGTTTGTCCAAAGATTTACGCAACGAACAGATACGAAGAGATACGTAGCGAAGAGGTGCGACAGGTTAAACGCTAAAAACACGTGTTCGACCGTAGCCTCAAGCGCAACTTCCAACGCGGCACGTCGCGGTGGTCGATGGGCACATAGGACATGTGGACAAGTCTCTCGCAATCCTCCACCCGATCCGCGTCGTCCTTGTCGCCTCGTCGCCCTCCTCATTGTCATCATCCCTCGCCTTCTCCGGCTCATTGGACCTATCTCCCTTGCCCTGGTCTGCCCCCTATCCCCCATCCTTGCCCGTCTTTTCCTTCGCCCGCCCTAGGGGGCTCGAAGCAGTGTGCCGCTTCGGGAGCTGTCGTCGGTCTCTGGCCACGTTCAGAGGCTGCGACCGCCCCGTCCCCGACCATCTCCTGCCTGCTTCCCTTCACCCGTCCTCCCCATCCCAGCCTCCCCCTTGCCCTCAATTGGTACGCTTGACCCAAGACGTCTAAGAACGGATCTGCCGTCTGTTCTTCCTCTGACCTACTGCTGCTGTCTACATGCTGAACATATATATATTATGACTCTGGCCCTCCCGGCTTATACGAACCAAAGCCTCATTTCTCGTACGTAAAACAAAAAGCAGTGCGCAGCTACCGACCACGGTCTCGAAGGGACAGGCTAGGCATTGCTAAACCTAGGGTACCTAAAGTCGTCGCCGTTGAACTGTTCGACGAAACTGTGGATAATGAAGCCCTCGATCTCGGACTCCACCGGGTGTATTTTCTTTTTCTCACTTCGGAGATCGTAAGCTTTACCGAGTGTAGTTGGCTTCTTCTCTCATCGAATATCGTGAATTTCACCAGGTGTTAGTGATTTCCCCGCATATTGGATACCAGAATATTTACCAGGTGTAGTGCCCAATCCATCATAGATAGTACTTCACATACTGGTGGTGATTCTGCCCACGATGGTTTTATCTGAATGACGTCGTTCTCCGTTATCGTGACCGCTGGAACGTCACTTGTAGCAACCAAGCGTTCGTTGCCCTTGGTCTCCACACGCCAAGAACCGTATGTAAATAAGTCATACAGAATATCAGAAAGCATATTCTTGGTAAGTCCATATGCACCCATAGCTGACGTGGGACACCAGAAGAAACGTTTGATGTACCCTCGCAGTCTGTCCTCTTGAACTGATTACACATAGGGTCGCTGGTGTAGATATTGAGGAAAGATCATTTTTTTTCCAACCCTGAGCCCGAAGAAGTCCCGAGAATCTGTCCAACGACCTATAGACATTACGAACTTTGAGTTGTCCTGTGTATTGATCAACTCGTTCATGCTGCCCGGACTGTCCAAAGATCGTTGAATACCGTGTGAGATTATTTCCGTGAATCGCATAGTGATCATGTGCGCCAATTCTTTGCTAACTCCTCCTGCCAATGGCTCTGCTCGTGACGTGTTTCCTGAAACTCATTTTGCTTTGCGAGACAAAAAGGCAATGATATGAACAAGCTGGCTGAGCTGGCCTTTGGAATCTCGTACTTGTGGATGGTAAATCGATGTAGTCGGTACAACTGATATCTTCTTACCCGAGCCGAGAAGGATCAACATTGCTTCCTGAGCATATGAACTGCCTGAGGTAGCTCAACTCGAGCCTGCCACTGAGTCTATCACAAGCGGAGGTGTGAGACGTGGGAAACAGATAGTAATTCCATTTGCACATGCTTTCGCCCGAGCCAACAGCGTATTTGCCATCTTGATGTGCCTGATCGTTGCCGATTGCGCGTTCAGCTGGATAATCACTTCGCCTGCAGTAGCATCCAACCTCGCCTGACATAACCAGAACCATATTCCAAGAAGTCCTCTGAATGCTGTTAACTCTTGTCGGGTCAGTTGTGAATCGTCCTCCTGTGCTAGTTCCCTGCTGAGTGGAACTTGTTGCAACTTATGATAAAACTCATCCTGTGACACTGTCATGCCGAAGTCGGTCCTCTCGCGCTTGACTCCAACATGCATCATAGGCGGCGTCTGTCGCGTAGCGCCTGCAAAAAGTGTGTTTTTTTTTTTCAAAATATTCATTCATCCATGAAGCCGTTCTCGCATTGTTGTGCCCGCCCACATACGACGTAGCTATAGCCTTAAGTGTACCAGGTCCTGCCATCCAGAAATAGAAACAATCACAAACTATTGGGAGCTTGCCACCAAGTGCATCTGTCATGAACATCTGCATGACAACTTGAAAAGCCAACGGTGCGTCGTTCAATCCATACATTGCCTTCAAACGTTCGAGTGTCCACAACTGTGTAAGTCCTGACTGAACAACACGAACGGCCCCACCAATGTCACGAAGTTGTCTCCGAAGGTTACCAGGTGGTGTAACAAACACGTGCCGCTCTTGTGGCTTGATGCCGCGCTTCCTCAGTATGTCGTACATGCGCTTGAACTGTAACCCCTTCAGGAACGCTCCAGTGGCATCCCAACTTTCAATGGTAAAGTCGTGAATGGCCGCCAAAGAGACGACCAGTCGCTGCGATAGTCGCATTGTTGCGGTAGCTCTTCCGGCAGTTATGCACCTAGATTGTCAAGAAACCCACGTGCGCAAAGTCTGCTCTTGACGGTCCATTCGAACACGGTGCCAGCTTCGAGCTGCTTCCACTGACGTACCCATACGCAACCTTTTGAGTATCGGGAGCATTCGCCGATGGATATTGGTCTCCAGACCTGAGCTTCCACAAACTGCTTGGCATCCTGTCTGCTTCGTCGACCAATTCGAAGTGTTCTGCAATGTCCCTTGGGCCGAGAATTGGTGTCAGAGGTCGTAGCAAAGCATCCGCCAGTAATAGCATCGATGTAGAGATATGATCTCGCTCGAAAGATCCAGGGACACGACAAACGATTGGTTTCTGGTCCAGTTGGAGGCGGGGTCGTCGTTGCCAAGCAGGGTGAAATGCTTTATCTTGTTGAGAAAATGTTCTGCCACCAGTTCGCGTTGAAAATTTACCGTTCTGCGAACCTCCTCGCTGTGTTCATGTAGTTCTGGGATGACATCTCCCTTCGTGGCGAAACACAATCTATGCTGAAATATCTCTTCTGCTGCCGAACAATACAATGCGTCCACAACATGATTTCCACGATCGTTGATTTGCCGTTCAGACCTGGATCGGTCCTCGTTCCACTGCGGTTGGTAATCGATGGTTGCGTCGCCGTCGCTCTCCTTCGTGGGTTGCGGCATTGTCGTGTCTGGTGACGGCTCTTGTTCTCGTAGTGGTAGATGAACCGAACGTGAGTGATCTTCATCACGTCCTGGAAGTATTTGCGATTCCGCACTACTGCTATGGTCTGCCTTGTCAGGTCCTTAGGCCGATCTCGATCTGTCATCAGGCCGAGGGTGTTCGGCCGTAGATTTTGCTTGACCGAGGGCATACTTAAGGGTGCGATCCGCTTGGCCAGGTGCATGTTTCAGAGTACGATCGCCACTTGTGGTAATGGGGCTGTGTTGCTCTTGTAGTTCCCATTCGCGATCAGGTTCATGAGGTTCTCGTGATCGACTTCTGCTGCGATCATGCCCCCGGTCTTCTCCGAGAAGTAGCACTGGCCCGCTGCTGCAAGATGCTTCCTGTTGTGGGTCTCTTGCAGGTTCGGTTTCAGTATCATCAGGCGCGTCATCGAACTTGACCTGCTGCCACTGAGTTCGAGTTGGTGATGTCGTGCGCCGTCGCTTTAATATAGATGTCTGTCACCCCGATCTGTCTTCGCCATGAGATCTAGGCATGGCCGCTACAGGCGATGCAAGTATGTCCAAGACAGATGGCCATGCTGTATCTCGACTCTCGTTCGACGGGTCAGCTCTGATAGGTGACCCTGAAACTGGAATGTCCTTCCGTGGAATCGATGGTGTCGCTTTCGGCGCGTTGCCGCAAGATGGAGGAACTCCTCGTCCGAGATGTCGTCCACGTCTTTGTCTATAGATGCCGATCTCTTCTGTTGTGATTGTTGTTCTGCTCGTCCTGACCGATCGCCTGGAGGTCTTGCCGGGTCGTTGTCTGTGGCAGGTGCCAAGATGGAAGATTGAGTTCTCGAAATTGTTTCCAGCGCGCTGTCCATGAATTCAGATGGTCGGTCTCCTGGAAATGCTGACGCTGGAACCTGAGCTTGTCCGGGTATCTGATGAGATCCCGGCTGCTGAGGAGGTGCTGGACGTTGTTGATCATGTCCTTGCTGTGCTGGTAGCTCATCGTACCCAGTTGGTTTCCACCACAACGTAGGAGGTGTCGGTGGGAACAGCTGCGTCGGCGGTGTCCAAGGCACGTCTCCAACCTCCTCGATAGCCGAAACATCTGACATATTTGGCACAGAGTCCTACACTGGTTTTTTCCTCGCACCGTTTAGGCACAGAGGTAATGCACGAATAAAGGTTAGGAGCGCCCTGAACAATAGTAGCCAATCGCAGCGCATGGGCCAAATCCATTTGCTGAACAATATATCTGAACCTGTTGCGTCGCAACCACACGAGAATACTGCCCTTGCGGATGCCGTAGCACGTGCTGGTGCCGCGCAGTTGCGCGCCGTATATGATTGCCCTCGGAGTTGCGATCTACAGGGGCGAATCGCAAATCCTCGCTGCCAACTGAAGTATCTGTAGAGTGTTAATTTCGAAATCGCTGGGCACTGCCACCTGCGTTCCACTTGCATCATGTACCACGCCAGTTGTAACAATTGGGCTTGGCATCTGCCCATCCACTGTGTCCAACATTTGGTGCAACGAAGTGTAGAGACCATCGCGTGGGTGATCTTGCCACCTGCCTCCTCCTTCTGTGAGCAGATGCGTCCGTGGACAGGACATCGCAACTAGGTAAGCTCGTTCTCGATGAGGTCGAATGTGTCCACGAGGTACGACGCGCGGCATGGACTGGTGCTTGGCGATAGCCACGTTCTCTTGCATGCTGATATCCAGTAAGTCGCAAGGTCTTCTCCAGTCTGACTGATATCTGCGACCTGGTACTCGGTAGAGGCCAACGAAAACTTGAAGTGGTCGAAGCTTGGCCACGTCCGAGAGAATCTGCACCTTGGTGTTGTTGGCCTGTGCGATACGCTGCTCGATGACTGCCTTCTGTGCTGTACTTTTTGCCATCGCGCGCAGTCTCAAGTGGGTCTCGAAGGTGTCTGGGTTTGACTCTCGAGCTCCGTCGATGGCCAACGTTGAATCTGAGCTGTGGTCGAACAGTCCTATGGGATGGTGACCTTGTAAGCATTGAGCTCGTGTGAAACCGCCGTGCTCCTACAGGAAATTCTGACGCATGGTAGATTCGAACACTATGTCCTCGTCTTCGACTATCAGCCCTTGTTTTTCCACTTGCGCCTTGACCTTGAGAGCCGAGGCCTTGATCAGACCGATGTGACGTTCTGCCAGTCCTGTTGTAGCATGCTTGCCTGTCAGCACATGCTGCGTGGATCGCACACTACAGCAACGCCGTCTGATCTGGCGCGGCCTTCCCGGCCGAACTCGATGCACTTCGGTGGTCCGAAGTAACGAAACCACGTTGTCAGCATGGCCTGAGCGATGTGATAGGCGTCCATGTGCAAGAGTACTTCCGATATATTGTGCCTGGTAGCCTCATCCACCACGATGAGGAACGTCTCGTCGAAGATAACAAATTCTCAGGCCAAGACATCTCCGAACCAACCGGGAAGTGCTGCTAGATTCTTCGGTCTTGTTGCGATGGGTTTCCCGTCGCTGCATTCCCCGCATGCTGCAACGACTTGTCCTGCGATGCACTTGTCGGGCGCACCGAGCCGCCTCAATAACTTGTCCATGCCAAGTGATTGTCCGTGCCACAGTCGCTCATGTAGACCGTTGAGCAATCGAAGCCGTTCTGCATCCGAGTCCGCTTCCTTGAGCTGTTGACGCAACTCGTCGAAGCCAAAGGCTGGCGCTACCGCGACGAGCTCAAGTCTTGGAAGCATGCGTCCCTCAGTGTCTTCCTCGATCCTCGCTGGGCATGCCCCTGAGCAACAATAAGCCACTTGTGATGTCGCAGAGGATCGCGCTGCTGCGCTTGCATTCATTCGCCCGAGCGCTCCAGGGCCGAACTCCCCCACGTCGGCCGATGTCGCAGCTGATGTCTCCAAGCTGTTGGACTTGAAGGTGATGTGTAGAGAGTCCACCTCCATTAATGGCCTTAGGATCTCCGTGAGCATCAGACATGTCCCGTCGGAGTCGCTGCCGAGGCTGAGCTCTTGTCTTGCAGTAGGTTCCGTAGGTGCGCCCGCGTGTGGCCCCGCAATTTTTGCCAGAAGCCTCGCCGACCAGATCTGATCCAAGTTCTTGAGCTGCTCGTGGATGTCGAGAGTGAAGTCGTCAACCTTGACGCGCTTGAGCCTGTCGTAGGACTTCTTCATCTTCGCGATGTCGCTGGCCGGACGCTGTAGCGGTTGACTTTGCCGCGTCGTAATTTGCCTGTCCATGGCTTATGACGAAGTAGCCTGCGAATTTGGCGCTGGTAATGGGATGTTCTCGTCCAAGTTTTCTAATGGTCGTGGATCGGGCATTGGATTCGGCGGTGCAAGTTGTCGAGGTCGTCCCGGATGTTTTGGAATTACTTGTTGAGGTACAATTGGTGCTAATCTCGGTGGTATTGCTGGTGCTGCTTTCGCTGGTACTGCTGGTGTCACTTTCGCTTGTGCTGCCATTGCTGCTTTCGCCTGTGCTGCTGCAGGTCTGCCTTTTGATATTGTCAGTGGTGCCTTCGATGCCCGTGGAGCGAGTTTGCACTCTCCTGGAATCCTGTTGTGTTCTCGATCTCCTCCATGCTTGCGTTTCGGGCATGACCATAGTTGAGTTTCTTTTACTGCCAAAGCCTCGGTCTCCACGCGGTGTCTCGTTGCTGTCTATCTGCTTCTCGATCTGTATCTGAGCCTCCGAAGTTGGAGTAACCATGAGCTATGCAGTTCGATCTCCACACTGACATGTAGAGTGAGTGCCACGATTCTCAAGAATCACGATCAATTCTCCATGGTAGTCTGAATCGGTAACTCCTCCATCATTGCCGAAACTTTGCTTCGACGCCAGACCCGAACGAGGCCAGAGCTGGCCTGCCGCACCCGCTGGCAATGCCTGTAGTACTGTCGTATGCCGCCGATCAATCGGTGTGAAGAGCTGGAGCTGTAGCCTTTGGGCGCAACATCTGAAGTCAAATCGCTCCTGCTCCATGAGGTCCTTGAGGTAGGACTGTGCTGCGATTGACTGCGGTCGCCAACATCAGCGCACAGGTAAATCGCCTCGCAGATGCAGTGCTGTCCGAAACCAAGCTCTTGCACAGCTGTCGTGTATTACTGTAGTGTAGGCCGCCGTCTTGACCCGTTCTCCTGGAGCTGTGCTCTCAATCGCTGCATGTCGTTGGACTCCATGTCCGGGGCAGCGCCTGACTGCTTTCTTCATCTGCATGTTGGTGTCGAAGCGGTATGGCTTCTCAAGTGGTTGATTGTCCACGTTAACGCAGCCGGGCGCACATCCGTCTGCCCGTCTGGTTTTGTCGTTTGCAATTTTGACGTTCTGCTTCGTCGGTGATTGAGCCCGCGTCTGTGAGAGAAGGCCGTTCTCGTTGATGTAGCCATGACCACCTCCATCTTGCTTCGCATTGTCGTTGAAGAGCCACTCGAGCATAGGGAACTCTTCTTGCCGTCTGGCTGCTGTAACTCCTGCTCCTTGCGTGTGGCACATGGCTGTCCAGAGTCTGCAGTTGGGAGGTGACAACTTCACGATGGGCTTGAAGATCGCCTGCACCTTGCTGATGCACCTTGCTTGAAGATCGCCTGCACCTGCTGAAGCCGTATCTGTAGTCAACTGGAAATAGAACCGTGAGTCTTGAGCGTAAGGCCATTGCGATAACCGTCCCGATCTTTACCAGTGCTCTTGAAATGCCCAAACCGTATTAAGATCACGATGCTGAGTAAGCCACACCTCGAAGTTGTCAGAGGGGTAACGACTTCTAAACTTGACCTGGTGTAAAATTATTTTGGCAGTGTTTTGAAACGCTACTTGAGCCAATCCTTGTGCTCCTTTTTCGATGTAGCTGGGGATACAGTCCTCGGTGTAAATGTGTCCTCCCCAGTGTTGCTTCATGCCGCGATCTGTGCTGATACTCGCAAAAATCGCCGACGAACTCGAACCTGATTGATCAGATGCCTGTAGTATGGTTCTGCTCGGTGTTGCCGCACTCCTGGCCCACTTCGTCGTATCTGAAGTCGTCGGTTACTGAAGTGAGCGAGGTTGTCCTCTGGTCCTCCTGGGTGCAAGAAGCCGTAAAAGTCAGGGCGCCATTCTTCAGAATACGATTGCGGATGTTCTTGATGGTGGGCTGCAGCATTTCCACCATTTGGGTCGATTCCAAGGCTTCTTCACGCTGCTGTCCTTCCGGATCATCAGTAGGTAACAAGTAGTGGTTATTGTCCGTCACGGGCACCTATCGTAACGTGAACGTCGGTGTCGTTCGTGTCCGATGTAAGTATGAGTGCCCCGCTGCCGTCACCCGTAAGATCATGAACCAATAGCGCGCGATAGTATATCATCGGAGGCAATGGTAGCAAGAACGGGCAACTCGAACCTTTGATCTCCCATGAGATCTCCATGCCAGATCTATTCAAATCGTGAGCGCTCAGCTCGTTGGGCCAAATGTCAGAGTCAAGGTGCAGGCTTGCCGCTGATGCCCGTGAAGCTGCCTCTGCCTGGGGTAATCGTGTAGTCCTTGCTATTCTTGCCATTATGATGCAGCAGCGTGTCGGTGCTGCCGGGCCGGGATCCACCATGAAACCACGTTGTTGTCTGCCTTTGATGAGACGATATGTCTCAAACATGTCTGCCTGTTCTGCGAGAACTCCGTGAACGAAAGCAACTCCTTGATCTTGAGGAGATGCCTGATCTTGAACGGAAGTCTCATCAGTTTCTTCCTCGTGTTCGCGTCGCACAGATCTCGAGGGCAGAGTGGAATAATCTCGAGCCTGTGCCTGTACGCCTAGGCCAATCAGAGATCTCTGTCCGCGATCTTTGACGATAGTCTTCTGCACCACCGCGTCACTGAAGTCGAAGTTCTTGTTGATCGTTGATTTGGGAGTGTTCGCCTCCTGGATGTCGTCCGAGCGCGTTTGCCGAGGTCTCCTAGGTGAGTCATTCAATGAGATGTTCATCCACCAGCTGCCTGAATCGCTTGCGGCCGATGGTCCTGCGCGACGCGTAACAACCTTCCCGTGGAACCAAGGCTTCTTTCCATCACATGAATGAGTTTCAGCTTCAAGTGCCGCTGGTTGTGCTTCGCCTGGATGCTGTCGCTGATCTCCCGGCGGCGTCGGAGGCGGTGGTAGCCCGATATTCATCGCGCTGGTTGCGACCGAGAAATTGCTGCTCATGAGATGAATCCTTTTCTGAGCCTGCCTGCTGACCAGGCAGTCCTGTACTGAGTACCATCTGCTGCCGCACTTCTCACAGCCAGACGCCGACGAACGCGATCCTTGAGCAGTGGCAGGGAAGGCTTGCTGTCCACTGGATAGCTGTTGATATAAGTCGAGGGTGGGTCCTGGGGCTCCTTCTTCTTCGATATGTTCTTTTGCATGTTTGCCTTTTCCTTTGCCGCCAAAGCCGTTGCCGCCTTTGCCCTAGTTGCCGCCGAAGCGTGCCGAGCCGCGCCTGTCTTTGCCGCCTTGCTTGCCACGTCCAAAGGTGCGATGGCGCTTGCCAGATCCTTTGCTGAAGCTCCATCGTCGATTTCCGTGACCTTTGCCACCGTCGCCTTTACCTTCTTTACGCCTTCCGTACTTGCCGTAGAACGCGAGGTCACCTGGAGATGATTCGGGAGAATCATCCAATAGGTCATCTTCGTCTGCTTCGTCGTCATATTCATCGTGATCCTCTTCGCCGTACTAATACCAGTTCTGTAAGTCATCGTCGTTCCAGGTGCCGCCCAAGTATCCGTTCGCCAGTTCGCTACGTTCGCCATGTGATCGAGATCCTCGCTCGTGAGATTCAGGTATAATGCCTGCTCGTAAGTATGATCATATATATAGATATAGATGTACCAGCTCCCTTGATTATCTGTAAAGTTTTCGACCTCACTGTACTCTGAGGCCTCATCGTCGCCATCAGATTCCTGAAGTGGAACGCCAGCCGGGCCTCCAACTTCGTCAACATTTTTTGACCTTTGCTGAACTCCATGAGTAACTTTATATCTCCGTGCACCGACCGCGACCTCCATCTACCTTCAGCATCAGGTCGTCTATACAGCGTGGGGCCCGCCCAGCCTTGCCAAGGAGCAAGTGTGTGAGTCCAACATGATTGATGTTCAACGCCGCATGTTCCTTTGCCGACTCGTATCGTAAGTTGAAGGCCGTGACGTAGTCCAGCAAACTATGAGAGTTGCGATGCAACTCAAAGAACCTGTCCGAATAGTATGCCTGAAGATCCTGGCTGTCGTCGCCGAGGGCCGTCCTCAGATCTGCCACGATCTGCTGTAGACCCGAAGGGGTAATTGAAAGCCCATTGACTGGATCCTCTGGTTCGGCCAACGCATTGACTGCTTCGTCCTCTGTGAGCAAACTCCCATCCTGCCGTCGGGGTCGGATCTTCATTGCAATGCGATGCGCTGAGCTTTTCAATCTCCCAACAATAACGCTTTCCTGGCAATCTGCTGGTATATCTGACATCCGCATCCAGAGCTTCAACTTTTCCTCGTAGGTATTGAATGGACAACTCCGTACATATGGTCGCCATCCTGGAGGGCACTGCCGAGTGTATTCGTCAAGTGGAAGCCCTCGCAAGTCTGCCGAACCTGCTATATGATCTTGAAGTGGCCGTCCTTGTTATCGTTCCGAAGCCGACGACTCGCCGCCGACGTCGAGCATGCCGAGGCCCATCGTCAATGTCTGTGTAGTCGCTCCTCGTGAACTCGAAGCCGCTGGGCTTCTGCTTCTCCTCAGTGTCGAAGGGAGCGAGCTCCACTATGCAGTAGAATACCAGTGGCATTCGAAACAAAGGGTTCGATACCGAAAGGAACTGCGGGTCGGTGGACGGGCAGCTCCGCTATCAGAGTCCGATGTTTGGTACGCTTGCTTGACCCAAGACGTCTAAGAACGGATATGCAGTCTGTTCTTCCTCGGATCTACGGCTGCTATCTACATGTTGCACACCTATATTCTGACTCCCCCCTTCCGTCCCCGCCTCCCCCCTCCTCCCCCGCCCCCATCCCCTCCCTACCTCGCCCCCCCTCCGTCCTTCCCCTCCCCCCGCCTCTCCACACTGCGGGGGGCGCTTCGGTCCCTGTCCTCTCCTCCCTTACCTCTTCAACATGACGCCGGGCCAGTTCTGGCCCGCAGCGTCAGTGAGCGCGGCCAGCCTCGTGCAGCACGGCCGCGCTCGAGACGTGACTCTCCTCACCTCCACCTCCTCCCCCCCGCCCCCTCCCCTGTCCTCCCTGGCCCCCCCTCCTCCCCTCCCCATCCAATTCGACAATAAGATAAACTGAATCCTACTCGCCCTCTTCCCCTGAAGTTGTCCGGAAGATCTCCCGCCCCCTCCGCGTGTTGATTGTTTGCCCTTTGGGATTCAAACATAATTTTGTCGTATGTGTTTGGGATGGTGCTCCCGCTGCAGCGTGGGCCTCATTTTCGGATCGGTGCTTTGCTCCCGTTGTTGAGAATGGCGCTCTCGCCTCAGCGCGGGCCACTTTTGTGGATCCCAGTTTCTTCATTGTGGTCCCCCCTCATTTCCCCTTCTCCGCCTTCCCCTGGTCCTCCATTTCCTCCCGTTCCTTCCATTCAAGTTTCTCTTGCTGCTGTTCGTCTCGCCCCACCGCGGGTAACTTTTCCGAATCCGAGCATTCCTTCATCGTTACCGCCCCCCTCAATCCCCTCCTCCACCTTCCCCTGGTTTTCCTTTTCTTCCCGATCCGTCCGCTTTAGTTCCTGCTGCTGCTGTTCGTCCTCATCCTTTTCCTCTCGCTCATCCTCCTGCTCACCCACCACGTCCTCCTCATCCTGTGCACGCAGCTCCTCTTTTTCCCGATTGCGCACAACACGAAGTTGTCTTTGTGTGGGAGACGCAGGTCGGCTACGACACGCGTCCGCGGATAGAGAGAAATCAGCGCCATGGGAAGGGATGGGAGGGATGGATTGGATGTCAGATGAGGCGCGGGCGCGCCTTGCAGGCCCCCCTGCCCCCTCGCCCCTGTCCTCCTGCCAGCAATTGAGGGCCTCTGGTGCCTGAGGCGGAGGTCGACCACTCGAGGCCCCGCCGACGAATGCCGAGCTCTTGGGCTCGCGGCCTTCCGCCATCAAGCGCCTGGTTGCGCACGCGGCTCATGCGCGGGGCACTCCACCCTGGCACCTGCGGCGCCTCCAGCGCCTACAGCGCTTCCAGGGCATCGCCTAGCTTGCCTCCACCTCCTGTCCTGCACCCCTCGTCCCCCTCCTCCCCCTCCCCCCTTCCTTTCGCCCTGCTGGGGGCGCTTCGGTCTGTGTCCCCTCCTCCTCCTCCTCCTCCTCCTCCTCCTCCTCCTCCTCCTCCTCCTCCTCTTCTTCCCCCTCCTCCTCCTCCTCCTCCTCCTCCAGCCGTCGCCACGGCCCAGGCACCCGCGAGCGGCTCAACCCAAACCACGATCAACACAGACTCCGACTCGTGGAACACAGGGTGCTATGACGAGGACGGGGCCGCTCGGGCGGAGACGAGAAACCCCACACCGCAGTCCGCTACCGTACCCCGCCTCTGTTTCAGTTGCTTCTTACGCGTGCCATCACAGTGTATTGAAGATGCGACTTATGTATCACAATGTGCAATGGGCGGACCTTACATGTTTGGAGGGCATAGCACAGCAGGCGATTAACAATGATATCTACGTGGCGAGTGGCACAGGGAGGGCAGTTCGCGATGTTGATGCCGTCCAGGGCCAGCTGCCGAACCACCAGTGCATACAGTTCGGATGGCGGGCGTGCGGCATAGCCGTCATGGTGAGCCAGAGATTGTCAGGTGCAGCGCATAGATTGTACGCGCACACAGAGAGTCATCACAGGACGAGCGAAGATGGCAGCCACACCGGCGGGGACCCGACGCATTTGCCGCCGAGAGGCCGTGCTTACGCCGCGCGCAGGAGAATCATTCGAGACTTTCTCGAACGGGTGCAGCAAAAGCTCGACCAGAAGGGACACAACTGTTCGCCGATTGTAATGTGAGGCTACAACTGCGCGGTCGGCATCCGCGCGGGCGTCACAGGGAGCAAGTACACCAGGGAGACCGACACAATTAGCGTCGCGGAGCCCGCACCAGAGAACCACACCAGCCACATCGTGATGGATCTCTTGGAAGGCATCTTCTTCGAGATGGCGGACACACTCGGCGAACAAAACCCACGTATTACAATGGCGCGGACCAGAGGAATATAGACCCCAATGCCGTGACCGCCGCCGCGAAGGACTGCATTCGACAACTTCATCCACTTATCGGCCTGGCGCGGCGACTTCAGCGGCACGTATCCACCCACCTACACGACCATGAACCAGAGCACGTGATTTTTGACATCCACATCTACAAGGCGCACCAGAGCCAGCTCACGTTAGCTGCCAACCGCGAGCCACAAGTGTACGACACAGCAAATCTACACGACCTCGGTCGACATGATCGAGCTGGGCAGGATAGTTACCGACGATGGGCCCCGAAGCGAAGAGCAGGTACTGAGCGGGGGGTACTCGCAGAGGCCCTTTGCATGTGCATCGGCCGACGCAGATATGTGAAAGAGCACGACCTAACGAAGATGGCGTATTCCAAGGGCCACAAGAGGTTTGAGTTTCTACAGCGAGTGGAAGTGAAGACGCGACGGACACCTGAACACGAATGGTGACAAGCACCGGACCAAGGGAACGCTAAAATATTGTGGGGCATACTGGCCGGCAATATCCGAAAGGTTGTGTAGGAGACGTGTCCCAAACATGTGCAGGCAATCGTGGACCAAGAGGGAATGCACGAACTAATTCCCGAAAGGGGTCCAATGGGTGACAAGGCTACTACAGCGGCTTGGCATCACGACGACGGGGAATTACGACGACGTGCAGGTGAGCGTTTCCAGTGACTCCGATGGCAACGACGACGACAGCACCAACACAGAGCACGTGTACCCACACGTCACGCGGGAAGAGGGCGAAGGCGACGGAAGCTGGACGTCCATCGCCACGGTCAAGGCACTGACGGTGCACAGCACGCGCACAACATGAGGAACCTGTACATGCATTCGATGAACATAGGCACAGCGTATGCCCCTGGTGCCGCACATTAGTTACTAGCCGAGCGCCCTGCTTTCGTCACGTCTACACTTGCGGCTACTGCGTCCGCGAGGCGCAAACTCGCCCGTGGAGAGTCGATGACGGACACCGGCAGAGGAGCTGGCTCAGGCGTCACATCAGTCGAAGCGGAGATCAAGAGGAAGCAGAAGCTCACGTTCAACAGCGCGCAGGCGATACGCCAGCTGTCAGACAGTATGTGGGACTTCCCCCTGGCCCGAGGAGGCCACACCGTGGTGGATGCGGCCGTGGAGGCAGGCACGACATACGAGGATATCACCAAAGAGCAGGACGGCAAGTCCAAGGGGCCGCCACACCTGCACGTGGGCGTGGACTTCTCCCACGGAGAAAGGACATAACGACAAGGCCAGGGCGAACACATAGCCATCCTGAAAGACTCCGGATACCTGATTGACGTCATGGGCAAATAGAATTTCGGGGACATCCTGAGCTACCCCAAAAGTCAGGAAGGTGCACGCGGGGCAGGGACAGCCAGAGCGCTGGAAGCAGTACCTGACGTACATCAGCATAGCCAGCAACCCATGGACAAAGCACTGGGAGAACCAGATCAAGGCCATCCGCGAGGGGAACCAAGAACCGCTAAAAAGAAAAAGCAGGGCTCCCAGATCGAGGACATCATGAGAGCCGTCGCCACCGCTGCAGGCGGCGGGAGCGGAGCAGGTCTTCACAGCGCCCCCGCCCTCAGGCGTGGAGAGGCGGTTCCTAGCCGCCCTCCGCGCCAGACAGCAGCAGACGGAGGGATAGAGCTCGCAGGCCTGCGAGATCAAGTAGTCAGAGAGTTTAGGCTTGCTAAGGAGGACTGGAAGCAACCGACAGCAGTGAGCTTGGAGGATGAATGAAGTCATTTTCCTTCGTGCAGCGTAAGCAATGGCCAGACGCAGATGCCGTTTTCCATTGGTCTTTTCCATTTGTCCCCGCGGTGCCCGTTCCATTGGTCTTTTCCACGCTCTGCGGCCGCGCGCCGCGTGCTTCCCTTTGGACTCCGCGGGACGTCGGGGCGTCGGCCTCTCTGCTTTTCCCGTCCCTGGGGCAACAGGCGTCCAGGATACCAGTGTTTACCTCACGAGATAGCAAACACTAGACATGTCTCGGGGAGCGGGGACTGGGGGAGTTGGGAGTGGGCGGGGGGGAGCGGTACGATGCAGCATCAGTGCTACTCGAGCTGCAGAGAGGGGTGATAGGCCACAAGGCCCTAAGCCTCCGGAGTTGCATCACATTTTTGTTATGATGGACATGCCCCGCGCTGTAGCGGGCAGAAAGGCTAAAAAACTAAGGGTTCAGCAGGCGACCCCGTCGCTCCGCCGATCTATTGCGCCAGCAGCACCTAGTTCGTTTCGCAAATCGAACGCCAGGCCATCGGTCGACCGATACCTGACAGCTGCCGAGGCTTCCTCCTCCTCCACCTCCTCCGCCGCCCCCTCCTCCTCCTTCTCCTCCTCTTCCTCCTCCTCCTCCTCCACCTCCTCCTCCTCCTCATCCTCCTCATCCTCCTCGTTTCCCCCCCTCCCCCCCCCCCTTCCCTCCCCCTCAGCCCTCCTTCTCCACCCCCTCCCCTCCCGCTTCTCATCCCGCTCCTCCTCCTCCCTATCCTCCTCGTGTTCCCCCGCCCTTCCCCTCCCCCGGGTCCTCTTCCTCCACCCCCTCCCCTCCCGCTCGCCTGTGCGGCGCCCTCGCCCGCGGGTTCGACCTGCGCCTCCTGGCCACCCAGCCGCGCCTGTGCCCTTGAGTGTGCGGCCGCCGGGCAAAAGGGTGCCGCGCGGAAAGAGGGCCGGGCCGGGCGGGGCTGCACAGCCCCGTGAGAAGAAGAAGAAGAAGAAGAAGAAGAAGAGCAAGAAGACAAATAATAATAAATACCCAGAAATCCACTGCAATGGAAAAATCAAAACGGAGGTTTTTCTCAGTTTCCGGCCTCGGGACCCGAGGCCGGATGGAAAACCGTTTTGGGAATCGTGTCGAGATTTTCGGGGGGCCCGTATTCTGAAATCCTGACACCGGGTCTCTGTGTAAGGCAACGCCTGGCTACACGTTAGGGGTGATTCGACGCCGCAGCGATTTATGGTGCGGGCGCGTTGGGGCCCCCGGATGACTGGACGCGCTGCGACAGCAGCTTCTTGCGCGCCCGGGTCCGGCCTCCCCACGGCACCCCGAAGGTTGCGCACCGAGGATTTCGCTTGGCCGATGTCGCCGTTGCGCGTGCAGTCAAGACGCTGAAACAAGGAACAGTTTGGTTTCGGAAGGGGCTCGATGTTCCTCAGGTTCCTCCAGTGCTGTTCCTCTTGCCCTCCTGGGGCACGGAGGCGCTTACAGGGACAAGAAGGGGCTTCGTTCCTTATGTAATCGCTTCGCTTGTTCCGCCGGCCCTGGAGCGCTATTTGGGGCCTTGGGGCCGTCTTGGGGGCCTCTTGGGGGCTTCTTGTGAACGTTTTGGGGCTCCTTGGCTGCGTCTTGGGCTGGGTCTCTTAGGGGGCTCTTGGGGGCCCCTTGGGGCGGGAGGGGGGGTAGTCGATTGCAACCACCCCCTCGGAGGCCACGATCCTCTTGAGGGGTGGCGAAAAATAGCCTCCTCCCTGGGGATCGCCCGGGACCCGGCCGGGGGTCAGCCGGGGTACTTTTCGTTTGGGGGCCGCCAGGGGCCGCCCCGCGCGCGCGAATTAGAAATATTGTTAAGTAGTTACCGGAGATCTTAGCACGCATCTGGCCCGTTGGGCCGGCGAATTTAGCGTTCCGTCTTTCAGCGACCCGACTGTAGCCGACGCTCGAATCGTCGATCTGCTTGTCTCCGTCGCCTGCGGCTTGTCTTCTAGTTTTTGGCCTCCAGGGGGGGGGCGTGTTTTTGGGCGGCGGGATCTTCAGAGACGGACCGGGGGGCATCAAAAACTGCGGACGAGGGGGGTGCGCAGCGGCAGGGGGACCAGGCAGGAGGACGGGGGAGGGAGGAGGCAAGGTAACAGGTCCGAAGGACGAGGATCCACCGGAATCCGCCCAAGTGCGGTTCCCGCGCCCCTCCCAAAGGCCTCATCCTGGCCTCTTGCTTCCATGCAGGATCCGTGCGTGGACGGCCCCGTTGCCCGACACCTGGCCCGCAGGGGCAGAATGACACCCTCAGCACGGCAGAAAGCCATAGACTCGGCCACGCGCAGAAGGGGGGGTAGGGGGACAGGGGGGGATGCTTCTTTGAAGCACCCCCCTGCTTCCTAGAAGGCGCGGGCCTTCTCTGTAGGTGTAGGACCGGCGCCTTCTTAAGAAGCGGTTTCCCTCCGGGAGCCTTCCCCCCTCCGCCCACGCCCTTGCGCGCGCCGCCAACCAACAGCTTTACACAGTTCCACGGCGGGGGGCCACGAGGGGGGTCGACGACGGGCCACCGATTCGGAGGCCCGGGCTGTCCATAATCACCGCCTGGGGAATCGATCGTCGGGGATCGGCTCTGAGTATGGATACACATACGATGTACTCAGGTCCCCTGGCGCCATAACAGATGCCCATCTTTGATCCTCTGCAGGCGGCAGATATATGGATATACTCAGGCCCCCTGGGGCCACAGTGTATCCATATCCACCGCCCGCCGGGGTCCCTGGACGTCGCATCTCCAGGCGGTTGCTATTGAGAAACTCCCCGCCTCGCATTGCAAACGCGCTGTTTAGCGAAAAGTGCCAAACACATGTTCGACTGGGAGGGACAAGCGGCGAGACAAGCTTCTTCGGGGCGGCGGGCGGGCGGCGGAGACCTTCCACCGCGACACCGATCCGCGGGGCCGCCTCGTCCATTGTTCTCATCTATCCTGCTCCCCCTCCTCCCTCCTCATCCCTCCTCCTCCTCCTCCTCCTCCTCCTCCTCCTCTTCCTTCTCCTCCTCTTCCTCCTCCTCCCCCTCCATCCTCCATCCCCACCTCTTCCTCCTTCCCATCCTCGTGCCACCAGTTTCCCCCCTCCTCCTCCTCCTCCTCCTCCTCCTCTTCCTCCTCCTCCTCCTCCTCCTCCTCCTCCTCCTCCTCCTCCTCCTCCTCCTCTTGAAGCCCAGCCGCCGCGCCGCCACCACTTTCAGAGAGCCTTCGCGGCTTTCCTCCGCAAGTCCGCATTCGCCTCGCCATTCACGGTCACCCTCACGCAGCGGATTAGCGCGTGGGGTTTACATATTGCACCCGTGCTATTGTCCGAGCGATGGGAGTCGCTCACCAATGCCTTGCGTAGCGTTCGCCCCAGCTGGCGATGGGCCACACTCAAGACCCTGGTCGGCGGGTGGACGACCACCGCCCGCATGCACGTGTTCGCGCCGCGCAGCTGCGTATTCGGCTGCTGCGAGCAGCCAGACTCATTCCCACTCTACCTCTCCTGTCCTCGCCTCTTGAGCCTCCTCTGGTCCCCTGATCCTCCACCCATCATCAGCACGCTGACGAGCTGGGGGCTGGGCCCCGCAGCAGCCTACCCGCCTGTGCCGAGCGATATGTCGCTCCAGGCCACCACCCGACGCGTAGTCCTCGCGCTCTACCTCTACAAGAAGTACAGAGCGGCCACGGCCAGCCAGCCAAACGCGTTGCTGGCTGCCGCCTAGCGCACGGCGGCCGAGCCCCCATGAGGCCCAGGAGACGCGCTCGCCTCAGGCTGCCCGCACTCCTCGTCTTCCTCTCCCAGGGCGGTGGAGCAGAGGGCGGCGGCGGCGGCGGCCAGACCCCCCCCCGCACCGCGAGCCCCTGGGCGCGACTGGCGGGCCCAGCGCGCGCTCCGCGCGAGGACGGCGCGCCGCCGCCGACGCCGGCGCCCCCGCCCCCGCCGCGCCCCTTCTCGCCCCCCGCGGGCCGCGGCCGCGGCCCCGCCGCCGGCGGCCGCGGCGCTGGCCGCGGCAGGCGCGCAGCGCCGTCGGTCGTCGGAAGGGGGGGGGGAGCACGCACAGACGCGAACGCTCGTTGCTTCCCAGGAGAAGGAGGGAGGAGAAGGTGGGAAGGGGGGGGGGGGGGAAGACGAAGCTCTAGAAAGTATGGAAGAAATGGTGGATCCTGGGAGTTGTGACCATTTGCTTGTGCGTGTGTGTGTGTGTGTGTGTGTCCCTGGGCCCTTCGATTCTGTGAAGCACCCCTGCTTCCCAGAAGGCGCGGGCCTTGTCTTTAGATGTATGGCCAGCGCCTTCTAAGAAGTAGCCTCGTTCAAGAAGTCTTCCCACCCACCCTACCCCCTTCCGCGCGCCGCGAAGGTCAGCCGACCCCCTCTGGCTGCCCCGGGCATGGGAGCTGCATGGGCCGAGTTCGGTGGGTTTCGGGCCCAGAGGCCCTCCCAATAATCGATGCGGCTCGAGAGATGGCGCAGAGAGATGGGGTCTCGGGCTCGGGTTGTCATTTTCATCGCGACGTCGTATTCGGTGAAACGTCGCATTCCAGTTTACAGTCAACCCGAATTGCAAGGATGGGCAGCCTTCTCAAGGCCCAGAGGTCTGGACCCCTTCCCCAGGACTGGTTTTTCATTCCGAGTCGTTTTTAGACGCTCCCGGGATCCGGTAAAGACCCCCAGGGGCCGAAAATAGTGAAAAATTTCCCGTCGTGATTCTTTCACGACGCGAGGAGGTCTGGCTCACCTGGACTTTTGGGAGCCGTGTGGGCCCGGTTCCCCCTTTCCGCCCTCCGCTGGCCCTGTCTCGGGAGCCACTGAGCGGCTGGCCGGGCTCTGCGGCAGGGCCTTGGCCGACCACGGGTCTGTGTGTTGACCCAGGCTGGTGCCCGCCGGATGGCGTCGGAAGCGGGACTTGTGCCCAGAGGTCGCACCTCTCGATTTTTCAGTGCGGGGTCCCTGCCCAGACCTGCTCGCGTCTTGAAGAAGGCAGGACGGAGGCTCTTCTTCGTTGTCGCCCTATGGGGGCCCTCGCTGAAACCCAGGGCCGTCAAAAAATGATGCAGGATGAAATCTGGTCCGGGGAAAGGGTCAGGAGTTCTGGGGGAGCCCGTACTGAAAAAACATAACATCGCAAGTCTGGGTGGAAGTCCCGACCCTTTCCCACGGACCAGCAGCGGGTTCCAGAGACCGACCGCGTTGGCAGACATCTCGTCGGATATCTGTGTCCGTCGTGCCCTCCTGGACTTCTCGTGGGGTGCGTTCCGCCCCGGATTGCGAGGCGGAGCCCGCGGCGGCCACGAGGGCGCCCCAGAACGACGGACAATTTCCAGAATCCCAACCCCTGCAGGCCTCCTTTGCACATGGGGTCCGAGCAGATGGGGTCGGAGGGTCGTGCCGCATCGCCGATGCATCGGCGGTGCGGCTCGATGTGGACCCCGATGTTCTGTACTCTGACGTCGCCGATGCATCGCCGACGTCGCCGACGCATCGACGACGCATCGGTAGTGCATCGACGAGTTGGCGTGAGTCTCCGACCCCATCCACTCCACTCCGACCGCATCCGGGAGCCCTTTCACCTCCGTCCTCGAACCTCGGGCGCAGGAGATCTCGGGCGGCGGCGGCGGCGGCGACGTCGACAGCTGCCGGCAGGCCCGTCGCGCCGCCTGGCGCCTTCGGCCGGGGCCGCGGGCCGCCCGGCGCGGGGCGCGGCGCGGTCCACACCGCCCGCCCGGCGCCCGCGTCAGGGCCCGCGTCGGGGCCCCGGAAAACTCGGGGGCCCCCAAACGGTGTGGTGACCACACCTACTTGAGGAGTGGGGAGTGATGGAAGGAGGAGGAGTAGAGAGTAGGGAGGAGGGAGGAGCAAGGAGGGAGGAGGAGGAGGAGGAGGAGGAGGAGGAGGAGGAGGAGGAGGAGGAGGAGGAGGAGGAGGAGGAGGAGGAG